>CAJQZP010000969.1:407500-1002500 GCA_907164705.1 Parnassius apollo | reverse complement strand
AATTTTGAAACAATATTTATTTATTTATTTATTTTTACACTTTATTGTACTAAAGGTACAAACGGCGGACTTAATTCCATATGGCATTTTCTACCAGCCAACCGGAAAGTTAGTGGGAGATGTGTGTACTGCAGTGGGCTAAGATGAAACCTAAAATTGATAAATTTCACATACCCCCCCCCCCACACACACACACACACATCACACACACATATACTCTTAGCTCAAACTTAATTATATATACATATTTTTTCATACCCATACACATACATATATACATATACATACATACACACGTATATACAATCATATACAATAGATATAATAGATTAAATGCTATAGATTATTTATATATTTATGTGCCAGATGAACCCAAATAATGTTTCTTTACCTTTGTTTTAAAAATCCACTTATTGGGGGATTTTCTTATTGCTAGGGAAAGCGCATTCCAAAGTCTTATAGCTGTAACAACGAAAGAGTTTGAGAGGAAACCAGTACGGTGAGAGGGAGTATGGAGCACGAGATTGTTACGAGAGCGAAGATTGCAATCATGAGAAGAACCCAGGTATTGAAACTTACATTTCAAATACTCTGGGGCCAATGGATCGTTAAGAATAGTGAACAGAGTGCTAAGAATTCTAAGGCTCCTGCGTTGTGGGATATTTAACCATTTAAGTTGAGAGCGATAGAAAGAGACGTGGTCATACTTTCGAAGACCGTAAATGAAACGGATACAGTTGTTGAGAAGCCGATCCAATTTATTGACCAAGTATTTGTTGCATCTAAGTAACACACATCAGCATAGTCAAACATAGGAAGAATTAGCGCTTGAATTAGAAGTTTCTTCGTACAGGGCGGTAAGATATTTTTATATCTGTACAATTTTCTCAAAGTAGTACAAACTTTACGGCTAACTTCCTCAACATGACTGCGCCAAGTAAGTGTACAATCCAAGGTTAATCCCAAGTCCCTAACATGGGAGCTGTAAGGAATTACCTCGCCATTATAAATCAGAGGATCGAACGATGTGTGATTAAGTTTACCTAATTGACGTGCACTGCCTAAGACTATAGCTTGGCATTTGCTTGGATTAACAGCACCCCCATACCTTCTTGACCAATTAAGAATCCAGTTAAGATCGGAGTTAATCACGGTTACAGCATTATTTATGGAAGTAGCATCGGTATGAGCATAGAGTTGCAAGTCGTCGGCATACATATGGTAGGAAGAACGAAAATTACAAGTGATCATGTTAATAAATATAGAGAAAAGTAAAGGAGAGAGAATTCCACCTTGCGGAACACCAGTGGTTAATTCACCCCAATCGGGCACCATACCATCGACACGAATCGCCTGCTGGCGACCACGAAGATAGGAGGAGACCCAATTCCGTGCTGATAAGGAAAAACCTATGTAAGACAAGATGGCGATGAGAATATCATGGTCAACGGTATTAAAGGCGTTAGAAAAATCTATTAAAACTAACACCGTCAACTTTCCAAACTCCATGCCATCACGCACATCCTCTGTTATTTTTAAAAGCGCCGTTGTGGTGCTATGTCCAGGTCGAAATCCTGATTGGTGTTGATTCAGTAAGTTGCTTTTGGTTAAGTGAGTTTGTATCTGTTTGAGCGCTACAGCTTCTAAGACTTTTGACATAAACGGCAAAATCGATATAGGCCGGAAGTGATTGAGAGCACTGGGCATAGAGATTTTTGGAAGAGGGAGAACAAAAGCCTTCTGCCAGCATGACGGAAACTTCCCAGTAAGCAATGAGCGGTTTATAATGGAGGTTAAAATTGGTACAATATGATCTAAAACATATGATATCATGGTTCTTCCTATGTTGTCATGACCTACTGCCTTTGATTTAAGTTTTTGTAATACTTTTAAAATATCCTTCTCAGTGACAGCAGAAAAAGAGAAAGAATCAGTATGCGGGGATGACATGGAAGTAATATCCGAAATAGTTTTCATTTTAATATGAGATGGGAGACAAGCCGCTGTAGAAAAGTGAGCATTGAGATCATTTAATGAGAAAATATCTGAGATTACTTGTTTTTTAGGTTAACTGAGACTATGAGAGTGAATGAACTTCCATGTCTCCGTCAATCAATCATCAATATCTCAACATATGTAGCATTTTGAAGATTTTCTTTGACTCTATTATCTAATATAGTCCTTGATTATTTTAAATCTCAATTACGCCACATTCATATAAACTAATAACCCATTTATAATATTTTAAAGACATGTGAAGTCCACCAACACGCATTGGGAGACCACAGGCGTCACTTCTTCGCCCTAAAAATCCTCTCAAAATTGTGAGGAAGCCCGTACACAATCGTAGGACCACAGCGTGAAAATTTTACATACATAAATTACTCATGGACCCGGACACATTTACAGGCCTTATAAACACAATTATTGATTTGAATCCAGGACTTGAAGAGCCCCTTTACCACTGTTTCAACAAGCGTTTACCACTGTATGTATAGAGTCGATATTGGATATTAATTTTATTTTGTATCAGCTCATAAAGCTTACGTCTTAAATCATGAGTGTGACATGGGTCTTCAATTTTAATGTATCAAGTCTAATAAGCGGATTAACCGTCGGCCAATGTTTTCGCAATTACGACTGATAAATGTATGTATTGGCTTCTGAAAGTAATAATTACGGTATATAACTTACAATACGTTATATAACAAATAAAGTAAGAGCATTTTCAATTTCTGGGTCACAATAAGTGTTATGTAATAATCGGTATTAAATTAAAAAAATCTATTTTATTATATTCTATTCATAGCTCTTTGCCATGAGCATAGGCTACTCGAAAAAAAGCCATACTCTCTACATTAGGAAAATTTTAATTTTTGGTGCTGATTTACCAAGTAGCCGGTTTAAGAAATATATCTAGGACATGTAAAATCAGCCAATACATGTTGGAGTAACGAACTAATTGCTTCCTAACCTTCTCAGAAATGAGACCTGTGCTCGTGTAAGGGTCGTATGAAGAATACAACTTTACTATATCCTATATTGTCCCGAGGATGTGATAAGAGGCGATAGGGGGAAAATGAAACAGGAAAGGGGCAATAGCATCTTTTTTCTTTTCTTTTTTTATAGAAGAGGGGGGCAAACGAGCATGCAGCTCACCCGATGTTAAGTGACTACCACCGCCCATGATCAACCGCAACACCAGGGGAATCGCAGGTATTGCCAGCCTTTATAGAAAGGAGTAAGCTCTTTTCTTGAAGGTCCCCAGGTCATATCGGTCCGGAAAAATCGCCGGTGGTAAACTATTCCACAGAGAGGTCGTACGCGGAAGAAAACTCCTTGTGAAACGTACAGTGGTGGACCGCCAAGCATCCTGATGGTGTGGATGGTATCGGGATTTTTTAAGCTATTGCATAGCTTCTATCGCGGGCCTTGAGTGCAGGAAAATCCAGAAATTCCGTAACGAAAAAAACCTCACGCTCTCCGACGGGCACGGAGGTGTGGCTTGAAGGCCGTGCATTGTCTAACGATGGTCTAACGTCGTTTCTTTTCCTCAGTCTTCGACACGGTGTTTGTGTATAAAGTGTTTTGAAATTTTGAATATGAATGAACAAAGTGCATTTATTATTAATGAAGAAAGTCACGAAAAAATAGTGAAAGAAAATGATTGAGTACTCTATATACATACATTTTATTATTATCACAAATGTAGTATTAATTTTGAATTGAAAATATAATACTGCTATAAAGATAACCTAAATTTTTGATATTAAAATGAGCGATATTAAAAGTAGCCCTCTTTATATACACACAAACACACACACGCGTATAGTTTAAATTCTCAATTTAGATTCTCAATATGTATATATATACTCGATTAACCGGACTAATTGTTGCCGTTAGGGATTCGGATAATCGAAAATCCGGATGATCGAATGTATGAAGAAAAGCGGGTTTTGTGAATTTGTAGTACATATGTACATACATATTGTTATGTGTTTATTAAAAACAACAATTTCAACGAAAATCAATGTTTATTAAGAAATTATTATTTTTTAATAAACATTTAGCCGGGTTGTTCATATATTGAAAGTCTCCTCGTTTTGTCTTAGACTTATATTAATAGAGCGTGACATTTGAACTTAAAGACAATTTATTGGACAATAAATAATAAGTGACAAATCTTGCCGTGGAGCGTGGAACTGAGTAGTTGCGCGTCTTGTTAATATAATTGCCGTACGGCCGCCCTGACGTATGTACTGCGCGAACCTGAGTTTTTTGCGACGCGGTCCGGTGATACAGTATTTTTCACAAATAGTGAGTTCGTTATAACGCGGGTTCGGTTAAATCTGGTTGAATTTGATTGGATTAACCTAAGTAACTTGAATTAATATCAAAGAAAAAGAAATACTGCATAAATAAAATAAATAAATAATTATAATTGCATTAGCTGATACAAAATGCTATGCAATAGCTTTACCGCGGCAGTCCCCGAGTGCCACACGTCTTTTTTTAATATCAACTCAAAATAATAAAAAATGAGGTTACCAACCCAACCCTCATGCCAAGCTAGCGAACTATGGCGAAATCCCCTCATAGAGCAATTGAAGAGGAAGGCCTATAATGATTTCTTAAATTTACATATTGAAAACTATATTTTACGGATTCTATCGTGTTTAATTAACTATTTTAACTTATTTTTAATTACCGACGTTTCGGGTGCTTTACAGCACCCGTGGTAACGGGGGGTGAGATGTTTGACGTTTCAATGTCATAGTTAATGTATGACATTAACTATGACAATTGTTCTCTTGGTTGCAAATAACACATTTGACAATAATGATGAGCAGTAGTAAAGCAGCGCAGCAGCGTCAAAGTTGCTCACGTCTGTAACTGCAAGCGTGAATCCGCCGGTGAAGGATTCCCATCCCAACGGTTGACTTTTACAGGCTATAAAGACGAACACCAAGTTCTATAATTTTTTTAAAGAATATTAACGATGCTATAAACATTACTAATATTCCCCTTAACCACTCGTGGTAAGCTTAAATTGCTTGTGTTACAAGTGGTTCACGCCAGTAGTCGAATGGCGGATTCGAACCCACGACCTTTTTTGAGTCCGCGGTCCGCGCCTTGCCATTAGGCTACTGTCGCTTCATAATGTTTGTTACTTGGTTTTGTATAAAAAAAAATTATCAAAATTAGATGTACATCTGTAATATATGGTATTTGTCATGTTTTATAACGTCAAGTAACTTTACGGCAAGCACGTAATTTAATTTTGCTTTCGCAAGCAGCTTATTGTTCACGTTTAGCTTGGCAAGCCCAAGGCATTTTTTCGGATGCACATTTGAAGCAATTCCATTTTCGAACTCTGTCAAGAAGTTGCCTCAAGCAATACTACAACATCACTCAAGCACAGGACAAGCAAGTAGATGCTTGACATCAAGCAATCGTTGCAAATGATCAAACATGCTTGACACAAGCAAAAGCTTACAGGTATACAGATT
Source organism: Parnassius apollo (assembly GCA_907164705.1). NCBI lineage: Eukaryota > Metazoa > Arthropoda > Insecta > Lepidoptera > Papilionidae > Parnassius > Parnassius apollo. The sequence goes on along the minus strand of CAJQZP010000969.1, from coordinate 996,990 downwards.
ATAAAGCATTCGGTTTTAATCCGAAGAGGGTAGGCACCTGTAAACTATTTTGTTAGGAACTACTACTAATAAATATCAAAACAATTATTAGTAGTTATTAATATTTCCTCGGAGGATCGAACCTACTGCATCACAGCTTAACGTTTAGCCTCTACTCTACCACTTATGTGTAATTTTCACGCAACTTCGCTAGAGTTTATTTATTCATACGCAAACAAATATTATACACTGTAATTTGAAACCACAATTATTTAAATTAGTGTGAATAAGCAAGCAAAACAGTACAGCCTTTGGAGATTCTAACCCGTAAATCACGCCACATTGTCAGAATACTACGGAACTACAAGGTTATTTTTCAACAAAAACTTTTAAAAGGTTTCAGGAATTTGTAGTCTGTCGTCAAAATAGTGTGATAAAAGGGGTTGTTAACATTAAAACTTTTTATCTTTGTCTGCTTCAAATAGAAATAGGGCAAAAGTTTTAAGATACTAATTTCTATATTGCCAACATTTTATTTTATAAAATAAAAATGACAAACTTACAACCCACCTGATGGTAAGTGTTTATTGCAGCCCATGGATAAAGCGACTAACTTCAACAAGGCTGGAGACACGCTGTCACCTCTGAAGGCTAAAATGGAATTCTTCATAGCTGGTTAATTTTACTGTAAACCTTTATACCTGAACACAGCACTGCAGGTACGGCCATCTGGCGGTAGATATAAGTAAGAGGAACCTATGCAAATGTAATGTCAAGCAGAAAAGACGTCATGTGTGTAGGTATGTATCATTTTAATAGATATGTATGCAATATAGATTATTTCAAAAGTAAAATGGGTGTAAAGATCTGGGTAGTAATAATGGAGGAAAAAGGTAAACGAGTGACAGCATCATACCGGTGAGCGAAGTGTAGGAAGCCCATACCCCTCATATGCCAAATATGAGCTATGAGCAATCACTGGGGGAGGCATATGTTCGGCAGTAGACGTTGGTAGGCCATAAGTTTCTACTTTCTTTGAGGTTAAAGAATGGAAAAGCGAAGAACTGTGTGCATTTTTAAAGTGCACTTTTTTGCTAATTATCACAAAATGAATATGTTCTCATTGCTCATGTCTTACGATGAATTTTTATGATGAATAAATTCATTCATAAAATCCCATCACAACCACAGCGTATACGCTATCCCCACAGTTTGCCACATAGGGGGATGTTTGCAATATTTGCCACGGTTGATATGTGGATTGCCAACTGCAGTTTCTTTTATTATTATTGAGTACTAGTGATCCGCCCCACCTTTGCATAGGTGATTTCTATATCTCGATAACAGTGCCACCTACCGGGTCTAATTAAGTTTTCAAACCATCCAGGGACTCACTTAAATACACACAAGAAAATTTATCAAAATCGGTCGAGTCATTTTCGAGTTTTAGCGAAACTAACGGACAGTAATTAATTTTTATATTTAAGATTTATCATAACAATACTCCATCCTCTGCCCATCTCCTGTTCCGATTTCCCATTGTCGACTCTCACAACAACAATAATGTGATATGGGTTTTCTTTCGTAACAAACCACGGCAGAATTTTTCTTCCTTAAGAATATAAACACATCAACAGAATCTAGGAGTACCGTAATCCTAAGTTATTTACGACTTTATGCTTTAAAATCTTTTCAGTTTACATAAAAAGTTTATATAAATATTGAAACCTCTTTTATTATACTTTCAAAATTTAAAAATATAAATAAAAAAACATAATACGGCAGCAAAATCGTAGTAATTCGTTACGTCAAGGAAAATTAAAATTGTTCTACCGATATTAATAAATGAAAACGGATAAGATTGTTTATCTTTTTTAATTTAACGTGCCGTGTGAGCTTTAGGAGTCATGTCACGTCGTCATTTGAGTTACGAATCAAATGTTACGAGCCGTGAGCATGTTAGAAAATGGTGCTATTCGCGTTGTTGTATACGCGTTGTTGCTGAGGCCCTACACACCAGCAAAAACGTGATTTCAAAGTTGAGGTCACGTTATCGCAGTACTAGGGATGTGGCTGAACGGCGCGCGGGTAGATATCGTGTTAGGTACACAGAGACAGGATCGATTGCTTCAAATGACCGTCAGAAGACAACCTAGTATCACAGCGATGCAACTACTAGAAAGGCTCCACCAGCTGCTGATAAGCGATCAAACTGTGCGAAAGAAGTTGCATGAAGTTAGTCTTCGTGTTCCAGCATTGTGACGTGGCAATCGTGGTTGGCGGCTTTCGTGGGCTCGGGAGCATTTATCATGGAGTGACCAACAATGTTAGTTGGTGCTGTTCACCGATGACTTCCGGTTTTGGTTTCATCGAACCCAGCTCTTTTTTGTCCAATGCAGTATAACTGCACAAAAATACCACGAGGAGATAATAGAGCCTGTTATTGTCGCACACAGAATCCAAATGGACCAGGAATTTCCACACATACATGACAATGCCCATACGGCACGGCTGGTGTCAACCACTCTCTGAGAGCACGATATTTAAGTTTTGGATTGGCATGCCTGGGACATGTTAAAACGAAAGGCCTTGACAGATTTCCCGCCAAATTTAACGACGGAACAACAATTTCACGAACTCTTGCAAAGAAGATGGGACCCCATACTGCAGCAAGACATTGATAATTTAATTTTAAGTATTAACAATCGATGTCTCATTATTGTGAGAGGTCGCAACACTGATTATATTCGTTGACGCCTCATCTGTGTTTGTATACTATATTGTCATGAATTGACGGACCGAATCACACGAATTTTAACTTTCAGGTGGGAAAATAAATTTTTTACTGCCATCCAGAACTACCTACTATAACAGCTGCCACTGGCAACACTATACATCTCATGTCATTGTGAATTTTTCATGCCGAACCAGCGAGTCGCATGTTCAAGTCAAAGAGTTTAAAATTGTTTTTATTAAGTGAAATTTCTGGATTTTATTAAAAGCAAAAATGATCATCAATCATCGGTATGGGTCCACTCAGAAGTGCAGTTACCGACAAAATAACAAAGACCTCGCAACGTCGGCAAAAAATGGTGGCTAGTTTTTTTTCGCGAAGCGGACATTTGTCGACGTTAATACTGGAAAATTTTAGGTCAGTCAACTCTGAATGGTATACTACAGTTGTATCTATATGACGGAGAATAATTTGAAAAGATGTAAAATAAATATTAATAGTATCTAGAATACTTTTTGTATATCTCAAAACTTATTGAGTGTTCCACGTATATGAGACAAGATAGAACGTCTGTAAGTACATAATTTTCAATCAACTTAATATGTATATTGTATTTATATATGTAACTGGCAGTACGCTCCGGCTTCGCATGGTTGGTTTCTGAATCTCGACGACGGCACTGCCTGCCGGGTCCGTGTCTAGGACTGGGCCATGTAAGGGCCCATTCAGCCGCATACGAAGGAAGTCATCAGAATCGGTCGAGCCATTTTTGAATTTTGGCGAAGTTGGTGGACGGCGAGTGATTTTTATAAATAGAGATATGTATATTTCATACGCATTTAAATAACTAATATAGTAGGTTAATAAAAACGCGCAATGTGATATCTATGTGTGAGACAGATGGCGCGCCTGTATATACTTTCTTAATTAACTTAATATGTAGGTTGAATTTAAATTTATTTATTTATTAAAAAATCTTATCACTTACATTAATTGATAATATTACTTTTAAGGGCTACCATCTTACTCCATTTAAGAAATAAATTATATTGGCGTAAACGTTATTTAAAAGCATACAATTAAATAATTTTGAAGATTCATTGAGAAACACTTCGCAAAGTGTCACCGGCGGACGCGCTAACAAGGACTAGTAGAAATTGAAGAGTAATTCCATTAAATCAGTCCCTTTTTTAATGTGAAATTTTGAGAAAAAGCCGAACAACTATCAAGATAATATGTTTTATCCACACGATACGAGTAAGACTCTGCTTAGGAATCTCTATTGTCCTTTGTTGGTAACATACTCTTATCTGTTTCTGCCACCAAGCAGTAGTAGTGCCTGTACTTCTGTATTCCAGTCTGAAAGCTGTAAAGAACTAGTATTATTACGGGCTGTAAGGAATTTTATTTTGCTCTTTGGAGGGAGACAACGCATCCTTCTTTGGTTGAAGCTAATTCAAATCATCAAATTAATTTACTTCGAATAACATAAGATCCACATCATTAAAATGCATAGATTACTCATTTTTTTCGTTTTGTCAACTATCTATGGAAGAAATACTTTCATATATCGGTGTAGTAATAATTTTAATAATTTATGCAAAAGCATGAATTTTATTTCTTTAATACAAGCTATGTATAGGCAAGGCGGGAATTAAGTGGAGAGTTTTTTGTGTCGTAATTTAATTTATTTTAAGAAAAATTATGTTGTGAGTTTAGCCCTGCTTTTCTTTTCTTTTGTGGCTATTATTGTTTGTTTCACTTATAACATTTATGCATGTTGTACATTTAAATTAGACTTCACTTTTGTTGCTCGTATTTGTGCTATGTCCTATAAACGACGAAAGATTATGTTAGTGTATTGCTTATATATAAGCGAGAACCTGTTATTGGCTTCTTGTAAATTTAACATATTATTTACTTAAGATTTGCAAGCTGTTGGTTTTCCATAACATAAAAATAAAAATAAAATAAAATAAAAAATAACAATATTATGTCAATAAAATACAATAAATACAAATTATACATAATAACCATTTAGTACCTTCTCACTCCGACAATTACTCGGACATGTCTGTCGCAGCAATGCCGGAGGAGAGGATACAGTCCAATCTGTCTTATGAAAGCAGGCAGTGCACGCCTCCGCAAACATGCCAGAGGCACTGCTGTGCTTCGTATAGTGAATGTAGACAACCGGAGGAACTTTTAACTGGTAACGAGGCATTCCATCTTAATCCTCAGAGGTGACAAAACATCTGCATTTTGAGGATAGATTCAGATGCCAATTGACTGCAACATCCACTTACCATCAGGTGGTCTGTGTGCTCGTTTGTCACGCTTACTTTATCCTGAGGTTGTCACAAGGTGACAACTATAGAAAAAAACTTTTGACATGTAACGTGCAAGCACTGCTATTTGGTGATGGAAATAGGCAAAAAAAGGATTTTAATAACCCCAGACGAACTCCCAGGCAGAAAAGGAGTTGTAGTACCTATTAAAGTTCAAAAGGTATCGGATGCAGTTTCGCCCGTTGCCCACAGGATGGAATTTCCACAACAGGAATTTTCTTACGCCGCCACTATACGGCGCTAATAAAACAATTGACAACATTTGTTGTTAATTGTTTTATTAGCGTAACTTAGATCTTATTTAGGTATATAAATCTTTTTTTAAATTTATCTTAATGTAATACATTAAGATAAATTTAAAAAAAGATTTATATACCTAAATAAGATCTAAGTTACGCCACCCCCGAACCTCTATTGGAAAGCTGGCGGAAGAGCTCCAAAATATATGAAATGAAACCTACTAAATAAATCTTGGCCAATGTGCAATGCTCTTTAAATATTTACGTACTTAGTTTCGAACTTAATGTGAAATAGTTTTAAGCTTTTTTGTTGTATTTAAAAATACCCACTGCATTTCTGCTAAATGGAAAATAAAATCAAATTCCTTTCAAGCGAAGAGCTGTATAAAATGCGGAAAAGAATTAAAAGTAAAAAAATGTAGCAAAAGTGCGCTACTTTTTACGATTTATCTAAAAGAAATCCTCGTAAAACATCCTATGAAAAAAAAGGTTCCAAGTAATGAAACGGGATAAATTCCTTCACATACATTTGAAAACGTAAAAGTTAAGTCTAGGACAATGAAAATGAATTTTTGAACTGGAAAAATACGAGTATTGAAGTATTTGTAGTTCGAGGTAATGATATATTTCACTACATAAGATCACTTTTCGAATTATTATGATAGAAATTTTATGATAAATATAATATAACTCTATGAAATATATGATAAGAGCATCTAAACTTTGGTCTAAATTCTTAATAACTAAAAAATCTTCGAAAAAATCACTAGGTAATTTGTAAAATATAGCCCATAACAAACTTTGAATTCGATGAGAACATTAAATACGAAATTACATTTTATGCTGACTTCAAAAAAGTTCCGCCGTGTAGTGGCCGTTTAAGAATACTCATACACTACCCCATATCATCCCGTGGGTGTCGTAAGAGGCGACACAAGGAAACAAATCAGGGGATGGGCAGCAACGTCTTCCTAATAACGACTAAAATTAAAAACTGCGGTTGCCAAACCGCTTGCCAAATGTGGCAACTATGGTAAATATCCCCTTTACTTTAATAGGCCACAACGCTAACAGTTAAAAAAGGGAGGAAGCTCTTAATTCGACTATATTTTGTACCTGTGTATGTCGCACGGTTATTTAATGCGCCTAGTGAGACGATATTCTAGTTATTAACTTTTAATTGTTGACTAAATGTAACTATTTAGATGAGTTTTTACCTTGATTTTGTGATATTGCTTAGTTCACTCAAATAATAATTTTAACTAAATTGAAAAGGATTTTCATAGTTACTTTTAATTCATTCATTTGAATAATGTGTGTACCGACGCTAGAATATTTCTCATGATCTTACTTAGGCCTTTGTTAAGCTAAGTTTTGTTAACTTCTATTTAAGGCTGAATCATCTCTTACTGTCAGTTCCGTCTGTAGACAAGCATTATGTTATCTTTACTAATAATATTAAAAAGAGAAAGTGAGAATTTTGTGAGTTTGTATAATATACGTTGAGGGTAATTAGTATTTGTTAATTGGTATTGCATGCCTTAACCGCAAAGCGCGTAGGTATGTTCTACTAGCCTTAAAAATAAAGATTCCAACGTTCTGTCTATTTTTTTAATCTCTTCATCTATCATGGGAAGCCATGGAATGTAAATAGCTGTTTAATTTTGTTTTGTTTAATTATAATTAATTTTTTCTGCTGAGAGAGCCTTGTAATATTATATTTTACTAAATACAGATACACTTTGACTCACTCCAGGCTCGGCCGCCGTCTTGAGTGGGTAACTATATCGTTTGTTTATAGCGCAGCGGCTCGTGATAAGAAATATCGATCGCTGTAGAAATGCAAAATTTTCCAAAAACCAAATTTGACACTTACTTTACCATTATTATTTTTATAATCACAGATTTTCAGTACAATATATGGTTTCGCTAAAAATTCTAAGATTTACTCATAGGTATTGGACTTTATGGAGTGACCTGAAGGTGTACAAGCCAATTTGAACGAAAAGGTTTTAAAAAGATATATCTAAAATATCTTGATCACTGTCGGACAGAATAGCTAAGATACGGCATCTGGTGATGTAACTATTAAGTAAATCACTTGTTGAATATGATTATTACGCAAAGCCTATTTCCAGCAGTATGAGAAATAGGAACTGGAAAACATTCAATACAAAATAATAGCTACTAAGGGGCGAAAACACAATTAGCGAGATTATGCAAGAGCGTTGTGGTCGCCCTGTCGATACAAGGCGAAGGTGGAACACCACCGGGATCTCATGACCGATTCCTATATTCAAAAATCTTTTCACTCTCCGTAACGTTCCGTTTTATAACATACAAAGTGCATACAAAACAGTTTATATAACAAAGTACTCATTTAGCAACTTAGTATCACTTAAAGTGAGAAAATTTTAAACGGTTCATAAATATGAACGAACAGATATTCTGTACTAAAAAAGGAGTTTCCGTGCATTTCATTTACTGCAAAACAGCTCGTAAAACAAAACAAAGTGTCTTAAAATATAGAATCCCGACAATAACCGGTGACATAATATAAACAATTTTTGCCACCAGAGATATCTCTTTTTTTATTAAAAATAATACTGGTATTGCTACCAATATTTCTAATATTTCCCTTGCCGTTCTGATCTATTCCAAGAAGCCTTAAATGCTTGTGTAATAAGTGATTCACGACTGTAGTCAAATGGCGTATTCGAATCCGCGACTTTCAAATTCGGCTAATATCGTGAACCACTGCTAACATAAGCTTACTTGGAGCAAGAATATTAGTAAAGCTAATGTTCCTGCTAGTTTTTTTAGGAAAATAAATTATCATGACAGTATTTCTGGAATTGAAAATAGGATATTAAGATATTTTTTTATATAACGATGGTGACAAATGGGCACTCAGTCCACTTGAGGATAAGTAGATGTTGCGGCCCATTGACAACTACTTACTTCCATTAAGAATTATCTAAAATTAGAAGTTTTTGTCATAATTGAAAACTAAAAAGAAATGTCTCATTTATAGTCATATAAGGGTCTCCGGTTCTCCTCACTCACCAAACGGAACAGTAACATTAAGCTGTTATTTTATACTCGTATTCTGCTTCCCAAGTTGAGCTGATCATTCGTACTACAACCATGATATAGCTGCAGCGTGGCTTAAAATGTATGTTAACTCTCCTATATTATATTAAAGAAGATTTTTTTCAATGAAATTCTTACAATGTGTGATGTCCATATCCAGTTAAAGACTGAGATGGGCTAATGAAAATGAAAAAAACCGTTACCTTTACCATCACAGCCTTTTAAACTCCACTGGTGAACATCGGCCTCCTACATAGATTGCCTCGTACAGGGGATATTTGCCACAGCTGCCACGCTTGGCAAGCTGTTTTTTTATTTTAGTCGTTATTAGGAAGACGCTGCTGCTCATCTCCTGATTTGTGTCCCTCTGTCATCTCTTACGATACCCACGGGATGATATGGGGTGGTGGTGTAGATGTTACATCGCACTACACGGTTTAGCCGACCCAAATTTAAAAAATAAAATTCTATTATTATTCATTCTCTCATGTGAAATAGAACTATAAATCAAAGAAAATAGCGTCTATTCATTAACTGCGAGTTGGAAAACAGTCACAAACTGGGTGGCTTCCTATCTTCGTAACTAATTCAGCGTTTTGCACGTGTCAAATAAATAACTTCACCTGAAATGTGCGAACATTCCAAAATCAGGTGCTCTGGGCTGTCACGAGCTCATTAGTAAATTAGCTGAGATCATTACAGTAATTAAGTGTTGACTTACGACGTAATGATTTACTTAGTTAAGACGATCATGAGTATTACGCAGCGAAAATTTCGTTGCTATTCGTCAACACATAGGTTAATGTAATGGGTTGTTATTTTTCATAGATCATTTCGTCATTAATTTTTAATTTTTGAACTGTAAGGAATTAAATGTTATATTCGCCGTGTAATCGCGCCGTAAGAAAATCCATTACCCCATTATCATCTTATACGTACATAGTGTCATAAGAGGCAATAGAGGAAAATAAAATAGGCGATGGGCCTAAAAATAATAAAGAAAACCGCGGTTGCCAAGCCGCACGTCGAGCGTGACCACCATAGTAAGTATTTAAGTTGTGGACTATTGATACTCTGCAATGAAATGAATGATGAATGTTTTTTACGTGGTAGAGCCATGCTGCAGTTATATTAGTGGTATGGTTGTAGCACGAATGGGTCGGCTCAAAAAGGGGCAGGACCACGCTCTAACAGAATATCAGTGTAAAATAGTAGCTTAATTCTGCTATGTTTTATATGGTGAGAATGGAGAACCGGAGACACTTTTTACTGGAAATGAGACATTCCATCTTAGTCCCCACGGGTGACAATGCATCTGCGTTTTTATTCTTAATCGAGGATAAATGTAGATGTCTATGGGCCACACCATCCACTTACCATCAGGTGACTGTGTGCTCGCTTGTCACCCTCATTGCATAAAAAAAGACTCTCGAAAACAGCACGTAGACGCGGCCCAAAAGGGGAATTCGTCTGTAGTTCTTTCTTTTCTTGTAAAACAAGATACGTACCATGGAGGATGTATTAAAGAGCTTCTGAAGAACTTCTGATATCGGTTTTCCACCCGCTTTCTGAAGCTCTGCTGTAATTCCATCCTCGCCCAGGGCCTTGCCGTTTTTAAGTTGCTAGAGAGCCATTCTAATCTTGCTTAGACTGACGTCCGGGATATCATCGGAATAGTGTCGTATAAGACTTGCTCTAGGATCGTTACTCACACTTGTGTGTGGTTCCAACGAGGATATGTACAGCTGCCCATAAAACCTCTCGTTCTCACTCAAAATGTCGGGTGTCCCGGAAACGATGCTGGCACACTCGGTCTTCAGCTTTGACAGTTGGCTCTTTCTGGCAGACAGATTTCTGGCAAAGACTTTGAAGTTTTGGTTTCGCTCAATCGCTTCTACAAATTAAAGTTGCGTAAGTCCCGCCGCATGCATTTAGAGATCTGTCTGTTGTGTTGCCTGTATGCTGCCAAATCTGTTGAAGACTGTTGTGACAGTTTTATTCCCCGTCTAACAGCCATGAGATTAGGAGTGTGATCGCAGAGTTGGTGGGTCTGGCATAACTTAGTTCCGACTGCGTGGACAGTTTCCACGAGCTTGTCATTTATATCGTCCACTACATTGCAGTCTTCTAGGCACTGAAAATGGTTTGAAAGGTTTCAGGACTTCGGATTAGAGCACGAGGGGGACGGAGCGTTTAATTCATTAGACGAGACCTCTTCAACTTAACTTTAAGGTTTAGTGTGCCTCTAATCATTCGGTGATTGCTTTTTTTTTTTTTTTATAGAAGAGGGGGCAAACGAGCATGTGGCTCACCTGATGTTAAGTGACTACCGCCGCCCATGATCAACCGCAACACCAGGGGAATTGCAGGTGCGTTGCCGGCCCTTTAGAAAGGAGTAAGCTCTTTTCTTGAAGGTCCCCAGGTCGTATCGGTCCGGAAAAATCACCGGTGGTAAATTATTCCACAGAGAGGTTATACGCGGAAGAAAACTCCTTTTGAAACGTACAGTGGTGGACCGCCAAGCATCCAGATGGTGTGGATGGTATCGGGACGTTTGCCGTGTAGTGCGTTCACGAAATTTGGCGGCTGGGATTAATCCGAACAATTCCTCAGAGCACTCCCCGTGATAGATGCGATAAAATACGCAAAGAGATGCAACATCTCTTCGCAGCGCCAGTGAATCGAGCCGATCGGAAAGCACTCGGTCGTCAACGATTCGAGCCGCTCTGCGCTGGATGCGGTCAAGTGGAAGGAGCTGGTACTGGGGAGCCCCAGCCCAGAGATGGGAACAGTATTCCATGAGCGGCCGAACCTGCGCCTTGTAAAGTTGCAGGCGGTGTGCCGGCATGAAATACTGTCCCGCTCTGCTGAGCACGCCAAGCTTTTTAGAGGCCAATTTGGCCTTCCCTTCCAAGTGACCACGAAACTGCACGTCACTCGATATGTCGACGCCGAGGATTCCGATACTGGCTGAGGCAACAAGGGGAGTGCCTTGAAACTGAGGGGATACGACAAAGGGGTTCTTTTTAGCGGTTAACGCGCAAACTTGTGTCTTCTGGGGGTTAAACTAGACTAGATTTAGTCGCCCCCAATCCGAGACTCTGTCCAGCAGAGACTCGACTTCAGACACAAGTTTGTCCCGGCACTCAGAGACGTTTTCCCGAGAAATATTGGCTCGGCCGGTGTAAAGAGCATCACCAGTGCTGTCATCTGCATAGCAATGAATGCTACGGGTTTGCAACATATCATTGATATGCAGAAGAAACAGCGTTGGCGATAGCACGCAGCCCTGTGGAACACCAGCATTAATAAGCTTGCAATCGGAGCTTGCACCGTCTACAACGACCTTGATGCTCCGATCTGCAAGAAAACTGGTGATCCAATCGCACAATTTCTCGGGAAGCCCATAGGAAGGGAGCTTCGAAAGAAGCCAGTGTTCGCATTTGCGATCACTGAGACATCACTGAACGGTTACCATCTAGTCATCATAATGAAGTAATTTTTTGTCAAACCATCGGGGCTCGACCAGGTCCACTTTCTGTGAGGCCACTTCTAGAGTCCCTCTTTTCAATGAAGTCAGTCAGCTGCTGGCCCCTTGGGTTCCTTTGCTCTATCCCAAAATTCCCTACCTTCAGCTCACCGTTCTTTCTTGTGCCTATTTTTGTGTTGAGGTCTCCCACTAACACCGTATAGTGGGTTTTGAAGGAATTCATGGCTCTAAAAATATCCTCATACATTTCCTCCACCTCCTCATCGGGATTGCCGAGTTTGGTGCGTAAACCGGTATGACCTTCATTGAATACCGTTTGGTGATTCTGAGTGTAAGGTACGCAACCCTCGTCGACACACTCCCAATCTTTACAACGTTGTTAACGAGAGACTTGTGGACAATAATAATATTCCAGCACGACTTGTCTATCTCTTCTTCCACCTCCAGGATCTTCCGTAGTACTAGGGTGGTGAGTCGAGTCGTCTTAGGTGTTAATCGAACCTCCACCGGAAATTCTTAGCACTCCCTGCTCTGCCTTTAACATGGTCGCCACCGTAGCCAGGAATAGCGCGGCCGCCGGGGACTGAGGGCCATAGTTGCCACGCTTGGCGAGCGGGTCGGTAACCGCAATAATTTTTGTGTACAATTGCTGTTATCAGGAAGATACTGCTGCCTATCTTCTGCCTGTTTCTCTCTGCTGCCTCTTACGACACCCACGAGAAGATATGGGGTAGTGCATATTCTTAACCACCACTACACGACAAGGTACTTACTTTATATTGAATACAAAGTCATTTCCCAAGAAGGATTAATAAGGTCTTTTCACAATTTATATACCTATATGTATGTATAAATTATAGTCTGTAATAATTTTCCAATAATTTCGAATTATTACTAAGTTTTGAGTGTATTTGTAAACATAAACGGACCTTTGGTCGGAATTTTCTAATAAACGTTCAACTTTAATTAGTCTATCGAAATATTCCAACATAACATACATACAACATAATATACATACAACATAACATAACTCCTTCGTGAAGATGTTTTCAATTTTGTAAATACTTAGCTGTACCCCGAAATTTGATCCGCGGTTGAATTTTTGTTGTAAAGATATGTTATTAAGAAAATTATTTCAATTAAAAGTGTTTTACTAGATGGTAAAACTCCTTTTCTGCCTTGGAGCCCGTCTGGTTAGGTATCACACACACCCTCTTACCTATTTCTGTCGTCAAACGTTATTGGCAGTACGTGCACTGTTGGGACTCCAGTCTGAAGTATATAGGAAGCCAATATATTTACAGTTCTGAGGCGTCTGAAACCCTAAAGGTGACAACTCATCTGTAGCCTTCTTTCTTTAAAATGTGTAAATGGTGCATATGTGGTGCCGTAGCCACTTCACATCTGAAGGACATCAAATTCGCTTTGCACTTCAGTGGCTATTGTAACCCATATGCGACCGACTTTGGAACAAAAGAGACTAGATAGATAGAGAAAATGTAATACATTTTTTTGATTTTTGGTCAGGATGCGCAGGAGATATTAAACTGTCATGTAGCATAATTAATCGCTAACACAGGGTAGCTACTTCCCCCCCCCCTTCCCCCCTCCCGGACGGCTTCCCGAATTGTCGTGGCGGGGGGCTTAGTACGCGTGGCTTGGTCACCTGCCGGGTTAGCATGGGCAGGAGACAATATATCTACGGGGAGGGGATAAAAATTTTATCCCTTGCTCAGTTTTATCCACCTTGCGAGCATGGGCAGGAGACAAAAATTATATCCCCCGATTATATCAACTGACAAGAGATAAAATTATCTTAGTAGTATATCCCCGTTTGCTATAACGAGTAGACATATATCTCCCCGCCCGTAGGATGGGGCCAAAGGAAAGAGAAAAAATTATCCCTTTTTGACATTTGAAAGGGACAATTTTATCTTCTTTCGGTGACGTGGGTTTAAGTTTGTCTTCAAGCCATTTTAATACAAAAAAGATTTCTCGAGCCTACTGCAACCACATTTTCGTATCAGAAATTAAAAAACAAGAAAGAAAATTACATCGGCGATCGATACGTGATCAGAGTACTTAATCTAATGGAATACCCCGACAACGAATTTTTACGCCGGTTTCGGATGCTCAAAGATTGTATTATATTTGTGTAAAGAACTCTATGAGGCTTTAAAGCCTATTAATTCTGTGGATAGACTACCAGTGCATATTAAAGTAAGCATCTATTACAACCACCTTGTGCAAAAATATTGTATATTCGCAATCAATACATGTAGATACTCTACATCTTTCAATCTCTTGGAAGATGGTAGTTACGAGAGGGTCACGAGTCAAGACCATGGAATGGCTGTTTTTCAAACAACAAATAATCAGCAAATACTTGACTCAAGTTATTGGGGCCATCATTAGAATGTGGGCTACAATAATTGTCCAACTGGTAATAGCTAACAAGTTATTGAGATTTTAAAAAACGTAAAACCTAATAAACAAGTTTTTTTTCTAAATAAAGAATAGTAGTATTATATTCATCTAATATTCCCCTTTCCCCCAGAAATAACCGTAATGCTTATGTGCCACAACAGTCTTACAGATGGTCCCATGAGACTATAGTCGTCCCGGTTAAAGAATCTACAACCTTTCAGATTGTAGTCACCCCTTAACCATTGAGCTATTGAGTCTCAATAGCTCATTACCATGATTTAATTACATTCGTTGTGTCAACAATATCCAAAGGGAGTCCATGATCAAGTCATTTTTAATGATAATATATCAAAGTTTTAAATCAAGAAATATGTTAATTCTTTAACAAAGCTTGTTAAATATTTTAAATTCTAATATACATAATATTAGGAATACAAATAACACAAGAGACATGATCATAAAATGATTTATTCTTTGTTTTGTTTGAAATCATTAAATTTTCATACTTCATGCTTCATCATTTTCAATTAAAATTAAATCTTTGTGACTTAGAGTTGACATTAATTTTGATGTATTTTGTAGTTTTCTTATAATGGCAGTAATTGCGGGGATAAGTTTTTTATTTCCTCCAGAGGTTACACCACCTCCAAAGAGTCGGTATTGTCCAGTTTCACAATTTGACTTAATTCTAGACACGTATTTTTTAACAAATGCAATCACAAGCGAAGTAATAAGATTGCTTGCGATTTGATACAGGCAATACATATATATACATAAACACTCACGCCTGTCACCCAGAGGGGTAGGCAGAGACTACGGACTTCCATTTGGCACGATCCTGACATACCTCTTTCGCCTCCTTTACATCCATATATCTACGCATACATGCTCGTCGGTTAAGGGTACTTCTAACGTGGCCACTTTTCAAAATATCGCCAATTTGGTCGATAAACTTTTTTCTAGGGCGGCCCTTCCCGACTCGGCCGTTCACATCTGCCATATAAATTTGCTTTGTCACTCTTTCCTCATTCATTCTTTCTACATGACCAAACCACCGAAGCATTCCTTTCTTAATCCTGTTCACAACATCATCTTGCATACCACATTTATCTCTTATCACGCAATTTCTCACCCTGTCATTCAGATTCAACCCTAGCATACTCCTTAAAGACCGCATTTCTACAGCATTTATTCTACTTTTGTGCTTCTTCTGCCATACCTAGCTTTCACTACCATACATTAAAGTAGGGACTAACACAGCATTATGAATTACCATACATGCCTTTTTTGACACATTCTGGTTCTTCACAATAGAGTGTAGTGCCCCATTCACTCTATTCCCTGCATTTATTCATCATTCTATATCCCTATCATATCTACCATCCCTGCTAAATACACATCCCAAATACACAAACTCATCCACTTGCTCAATTAACTCTCCTTCTATTCTTATTTCACATACCGTTTTGCTTTCTTCTCTTTCAAAAACCATCACTTTTGTCTTACTTGCGTTCACTTTCATTCCCCTTTCTTTTAATTCCCAGTTCATTAATGTAACCATCATTTGCAACTCAGCCGCCGATGACGCAAATATGACTTGATCATCGGCATAACAAAGGCATTTGACGGTTAACTCGCCCATTCTTAACCCACATTCTTCATCTTTCAAAGTTTGCAAACACCTGTCCATAAATAGGTTGAACAGCCAAGGGGACATAGGTTGAACAGCCCTGTCTGACACCTTTTTGGATGCCAAACCAGTCCGAGTAGACCCCATTGATCCTGACACAAGCACTAGAGTCCCTATAAAGAGACCTTAATGCCTGTATCAAACCAGCGCTCAATCCATATGAGTTCAGTGTTTACCATAACACATTCCTGTCCACTCTGTCATAAGCCTTTTCCAAGTCCATGAACGCACAAAAAACTTTCTGGTTTTTGGCCAAAAACTTCTCCGCAATCATGCGCATGGAAAAGACTTGATCTGTACACCCCATTCCCTTTCTAAAACCCGCTTGCACATCCCAAATTTTTCCATCAGTTTCTTTCATAACTCTTTCAATTAACACCTTAGCATACAGTTTACCCACAATACTAAGCAAGCTGATACCACGGTAGTTTTTGCAGTCCTGCTGTGACCCTTTTCCTTTATATATTGGTACTATAACTGCTTTACACCAGTCATCCGGTACCCGTTTTAATTTCCAACATAAATTAAACAAGGTGTACAGAAGGCCTGCCACCACTCCTTCTCCAGCCCTTAGCATCTCGAGTGATACTCTATCATATCCAGCTGCCTTACCTGCTTTCATGCTTTTCATTGCTTTCATTACTTCATCTACACTTATCTCCATACCCCTTTCCACTTCTTTCGGAATTTCTAGTTCATTTAATTCAGACGACTCTTCACTCATAAACACGCTTTCAAAGTATTCCTTCCATCTGTTTAAATTCGAAGCTTCATCATTCAGAATACATCCATTTTCGTCTCTTATAGCATTCATTAGAGGCTGTTTTGTATTTCCCCTGGCAGTTCCTACGAGTTTCCAGAACATTTCTATGTTAGCCTGGAAATTATCAGATATCCTTCTATCATTCTTATCCGTTCTTTCTTTCTTTTTCCTTTCAACAACTTCTTTTACTCTCTTATTTAGACGTCTAAATTCTGCCTTTTTTCTTTCAATCTCATCATTAATACCAGTAGAATTACCAGCTTTGGTTGCTAGTAAATCTAACCATGCTTTCTTCTTTGATTCAACTTCCACCCGTACCTCATCATCCCACCAGAACGTATTACTTTTCCTTTCATTTGTTCTCTTACTTACACCACATACTTCGGTGGCGGCATCCACCAAACCTTTATTAATATTATCCCAAACAGTATTCAAGTCTAAATCATTCATACACAACTCATTCAAATATTTATTTCCTCTCAGTCTACATTTATACTTCTCTTTCACATCTTCATCTTGTAACTTCTCTATTCTTATACGCTGTAACGCAGTGGTAGACACAGATGTCCGATGCCGCCAACGCTTGAAAATACCATTAATTCGACATGAGACCAAGTAATGATCCGTCCCTACGTTGGACCCCCGGTAAACTCTTGTATCTACGACTGCGCTCCTCATTCTTTCATCCACAATTACGAAATCTATCATGCTTCTATCATCACCTCTTTCCCATGTATACATGTGAATCTTCTTATGACGAAAAAAGTATTCGTCACAAAAAGATTCTTTTCCACACATACGGTGAGGAGGTCTTCCCCATTCTCATTTATACTTTCATCACCAAACGTTCCCAATATCCTTTCATAACCAGACTTCTTCACCCCAACCCTTCCATTAAAGTCTCCTAACATAATAATATTTTCATTTTCCTTACAATTTGTCAACACCATCCTTACCATGTCCCAAAACTGCTCTCGGATGTAAGTGGGCTTAGACATGTCTGGGGCGTACACCCCTAGCAGGAACAGCTTCTTTAAGCCCACTTTCATTCGTATCCATAGCAGCCTCGGGCTTACACATACATACACATTGACCCATTCTTTCTGAAAGGATGAAACCGACTCCCTGGCATGCCCGTTCGGTCTCGTCTACACCAGACCAATACGCAGTATACGTGCCATGTGCAGTTGCATCCTTTCTCTTTCGTTTCGTCTCATTCACACATAACACATCTATTCCTCTGTCATTCATCATTTCGCATACTTCATCCATCTTATCATTCATTCCTCCACATACATTCAGCGTAGCCAGACGGGTTTCCGTAATCCACTTTTCACCCGTCCGGGAGACAGAACGTGACGGGTGGCGAACCTCGTCGCCGGTTTTTTCTCCCGGAGGGAGTACTTTACAGGCGATGTATATTTAAATAGTATACAAAAGAAAATAAAGAAATAAATAGAGTAATAGAAAAAATAAAAACAATACTACAATATACTTAAACTAAATTTAACGATTGTTATAAATGACTATTGTTTAAGAAAAATTATTAACAGTTTAGAAAATATGATATAAACTAAATAAAACAAATTAAAATATAAATAAAAACATAAGTAATTAATATAATATATTATATTTCTATAGTTAGCACACTGTCCTACTATTATTTATTCTGTGACACTGTCTATATAAATTTACAATTTACAATTTTACTATTTTACAATGACACTATTACGTTAATTATTTACAGTAGTCTAGTCTTCACAGTAAGATATTGTAACATTTATTATATTGTACATTATTAAAGGAAAGGCACGAAATTATAATTTAAACATTTATGTTCATAATATTAAAAGAGAGAAACAAAAAGGTAGGTGTATACAAAAAAGAACTTATCAGCTATATAAAGTCTACTAAAATTAATTAAAAATATAAAGTGCATGTTACATTAAATTAGCGTTGACAAGTAAAATTTGTAACATGGAAACAAGAAATATTAAATGCAAAATTAAAATAGGATAATAAAAAAGTGGAGCGTATAGCTATACTAAATCTAATATGTAAAATTAAAAACGTGCAGAGATGTTGTAACGAATATAGAATAAAACAGGTTGGGCATGAAATAAAGTTAAGAGAAGAAAAAAAATATAAATGGATATAAATCAATATACTCCTAACTATTAAAGTGAACAATGTAATAATTTTTTTGTGCTAGCGTTTACAGTTTAGCTAGCCACTACACGTAAAACAAACTTATCAGAATCACGGAATGGCGAAAAGGGATATATTTTACAAAAAAATTACTATTAAACAACTGCTTATTTAAAAAAAATTTTTACCCGCAGTAAGGGCATGAGTTTGTCCTCTATATACAAAAAAATTAAGGGGGATCGTCACTCAAAAATAAAAGTTATTAGAGTTCAAACTAACAAGATGTGGCACCAACTGCAAAAGTGTGGTTATTCCGAGGATATACACTTTCGTCTGATGATGCATATATTTTCGGAAAGAGCTTTCCGAGACACCGCAAGCGACACCTTCAATTCCAGCAGCAGACTCCTGGTTCGCGAAATCAACTACCCCGTGGTTTTCGGTTTTCCTCTTATAAATCAGGTGTCTTTTATCCAAAAAATTCCAAATTTTTGAAGGATGATGTGTTCCCAGATGGCACACAAAAATCACTAAAAATATAGCAGGTTTTGGCGACTAATCGAGCGCCGCATGCGATTTACTGTTTTGCTAATATGAAAAAAAACGGCTTTCCACTTAAAAAATCACTAAAAACTGTTTTTCAGCTAAAAAAATTACACCACTAGATGCGTCTAAATTAATACGCAAATTGTGACACTAAGTACACTGAAATCCCTTAACTTTTTACCACTTTTCGAATTTTTAACTGCGGGGACGTCACAGTTTCGTGGCTTTCCGCTTTGCTTCCTTGTACGTGCCCTATAAACCATAGATAAAATACTATATAGGGCACTGTAAACTATAGTATATTATCTATGCTTGTAAGCGCGGGGATAAGTTATCACCTATTTTATCTACTGTGGATATTATATTCACCATAGGCCCATGCTCGCGGGGTGGATAAAACTCTGGCATAGGGATAAGACAATTTTATCTCTTGTCAGTAGATATAATCGGGGAATAAATTTTTTGTCTCCTGCCTATGCTATCTCGGCTGCGGTGAACTAAGAGGAACCCACATGGCTGGCCCGAGGTGTAGGGCCGGCCCGAAGAGGCCGGGAGTGTTGATGAGCTGCGGCGAGAATGGGGTCCTCTCACCCTACCACTGCTGTCGAGGTGGAGTCGCGGAAGAGGAGTGTTGGTATGGCAATGCGCCACTCGCCCTATTATCCACTACTCTGACGGGGCCGCAGCGTTAATTGATGCGGTGGTGGTGGGGCTGCATGGGAAGAGTAGTGTTTGTTTTGCGAGCGATACTCTTCCTACCTTCCGCAGGAGAATCTTAGTTGGCGGCAGAGCCATTGACCAGCCGCCGCTGGGGTCAGGAAGGCTTGTGCTTCTGAGTGCTCGGTTTTCCTGGCCATACATTCACGTATCGGACACGGGGCGACAACTTAAAGTACCCTCCAGATATTTCCTCTTTTATGCTAAAATTTTATTAAGATTTTGTACTGTTTATAAAGACACACATTATCACTAACCTTTGTAAGTCTAACTTCTACTTCTACGCCTTTCTAAGAATGTGCTAGCTGGCAAGTACTTTTTTAAAGATTAACAATGCTATAAACGTTACTAATATTCCCCTTAACCACTCGTGCTAAGCTTAAATTGCTTGTGTTACGAGTGGTTCACGCCAGTAGTCGAATGGCGGATTCGAACCCACGACCTTTTTGAGTTCGCGGTCCACGCCCTGCCATTAGGCTACTGTCGCTTCATTATTTTTATTATTTTAAAAATTTGCCTAAACTCACCAATTTGGTGCCAGTTATGCTATTTCCCGTCATCAGTTTGTGCACCTAAAATTCGACACACATTTTCGAATGTAAATAATCGCCAGAGCATCGAGTAAATAAGCAAAATTCGTCGTATCCAGACAAAGGCGGATATTATTCAATACTAAGATGCGGGTGGGATAAAAGCACAGGCAATAAATAACCCGAAAAAGAACTTAAAAAAAAGTTCTAACGCTTAGCTTTTTTTTGCTATAGTTGTATTAGCGAGCGGTTTGTCAACCGTAGTTTTTTATTTTCTTGTAATTATTAGGAAGAAGCTGCTGACCGTCTCTTGTATTTTTTCCCGTGTCGCCTTTTAGGAAAGTCACTGAACGATGTTGTGCATTTTCTAACAGTGTCATATAACACCAACAACTACACGGTAATAAGTTCTACAATTTTTAAGTATGTATTTTAAATTTTTTATGCCATTATACCATTGTTAGGTTACACATTTAATTCTAATTGTCAACCGTAATTTCGTTCAACGGTCTGCAAGATAATGCGACCTTATTGGTCGTCCGTGCACCCCATCTTCTTCTACTACTTCACCAAACGCAAACCTCATTTGGACATAAGGCCCAATACAGGAGACGGGGTGCATGGACGACCGATGAGGTCGCATTATCTTGCTGACCGTTGAACAAAGAAACGAAAGCGATGCACAAAAGCGTCTAACATTTACAAGTACCGGAACCGGAACCCATATTCAGACCTGATGGTATGTTAAATGTTGCCAGGTTGGTCGTGTTCCCAAAGGTGACAACTGAACCTGCACCGAATATTCTTTGTACCCACAGTCCCGCCGTCATCATGGTCACTACCTAAGCTAAAAAATCAATATAATATATAAATTTTTGATACATATGTTTACAATTCATATAGTACTTAACCTAACATAATAACTTAGCCTTACCTATCAAAACCTAACCATTTTTTTTAAATGGGAAAATATCTACGCCTACCCGCCTCGCGGGAACAAGGACGCGTTATGTCGGACTCGCACCGACTAAAACTGGTATTTACCGCATGTTCGCAGTGTCACGGGAACGCTTTCGCACACATCCCCCACCAGCACTGGTCGCCTCATGGCAGCCCTTCAGGAGAAGACAACTTCACCCCCTCTCTTTCTTAGGTAAGACGCACCTGACACGAGGTGCGCCTTCCTCCGCGGCCACTAAATTCATCGGTAGAGCGATGCATGGAAGCCATGAGGCCAAGAAAGGCGAGTACTCGTAAGTATCAGCTTTCCTGACCCCAGCAGTGGGTCTGATCTCTGGCTCTACCGCCAACCAAGTTTTGGCCACGAAAGGTAGGGAGAGCGGTGCCTCGCAATACAAACACTCCTCTCTTTCCACGGGTTCTCCACCACCGCATTGGCGGTGCGGCCCGGCCTGAGTCGCGGAGGATAGGGCAATTGGCACATCACCATACCAACACTCTTCTTCCCACGCGACTCCACCTCGACTACAACAGGAAGAGGGAGAAGACACCCTTCCTGCCACAGCCCACCAACGCGATCCGGAGAGGCCCCTTCAGGCCAGCTCTTCCTTGGGGGTTCCCCTTTGTTCACCGCGGGTAACCAAGCTACGGCTTCTAAGCCCCCCGCCACGACAAGCCGGGAACCCAACCCGTTCGGAGGGAAAACCTAACTTAACCTAACAACTTTTTTATACGTGAAGTAATCCTCATGGATAACCGTCTGTCGCGAAATCGACAGCTAGATTACGCCAGACTCTTACCGGCTAAAACCACACTGTGTTAATCTCTTCACCCTTAGTCTGGGAATGCTTTTGCAATCTACCGCAGCCCCGACGGTGATAGCCCTTACAGGGTCTGTCTTGAGACAGAGTGGAGCTGGAGTTCTCCACTCCTTCTTCATGTACGGGTGCACGAACACACGGTGCACGCCACCTCGAGGGCTTACGCAAAAGGCGACGGATAACCCACATGTCCGCCACCTAAGCCTCAATTATAGTGGATGAATTTAATTAAGAGAGGTGGATAGATTTAATTAGGAGGAGGTGGCCTGATATGCTCTTCTCCGGCGCAAAACTCTCCGGCTGATTTGACTGGATATCAGCTGTCCTTTGAGGTTTACTTATCTATGTACTTGTATACTATTCTATACTACATACATACATACATAAACACTCACGCCTGTCACCCAGAGGGGTAGGCAGAGACTACGGACATCCATTTGGTACGATCCTGACATACCTCTTTCGCCTCCTTTACATCCATATATTTACGCATACATGCTCGTCGGTTAAGGGTACTTCTAACGTGGCCCATTTTCAAAATATCGCCAATTTGGTCGATAAACTTTTTCCTAGGGCGTCCCTTCCCGACTCGGCCATTCACATCTGCCATATAAATTTGCTTTGTCACTCTTTCCTCATTCATTCTTTCTACGTGACCAAACCACCGAAGCATTCCTTTCTTAATCCTGGTCACAACATCATCTTGCATACCACATTTATCTCTTATCACGCAATTTCTCACCCTGTCATTCAGATTACACCCTAGCATATTCCTTAAAGACCGCATTTCTACAGCATTTATTCTACTTTCGTGCTTCTTCTGCCACACCCAGCTTTCACTACCATACATTAAAGTAGGGACTAACACAGCATTATGAATTACCATACGTGCCTGTTTTGACAAATTCTGGTTCTTCATAATAGAGTGTAGTGCCCCATTCACTCTATTCCCTGCATTTACTCGTCGTTCTATATCCCTATCATATCTACCATCCCTGCTAAATACACATCCCAAATACACAAACTCATCCACTTGCTCAATCAACTCTCCTTCTATTCTTATTTCACATACCGTTTTGCTTTCTTCTCTTTCAAAAACCATCACTTTCGTCTTACTTGCGTTCACTTTCATTCCCCTTTCTTTTAATTCCCAGTTCATTAATGTAACCATCATTTGCAACTCTGCCGCCGATGACGCAAGTATGACTTGATCATCGGCATACAAAAGGCATTTGACGGTTAACTCGCCCATTCTTAACCCACATTCTTCATCTTTCAAAGTTTGCAAACACCGGTCCATAAATAGGTTGAACAGCCAAGGGGAAGCCACACAGCCCTGTCTGACACCTTTTTGGATGCCAAACCAGTCCGAGTAGACCCCATTGATCCTGACACAAGCACTAGAGTCCCTATAAAGAGACCTTAATGCCTGTATCAAACCAGCGCTCAACCCATATGAGTTCAGTGTTTGCCATAACACATTCCTGTCCACTCTGTCATAAGACTTTTCCAAGTCCATGAACGCACAAAAAACTTTCTGGTTTTTGGCCAAAAACTTCCCCGCAATCATGCGCATGGAAAAGACTTGATCTGTACACCCCCATTCCCTTTCTAAAACCCGCTTGCACATCCCAAATTTTTCCATCAGTTTCTTTCATAACTCTTTCAATTAACACCTTAGCATACAGTTTACCCACAATACTAAGCAAGCTGATACCGCGGTAGTTTTTGCAGTCCTGCTGTGACCCTTTTCCTTTATATATTGGTACTATAACTGCTTTACACCAGTCATCCGGTACCCGTTTTAATTCCCAACATAAATTAAACAAGGTACAGCAGGCCTGCCACCACTCCCTCTCCAGCCCTTAGCATCTCGAGTGATACTCTATCATATCCAGCTGCCTTACCTGCTTTCATGCTTTTCATTGCTTTCATTATTTCATCTACACTTATCTCCATACCCCTTTCCACTTCTTTCGGAATTTCTATTTCATTTAATTCATACGACTCTTCACTCATAAACACGCTTTCAAAGTATTCCTTCCATCTGTTTAAATTCGAAACTTCATCATTCAGAATACGCATGCATCTTTATTTCTATTTTATGGTTTATAATAAAAGTTATGTTATTTTCATCGCCAAATCACACACATGTTTTTATTGTTTTCTTGGAACTCTGTCCATCCAAAGGTTGTCTGGAAGATATCGCTCTTAGCGATAAGACCGCCCATTGTACGACATTTCTCCACATTCACATTTATCTATTTTTCCTTCTCCCTCTCCGCAACCTCCTTCCGCGATATTACTTGTTCGTAGAAATTAACGCCAGCACTCCACGCCCTCTTGCATCCAGCATAGCTTTAATCAAAACTGGGAGCAAGAGATAGTTCCCCACAAAAGCCACGAGGTCACGACGCAACTCAGCCCAAGCCGTTCAATCCTCAAGGGTAACCTAACCTTACCTGGCTAACAATAAGTAATTTTTTTTTATTTATTAAGGTTTACCAATGTTTGATTATACTGTATTTAACAAAATGGCTTAAGAACTAACTTACGTAGCTAAGTGTAAAAATCGTTTAAGGTAAACACCACGTGCATCGAGAAAGATCATAAATACGAATAAAAAGTATATGGTAAAAAAAACTATTATTATTTGTTGGTTTCAGACCAGGCTAAAGCTAGAACTTTCTTAATTTTGGCAAATGAGTCGGCGTGAATGTCAACTTTGTCACTATGTCCATTGACCAATTTGCACAACCTTGGAATTGG
Source organism: Parnassius apollo (assembly GCA_907164705.1). Classification (NCBI taxonomy): domain Eukaryota; kingdom Metazoa; phylum Arthropoda; class Insecta; order Lepidoptera; family Papilionidae; genus Parnassius; species Parnassius apollo. The sequence continues at coordinate 971,736 of CAJQZP010000969.1, read as the reverse complement.
GGAGTAATTTTTTGTACTTACTAGAAAAATATATAAGTTCCTTCTTTATTTGGAATTTTTATTTTCTATTAAACATACCATGAGACATTAATGATATGGCGAAACGTGGATTGAAAAATCATCAAACGTAGATGTTTGAACGATATGAGCAGTTTTAGCTTGCCATTTCATGAAAAAGTCGGTCCCATCATGAAGTGATCAATTCTATGATCTGGTCACGACTTAAATATAATTAATTCTACCACATATTACATTTAAGATTTATCAAATAAAAACTACATGTTACTTTAGGCTCTATTTGATTTTATAAATCTCTATCTCAATTAATTTAGTAGTTTTATGGTGTTTGGCAGTGCACATTTTTTAAATCTTTTAATGTGCTCGTGAATACAAATAGACAAGCATAAAAAATGCATTAGACCACTTGTCTTTTAGCTCACGTATTGGCACGCAAAGCAAACATTTGCGCGTTTTATTATATTAGGTCTTTACCTATGAAATTGCCGTGTTTTATTAAATTACGTAATTTGTTTGCTATATTTCTTATTTCTGTTAATCAATGTAATCACCCATGCAATCGATGCATCTTTTCCAACGCAGTGGCAGTTTATTGTGGCATTTCTTGAAGAAATCAGCTGGACGGGAGTAACAAACTCTTCAATAGCATTTTATACTGCCTCTCGGGTATTGAATTGATTGCCCGCCAAAAATGTTATTTAAATTCTGGGTATACTCTAATAATCTGTAGGCTCAAGGTCGAATGAGTACTGCGGTAGATGAAGAGCTTCCAACCCCAGTTCTTGTACTTTGGAGACCGTCTGTTGTGCAGTATGATGTCGCGCGTTGTAGTGCAGGAGCAGCGGGGATAAGCGATTAACTAAAGCTGGTTGGAGACGAGCGAGCTTCTCCATCATTGTGTTCAATTCTTAACAGTACACATCTGCAATAACGTTCATCGCGTTTAGTAAAAATCTGTGATGCATCACGTCGGCGCTAGACCACCAAACAGTGACCATCACTTTTCTAGACCATCTCTTTGACAGGGGTAAGTTTTCGTTTAGGACATTATTTCTGTGCTGAATCAGCATCTAACCAAGTTGCTGAGCGCTTGTGATTGTCAAACAGAATCCAATTTTTGTCGCAGGTAACAATACGGTTCAAAATTCCTTCGTTAGTGTGCCTGTTGAGCAGTGCAAGGCACGTCTCGTTGCGACGCGCTTGAGTTGAGTACGTGTGGCATTTGTCAAGATTTTTTACCTTGCCAATTTGACGCAAATGGACTAATATTGTTGCTAACATCGAAAGCTGCTGCTGATTAAGCCGTAGGTGAGTGTTTTTGGCGTACACAATCACCTTTAATTCGTCATTGCCGACCAAAGTTTTCGGACGGCCACGTGGTTCATATTTCAGGTCGAAATTTCCAGAACAGAAGCGGATAAGCCAATAGCAGTGGTGCGTTTGAAATTTTTCTACGTTTTTTAAATAAAATTAATTTAAAATTAGAATTCTTAGCTAAACAAAATTATTTTTAATTGAAATGGCTTACTGGCCAGCAGAGTGGTAATTTTATAGACAAAGACCTATTACTTATATGTATATTTCAGCACCGTGAAGCAATGATTTAAAATTCAAAGTGATGTTCATTTCCTGCTCAAATACTTTGATATTGAAACAAAATAAATAACCAGTTGTAAACAGTTTACTAATAATTTTACTGGCCGTTTGTTTGACGATATGGATGTTCTCTTGTTGATTTATTTAAAAATACATGAACGCAATGTTAGTTGTTTCCATTGAAGTTAATTTTGATCAAAAACATATGATCTCTTAACCTTTAAATAAGCTACATATTTTTCAATTATGTTTAATTTAAAGTTATCAAAAGATGTTAAGTTATGTTTTAGGTAGTCAAATTGTTTTATTAATAGATATAAAGAGGCAAAGAAGAGATGTATTTGAAAGAAACTCGGCAACGGAAAAGATATGAAATATTGAGGGCTGATTTTGCTTTTATAAAATATTTTTATAAGCTCTCACGCCTGTCACCCAGAGGGGTAGGTAAAGACTACAGACTTCCATTTGGCACAATCCTGACATACCTCTCTCGCCTCCTTCACGTCCATATACCTACGCTCACATGCTCGTCTGTTAAGGGTACTCCTAATTTGGCCCGTTTTCAATAAATCGTTAATTTTGTCGATAAATTTTCCCCTAAATTTTCTTTGTCACTCTTTCCTCATTCTTTTTTTCCACATGACCAAACCACCGAAGGCTTTTATAAAAGTTATTTTTAAAATAAAAGAACACATAAATAAATTAAAATAAAACAATTCTATGGATTAAATAGTTGAATCTTTTACATTTATATTCATTCAGATTATAATTTATGAGATATCAGCTTTTATCTGACATTTGACAAATCAATCAATAAAAAAATTGTATATGTTGTTACAGACTTTTAAAGTCCACTGCTGAACATAGGTCTTCCCCATAGATTGCCTTATAAGGGGGATATTTGCCATAGTTGCGACGATTGGTAAGCATTTTTTTAATTGGTATTAGAAAGACGCTGTTGCCCATCTCCTGATTTGCTTCCCTCTTACGCCACCCACGGAATCATATGGGGTGGTGGAAATTCTTACACAGCCATCATATGAGTTAATTCGTACTTAATGGTTTAGGATGCATAAGTTTTTAAAGATGCTTTTCCTTACATGATATACAGTTGCGTATATTTAAATTGAAATACTGAATTCACATAAATGAACCTACTAGAGGAAATAATTGTATAGACCACATTTTAAGTAATATTAAACAAGCTAAGGGCGTGACAATGCCGCTTCATCTATCTGATCACAATACTGCCCAAATATTGTCATTCTCAATAGAAAATACTCATAGTCTACAATATTGGTTCTTATACAAGAGAGACTATTGCAATGAAAATCTTCTAAAGTTTCGTGGCTACTTACAGTCACTATCTTTCTCAGATGTTTACAACGCAAAAAACATGAATGCAGCATTCGATCGATTCTATGATCTTTTTTGTACACTTTATAAATCTTGCTTTCCGAAATTAAAAATTAAAATTACCAATAAAAATTCAAAGCCAAAATGGATCTCCAAGGGATTAAAAGTTTGCATAAAAACTAAAAGATCATTGCGTTTCAAGTATTATAAACAAAAAACTAACGAGGACAGAGAAGCTTACTTGAGGTATTCAAAAATGCTTAAGAGGTGCATATCAATAGCCCAAAAAAATTGCAATATCAAATATCTCCAGAACAGTCAGAATATTTGTAAAGCTTCATGAAAACTCATCAAAGATGTAACGGAAAGCGAACCCCCACAAAATTACATTACACATATGAAATACGAAAATAGTATAATAACAAATGGGGCAAAAATAGCTGAACTGTTTAATGATTACTACGTAAACCTAACTGATGGAAAGTATATATATGATATGGACAAAAAGCGAAAGATACTATCAACGATCAATCATATATCAAAGTCAATTTTTCTTGAACCGGTGAATTCAACAGAAACTACACATATTATACAATCACTAAACAATTCTAGCTCATGTGGGTATGATGAAATCTCAACAAAAGTGTTAAAATTCTGTAAAAACGAACTAGCCCAGGTATTAACATACCTAATTAATTTATCCTTTGAAACAGGATGCTTTCCTGAGGCTCTTAAATTCTCGATCGTGAAACCTATCCACAAAAAACAGAATAAATCTGAAATCGGTAACTATCGCCCAATTACATTAATACCGGTATTATCAAAGGTATTTGAAAAGGCCATGCAAAAAAGACTGCTCAACTATTTAACGAAATTCAAAATCATTACACCGGAGCAAAATGGGTTCCAAAAGGGAAAATCAACTACCCTCGCGTGCTTTAATCTAATACATAACGTTATTCTTGGACTCGATGATAAACAGCGTACTACTGTACTTTTCTTCGATATGTCTAAGGCATTCGATTTTGTAGTTCACAATGTCTTGTTAGATAAACTGGAAAAGTATGGGATTAGAGGTCTTTCTCACTCTTGGCTTAAAACATATCTAGAAAATATACATCAATGCGTAGAAATATATAGAATAAGCGAGAGAAATACAACTACATCCGATCGTTCTAATTATAAAATAAATAAGTTTGGAGTACCACAGGGTAGCGTTCTGGGTCCTATATTGTTTTTATTATATATAAATGACTTACCGAGATTGACTAAACATCAATGCATAATGTTTGCAGATGATATTTCCATTATTGTTAAATCAAATTATAATGACAATTTAAATAATTATGAAAATGACATTAATAACACAATTAATAATATAGTCCAATATCTTAAATTAATTAATCTAAATGTAAATCTGAATAAGACAAATTTCATAAATTTTAACATAAAAGGACGAGCAGCAAATAATCTTAATGTGCTGTACAAAAACATACCTATTGAAAGGACTACCATGGTCTCATTTTTGGGTGTAGTACTTAACGAGAACTTAAATTTCACTGGCCACATTGATAAAGTTTGTAATAAAATTAATAGGTTTGCTTTCGTCTTAAGGCGTTTAACTAAGATAACGACTCTTAGCGTAACTATGTCTGCTTATTATGGTTACGTCGCGTCTAATATTAATTATGGTCTGGTTCTGTGGGGCAACAGCGTTGAAACAAATAGAGTTCTCATCGCACAAAAAAAATGCATACGTGCTATATGCGATAAAGGACCACTTGATACATGCAAGCCCATATTTATTAAGCTGGGTATATTAACAGTCCCTGGCATGTACATATTGGAAATATATAAATTTGTCAAACAACATGCAGAGTTATTTAAATCAGCTTGTGATATATATCCACGAAGCACTAGAGATAGTAAACGGCTTGTCTTAGACCATAAACCAAAAACTTCTGTCTATCAGAAAGGTTGTTACTGTATGTGTGTAAAAATATTTAATAAAATTCCAAAGCAGTTCAAACACGGCTCTATGATTCTCATGACCAAAAAGTTACGTGAATGGCTAATAAGAAAATGTTATTATAGTGTTAAAGAATTTCAAAATGATAATAATATGCATGTTGACATGTGATAGACGTAATTGCTGCGTATTACTGCGTATCACTGTTTTATCAGAACTTTATTTTTGATTGATTGTATTTAAATTTTAATTATGATATTGATATAGTAAATTATGACATTTTGAATTATATAACTTACATTTAATAACTTGACATTTTAGAATCGACTACCAGCTATATTATTTGGTAATTTAAAAAAAAAAAACAGTTGCATGCCGTATCTCATGGCTAAATAGGTCTTTAAGCAACTTATTTTTATAGTAAAAAACCTATCACTTACCCTATTTATGGCAATTAAATAAATTTGAATTTGAATTTGAATTTGAAAATGTTACATATGCGTTATTACCTGTGTGGATTAAAATGGAATGTCTCACATAATGCCTAATGCCTATATAATTATACTCACTCTCTTTATTCTTTAGAACAGAACACAGCAATGCAATCTATCTGTTTGGCGTCAGAAATAGGTACGTCACTCGATATATCGACGTCGAGGATGCCGATACTAACGGCCAAGCCCTTGAACTCTACTGCCTCCGCCCATCTATGAGCTAGGTAACCCAGAAGATCACCAGCCGAGCGACCCGAATGGAAACCGTAACCCTCAAGGTACCTCGCGAGCTTGAGCTTGATACTTGTACTTTTGCTTACGAAATATTTACTTTAACATTTATTTGCAAAGATTTTGTGGCGTATAACCAAAAAGAACTAATGTTGCAGTCTTAACACGTTCTACTGATTGGCACGAGCCTTCTTTTTTATTTCTACTTTACTATTCTTACTTACTTGTACTTGACTTCAATTGTCCTCGAAATATAGGTCATCACTACTAGACTTCGTGACGTGTGGTAAAGTTACAGCCTACTTCTACTCCTGGTCTCGGACTGAAGAAGTAGAAGAAAAAGGATAAGAAGGAGAAGAACTTTTATTACTCTTATACAATATTCATTGTTATAATTGCTGTGTATTTTATTTTATTTCACAAGTTTTTAAACTACGCCCGGACTTTACCGAGGATATAATATCAAAATATCACTTGAAATCTTTTTAATAAAATTATAACATAAAAAGCAATATTAAATATTCTCAAAAAACCCCACAACGGATTTCTATTGCTGCCATCGCCATGTTTGTTTCCATCTTCAATATAGAAAAGCTAAGATGTGCATCAATTTATATTAATTAAAGACATTTATTTACGTACGCGGCGTAATTTCAATTAGTCATAAATTCATAAAAATGCAAAATTTAAGTTTATTTCAGGGCAGGGAATATCAGCCTTGACGGATTTATTTGGATTTGTAATTATGTTACCTAATAGGTAGGTGAATATGTGTTGCACCTATAATTGATATTATTGCTGTGTATTATTGTGTATCGCTACGACAAAGAAATAGATACACAAAACTAGAAATAACTAAGGAAATTTGTTATTAGTTGTTTATTAACGATACGCCTCGCGATAAAGCCACTCTTTTGAAACGCTTTTTATCTTATCCTTCCTCCTTCCTTCTTCTATCTAATACTTCCTTTTAGTTGGGAGTTTTTCAAAATTTTTATATCATTCTTTTTCGATTACATTTTGAGGAAAGCTGTTCGGATAAACGCCAACTTACAACCCGTCAACTCATCATCATCATCATCATTACAGGCCTTCACAAGTCCACAGTTGAACATAGGCCTCCCCTAAGGAATGCCACAGAGGACGGTCCTGAGCCACCTGCATTCATTGACTTCCTGCATGTCTTACCAAGTTGTCACTCCATCTAGTGGGGGGTCGTCCTACACTACGCCTACCGGTACGAGGCTATCACTCGAGAAACTTTTTTCCCCATCGGTTGTCGGTTCTTCGAGCTATTTGGCCGGCCCATTGCCGCTTCAGCTTATTAATCCGTTGTCAACGCATGCAATCACACAATGTTAACCAAACTTACAACGAAATTTTATACGATAAATGTACGAGATAAGTCTACAACTATGACAGAAACCTCCACCTGGTGCTAATCCAGTGGACCCAAAAAACACAACAGGACTAGTATCACACATAAAGTTGGGTCTGAGTACACGATTGATGTTAAGAATGAACATCAGGGTCAACGAAGGGCTAGTCAATACCAGCATGTAAGTAGTTCGAAGTTTTCAGTTGGAAGTGTTAAGAAGAGACCAGTTGAAAGATGGAAAGTTACCAAAAAAGACCTAATACAATTTTATGACCGCTTTTTTGGCAGAAGTTGAAAATGGTTTGGTAGGCGTAGCTCCAATGAGTGCATCAATTTAAGGCAATAAATCTGCTGGCAAAGTGGGAAGGGTATTAGGTGAATGATTCCACGCAGTCGATAAGTGGGTCATATATCTTGAACACCCCAAAAATACGCCAAGGGTGAATTATTTTGAATAGTCACAGTACTCTGAGAACACAAATATGCTATGTGACATCGCATATATAGGTCAAGTCATACGGTCAAGGCGTCTGGGTCAAAATTAGCATTAGCAGTTAACATCATAACACCTATCTAAGAACCGTTGCCAATGAGTCACAAACCCTTTTGTCAAACCGTTTTGGAGATGAATGGGAACATTCGTTTGCACGAACAAACAAACAACCTCCCACCCTAAACTCATACACCTTCTCCGTTCTGTCGTGGGTAAAAATTTATATTATGTAACAAGGGTGTGTAAAAATTATTTAAAAAATGAAGATTTAAGAAATTAATATTATGAATCATTGTGTGCTACACTAAAAAAAGGTTTAAGAGAAACAAAAATAACTGGATCTTGATTTGTGGAAAATGTTTTCAATGTTTCTTTTAAAATATTGTACGAGAAAAAAGCATTGTATTCTTTACACGACTCTTTCTAACATCTTCTCAAAGTTTTTTCAAAGTAACAATTTTCTAAAGTTTCGAGATAACGAAGTTTTTGAGAAGGGGAGTCAAAGTAATATAATAATATGTATTCTGTATTTATTTTACGCTATTCTGTAACTGAATATATATTATGATTATATTAATAGACACTTAAATTGAAATTTTTACAGACCCTGTTTTTCTTTATCATTGTTTAAGAAACCATGTTTTTTACGAAGGGGGTACGCAGAGTCTAAAGAACAGCGAGCTATTTGAACCACGTAAACCCAAAACATATTGGTTTGGATGGAAAATTATAAAAGATTTGATAAGTGCCTAGCCAATCGCTTACACCGTGACAAACGCAAGATCGCTTTTCACGACATGCTAGACAAGTAACACAGTTGGCCCTTTTTTGTTATAAGTTCCATATAAAATGAGGTGGAACCTATATATAAATCCCAAAATGGTACTATAATAGGAATATTTCAACTTTATATCTAAGTACTAATGACTGATGGTAGAAAATCTAAGATGTGTAGCATAAGCTGCCGCCCAGAGCCACTGGAGAATAAAATGCCAACCACTTCACCTCTTATTTTTGAAGGCATCTTCAAATATGAAATCGGTAAATCTTCTTATCTTTTTATATTCTTTTAAAAGGAATAAAATGTAAAAATATAGTGCATACCTCTCTTTACCCTTGGCAAGTATATTATCTCTATTTTCGGAAATTTTAATGCCAAAATTATAAAGTTAAGATGAGGAATTAACTTTTCCATGGCAATATACCTCTCGGCCATCATTGGAAAATCACTTCAAATATGACCAAAATCCTACAGACTGGCTATCTGGAAGTGCATTTCGAGGGTACGTAGTATCGCTATTTGCTCACTAACTTATCATCTCGGCGTGGTCATTTTTAGTCTTTCATACCTTGACAAGAGGCAAAATTAAAAAAACTTAAAACCGACTTCAATATAAATAAAATAAAAACCTCCTCAATGTGATTGAAGTCAATTAAGTACAGATTATTAAGGATTACTCAAAAACTACTGGTCATATCTTGATCTGACTAATAGTTTTTTATATGGGACCACATGAGAAGCATCTGCTTTTAGATAAAAAAAGAATTATCAAAATCAGTTCACCTAAAAAAGCTCTGAGGTAATACATAAAAATACATATAGTCGATTTGAGTACCTAATCCTTTTTTGAAGTCGGTTTAAAAGATAAAATAGGCCCTTACAGTATATCCTTTACTGTTCGTCCACCTGTACGTCTGTCAAGACCTATTTTCTTAAGTAAATTAATATCAAATACTAAGTAAGTTATAAGGTTTTCTGGAGTAGCAAAAAATTATATTTCAATGTAATCAAAATATACGGCTTTTTATGTCACATATTTTGATATTCGCAAACTCACGAATCAACACTTTTAAGGTACTAGTTGAATTAGGATCATACGAATAGGCTAGAAGCAAGGTTTCATAGTACGCGTAAAAGTATTTTTGACTACTGCCCGTCACCGTCCTAGGTATTTTAGTTGTGGCGTAAATGGGATGGTTATAAGATCTGTGGCGGCGCTGTCATCGCACCACATGCGAAACTTATCGAAGCCTGAATCACGCTATCAAAGTTCTGAAGTACTGAGCTATATATAGAATAATTCTGTACTAACACACGGAGCATTGGCCGCACCGCGGGCTGATCACCTTGCCCAGCGATCACCGCAGTACTTCGAAATTATGATGCAATTTAGACTTCAGTTCGTTTGGCATGTGGCGCGATGACAGAGTCGCCACACCCATCACCACCACCACGTTTTGAAGTTGAAAGTCACATGGTTTTTGTGGCATTTCGCCACCTCTTACAATATCCAAGGGACGAAAGACCATTCCGTATATATTTTTTTATATAGAATAAGGGTGACAAACGAAGACCAGTCCGCCTGATGATAGACCCATACCCATAGACATCTACATTTATCCTAGATTAAGAATCAAAACGCAGGTGCGTTATCGTTATACCCCTGAGGACTAAGATGATATGCCTCGTTTCCAGTAAAAAAGGATCTCCGGATCTCTACACTCACCATACTAAATACAGCAGTGTCAAGCTGCTACGCTGGTATTCTGTGAGAGCGTGGTCCTTCCCCGGTCGAGCCGACCCATTAGTGCTACAACCATAATACAGCTGAAGTGTGGCTCTACCACATATAAACCGTATATGCGAGATAATAAATAACTAAACACTAAAGAAAGCAGTATACTCGTAAAAGTGCGACACATCTAGTACGTGCTAGGCACGCCAGCCTGTCTAACGTGGTAAATATGAAAAATCATCCAGCAGTAAACAGAAAATCTTACTGAATCAAAAAGATAAAGGCATATATACATTAAGATATAAAAAATTTAATTTCACAAACAAAACTTTAATTGTTTCCTGTTATTTAATTTAATTTGTAAACTCCATCGCTGCATGTACTCGTAGTACAACAGAAACACGAGGATTGTTTAATAAATGTTACTATTCTCTAGTATATAGACAGTAATCTATGGTTACTATGAATAACGCTCTACCGCAATTCCAACGCAATTGCGCAGTAACCCGCTTAATTAATCTGGGTCTTGGCATGATATATAATAAATAATAAATATTTTATGAGCATTTTTAAAAAGTAGGTAGGTATTGAGATTAAAAGTGTGACATATATTTATTTTCGTTTATTGTAAAGCTTACAGCCTCTACGATAGGATTGTTTGAGGAGTTAGAAATATCGAGTTTTCAGAAAAAATGTAGAAGCAATATATAATGCAATTGTCGACAAATTCACTTTTTTTAGAAGAAATCTACAATTTTCATTGTAATGTATGTACCAGTGGTTAAAAGAATTCCCAGAGGTGCGAGGATACAACTTGCTAAAGCATTGTCATTCACTATTCAAAATTGTTTCACTAATTGTGAAAAGAGTTGGCAAAAATGATTTACTTTCACGTATTCCCATTTCAATTTTAATACAACAATAAACAAATAAATTACGTCTCAACTAAAAGAGACATCTTTCCGGAATTTAGATTACCCAATTAATACTCATTTATCTCGACCTCGTACTAATTTGATTTAAAAAGTAGTTGAGTCGAAATAATTGGATGGTGACATAAAAATGCATCCCGTATTTTATTCTCAGACGACATCTTGGCTCCTCGGAAGGCATTCGTTATAAGCATCCGTCGGTCAATCCTTCTCACAAACTGAACTTCAACTTCAAAGCCTCTTAATACTTCTATGCAATTTACGAATTTCTGAAAAAGACACTAAAGAAGAAATTATATCACTTTCGGAAGGCTCTGCCAGGCCTCAACATCTTAACGATCTTGTAGGAGCTTCTGCCGGTGACGCCGGCGAAGTACTTCTTAATGACCAATAATTTATCTAGTTCTAACAGAGATATTTTAATTTAACATTTCAACCATATATCTCCAGGAACAAAATCTGTCAGTGCGGAATCGCTATACTTGCTAGGTGTCCCGTTGTTTTTCAATAGTATTAAACCTTTATTATAAAAACAAAATTTGATCACTTTTTAAACCCCGTTACTAAATGGTTTATCTTGAACCCCACATTACTCTTACTATATTAAAATATGGTCTTCTTTTACCAATGTTTGGATACTACGCTCGGGTCCAGTCTGAAAATGTTCAGATAGTTTAAAATGCATAGATAATAAACCTTAAAATAGCTTTAGATTTTTTTAAACTTAACTTGCCTGGAACCAAGCCACTTTACCTTTAAAATTTGGTGGTATTGGTGTAAGAAATGTTTCTAATATTGCATTGCTTGCTTTTCTTGTTTCCGTGCCTAGTGTCAATGACTCATGTTATATAATTTTAAATAAAAAAGTAGACCTATGCTTTGCTAAAGCTTGGTCAGCAGAACGAGACAGAATTTCATGCCGGCACATCGCTTGCAACTTTATAAAGCGCAAGTTCGGCCCCACATGGAATACTGTTCTCATTTCTGGACCGGATCACCCCAGTGCCAGCTTTTTTTTTATAGGAAAAAGATGACAAACGAGCAAACAATCCACCTGATGGTAAGTGAATGCAGTGGCCCCTAGAAATATCTACATTTAACCTCGATTAAGAATCAAAATGCAGATGCGTTGTCACCCTTGAGGACTAAGATGGAATGCCTTGATTCCAGTAAAACGGGTCTCCGGTTCTCTACACTCACCATACAAAACACAGCAGCATTAAGCTGCTATTTTACGCTGGTATTCTGTGAAAGCATAGTCCTTCGCTGATCCAATGGACCCATTCATGCTACAACCATAATATAGCTGCAGCGTGGCTCTACCACGTCAAAATAGCTCCTTCCACTTGACCGCATTCAGCACAGAGCGATTCGAATCGGAGACGACCGAGTTTTTTCTGATCAACTTGATTCACTGGCGCTGCGTAGGAATATTGCATGTTGGATGTTGCAGAGAGAAAGAAAACGCAAAGGAATGCAACATCCCTACGTTGCATCCCTTTGCATTTTCTATCGTATCTACCATGGAGAGTGTATCTGAGGAATTGTTCGGATTAGTTCTAGGCGCCAAATTTCACGAACGCTCATTGCGTCAAAATTCACGATACCATCCTCACCATCTGGATGCTTGGCAGTCCACCACTGTGCGTTTTACTAGGAGTTTTCTTCCTTGTACAACTTCTCTGTGGAATTTACCACCGGCGACTTTTCCGGACCGATACGACTTAGGGACCTTCAAGAAAAGAGGTTACTCCTTTCTAAAAGGCTGGCAACACACCTGTGATTCCCCTGGTGTTGCGGTTGTACATGTGCGGCGGTAGTCACTTACCATCAGGTGAGCCGCATGCTCGCTTGCCCCCTCTTCTATAAAAAGGCAAGGCAAACATGGCTAAAGCTCTGTGCCGGCGAAAATGTTTCACTGGAAGTTAACCAACAAAAGCAGTGGGTATTCCGTTGGCGCGGAGTGTACAGAAAGATTTAATACATAATTCACATAGTGACCAAGATCAGGCCCGCCTTCTTGCTGTTTCGACTAAAGAATCTAATCACTGGTTACACGCCTTACCATCAAATAATCTTGATACATTACTTGATCCCGTAGGAATCCGACTAGGCGGGTCAATTTGTCAACCTCACCAGTGCCTCTGTGGTAGAGTCAACAAGTTTGGCCTCCACGGATTTTCATGTAAGAAAAGTGCAGGTAGGTTTTCCCATCACGGTTCTTTGAACGTCGACATCCAAAGAGCTCTTGTATCTATAAATGTTCCCTCAGTTTTAAAGGCTTGTGGAATATTTAGAGACGATGGCAAAAGACCCGATGTCATGACTTTGAACCCTTGGGAGACAGGTAAAGACCTAGTATAGGATGCCACTTGCGTAGACACTTTGGCGATCTCAAGGATACGTCATTTAGAGCCGGGGCGGCATCAGAGGCAGCTGAAATAAGTAAGTGGCGCAAGTAGGAGTTTTTGAGAGATGACTATATATTTGTGCCATTTGCTGTAGAGACTATCGTTCCGTAGAGTCCACGTGCGGTGAAGTTCCTGAAGACTATAGACTAACTATATCTGCGACTGGTCGTTGCTGCTAGTTGTAAGAGAGCTGGTTCTTTATCCTCTCAAAGGCTAAGTACAGTCATTCAGCGAGGAAATGCAGTCAACGTTATTGGCCCGATACCAAGGGGAGTAGGACTGTATGACAATTTAAACTTTTAGATTTAGTTTTTCTTTATTATAGTTTTATTTTTAGTATTGTGTGTAAACTTTTAGTTGAATTCAATTTTATACTGTTTTAACAATGTGTATTTAAAAATTATTTTTATAATTAACAAAAGTTCATTATCAAAATGAATTCAAAAAATAATAATTTTAATGTCTTTAAGTTAAATAGAGCCGTGATAGCTCATCAGAAAATTTACGCATGCAAACCGGGTTCGATACCTGCTGCTAAAAACAAAATTGTTAATTGTAGTTCTAGATACTGTTTTACCAAGTGCTCGGTGGGGAAGGAAAACATCGTGAGGAAACCTGAATGTCTGAGAAATAAGAAAAAACATAATTCGAAGACATGTAAAGTTCGCCGACACGCATTGGGGCTACGCGACGGACAATTCCTTAACCTAAAACCCTCTCAGAAATGAGCCGAGGCCTGTGCCCAGGAGTAGGACATACATAGGCTGTAACTTTAAGTTAAATAAATGTAATATTACGTTAAAAAAATATAAATAAGTTCACCGAACAAAAGACAATAAAAGTGTATATTTGACTTGAATTGCTTGGCTAGCGTAGCTCCTGGGAGTATTCATTTTGTTAGCTTACACATTTAATTCTAATTGCCAACTGTAATTTCGTTCACCGGTCAGCAAGATAATGCGACCTCATCGGTCGTCCCTGCACCCCTCCCCTGCTTCGGGCCTTGTGTCCAATTGACTTTGGCGTGTGGAGAAGATGATAAATCTCCCTCTAATAAATTTATTTCAGTATCGCTTTTAAAAAAATCAACGTTACGTTTTGGTCCAAGAATATATTTTTAGGTAGACGGACGGACGTTTTTAAAGGTAGACGAAGCACTGCTTACATTTGAAATGATGCCGAAATAATGATGACTCCTTGACACACATCGACGCATATATCTTTCTTTTTTCTTTCTTTAGCATCTAAAACCATATTGTTAGATCTTAGATACATATTTGTACTAATTGCGTGTTCTTTCAATTAGTTGAGTATGGGATCAACTTGGTTTTTTCGTCATTTTAAATGTACGCAGCGATCCGATTTCGTTTCTTTTTTATTTATTTCCTTAATATTACTTTTAATTAAAAAGGTACAATACTTTATTCACACTTTATATATTTTGTAAATAAAACTTATAATAAAAGTCCACCGTTGTGTATAAAAACATATTTTTCTAGCAATAAACCTTAACAACGTCGGACGCAACTTATCTTGTTAAAAGTTTTTGTTTACTACGGTTCTGCCGTGCAAATAGTCTTTGACGTCTGATTTAAGATTATATAATTTTACTATAAATATGTTTTTTTAACTCCGAGACTGTTTCTCAAACATTTCAAGTCTAGAACAAATATCCGATCACACTCTTAATCATCTCTGATTACCGATCACACTCTTAATCCCATGGCTGTTAGACGGGAGATGAGGCTGCAATCGTCAACAGATTTGACAGCATACAGGCAACTGAACAGACAGACCAAATGCATGCGGTGAGACTTACGCAACTTTAATACTGCTCGTATTAAAGAAGCGATCGAGCGGAACCAGGGCTCCAAAGTCTTTGCCAGAGATCTGTCTGCCAGAAAAAGCCAACTGTCAAAGCTGAAGACTGAATGTGGCTACATCGTTTCCGGGTCTCCTGAGATTTTGATTGAGATTGAGAGGTTCTATGGGCAGCTGTACACATCATCGTAGGAGCCACAGGCAAGTGTGAGTAACGATCCAATATCCTTATCCGACACTATTCCGATGATGTCCCGGACGTCAGTCTGAGCGAGATTAGAATGGCTCTCCAGCACCTTAAAAACGGCAGGGCCCCAGGCGAGGATGGAATTACAGCGGAGCTTCTGGAAGCGGGTAGAACACCGGTACTTGAAGTCCTTCAGAAGCTCTTCAATTCCGTCCTCCATGGTGGCACTACTCCGGAGGCGTGGAGCAGAAGTGCGGTGGTCTTGTACTTTAAAAAAGACGACGATGCTCTCTTGAAGGACTACAGACCGATTTTCCTTCTGAGCCGCGTCTACGTGCTGTTTTCGAGAGTCATTACGAATCGTCTCGCACGCAGACTCCATGAACAAACCGGTTTCCGAAAAGGCTGCAGTACCATAGACCACATACATACCCTGCGGCAGATTGTACAGAAGACCGAAGAGTACAATCTGCCATTTTGCCTGGCGTATGTTGACTATGAGAAAGCCTTTGATTCCGCCGAAATTTGGGCGGTGCCATAGTCCCTTCAGCGGTGCCAAGTTGACTGTCGGTATATCGATGTGCTGAAGTGTTTGTACAATAGGGCTATGGTGGCTATCCGAGTACAGAACCAGAGTTCGAAACCTATCCAACTGCAGAGAGGTGTGAGACAGGGTGACATTATATCCCCGAAACTCTTCACCGCTGCATTGGAAGACGTTTTTAAGCTACTAGACTGGAAAGGATACGGTATTAACGTCAATGGCGAGTACATCACTCACCTTCGATTTGCCGATGATATAGTCCTTATGGCAGAATCGCTGGAGGACCTTAGCACTATGCTCAATGACCACAATGGTGTCTCCCAACGGATAGGTTTTAAGATGAACATGGACAAAACAAAGATCATGTGTAATGTCCATGTCACACCTATGCCGGTAGTTGTTGGGAGCACTATGCTCGAAGTTGCTGACGAGTACGTTTACCTGGAACAAATATTCCGACTAGGTAAGTCCAACTTCGACCGAGAGGTCATTCGACGGATTCAATTCGGCTGAGCAGCGTTCGGGAAATTACGACACAGACGTCCCGTTTTGAACGGGACTGTCCCTTTTTATAGTTACGTGTCCCGGTGTCCCCGAAATGAACCCTGGGACGCAAAATTGTCCCGTTTTCTGAAACCGCGCGGAAATTTGTGTTGTTATTGAAGAACTTTTTTGAAGATCCCACATCCGAATTATGGCTTTATTTTTTACACGCTCAGTCAGCAAGTTTTCATCATTCTGTATTGAAACTCGAAGTTCAGACTGTATCGGCTATTGAAGCTGCAAAAAAATCAATCAACTAAAAGACAATTTCACTGAGAAATAGACCAATCAGTTTCTTCCATTTACGGTTCATCAAAAAATTTTATCCGTAAAAGTAGTTTTAATCAATGTGTAGTGTTCGCGTAAATATAAGAAATCGAAAGATAATATTACTGACATAGCTGAAGAATTGGTGAAAAGGGCGGCTACGGAACTTTATGAACCAAGCCGTGAATATTTGCAGCAGTCGACTTTAATTATGTCCGAGCAGCTATGCAGGTCTAGGGAAAGCGAACAGAATCACTGCAACCTAAAAGATCTATTGCAATCGCTGCTTTGGTATAGTTCACCGCTAAGCCCTATGTCTTCAAGGAATAGAAAGAGTTGCTTGGCCGTGAGCAATTTTACTTCTGGGCGGAGTTTCCCAGATGAGTGTTACGTTTGCGCATTAAGGGTCCGCAGTGGACTTGTTTTCTTACCAAATAAATAAGGATATTTTATTGGACATAATTGAAAAGTTTCCCGCATGGGAAGACGTTCAAAAATCTCTGGGTGTATTAATTGAAAAGGATTATATTGACTGTAATAAAGATGCAGAAGTTTTTGATGAATTTTCATGAATTTGTAACCACATTACATCGCAGAAAGTAACCGAATGGATCATTTTAAATGTTTCCACGGAAACTCGTTGGGTGGAAGTATTCAAACGCTTTCAAGCCAATGATCTTCAGCATGAAAACTTTTCTATTATTTTTTTTATAGAAGAGAGGGCAAACGAGCATGCGGCTCCCCTGATGTTAAGTAACTACCTCCGCCCATGATCAACCGCAACACCAGGAGAACTGCAAGTGCGTTGCCGGCCCCTTAGAAAGGAGTAAGCTCTTTTCTTGAAGGTCACTAGGTTGTATCGGTCCGGAAAAATCGCCGGTGGTAAACTATTCCACAGAGAAGTCCTACGCGGAAGAAAACTCCTTGTGAAACGTACAGTGGTGGACCGCCAAGCATCCAGAGGTTGTTGATGGTATTGGGACGTTTGCCGCGTAGTGTAACCGCACTACGCGGAAAACCGCGTTAGTTGGCGGCTGTGATTAATCCGAACAATTTCTTAGAGCAATCCCCGTGGTATTATGCGAAAGAAAATGCAGAGATGCAACATGTCTTCGCAGCGCCAGTGAATCGAGCCGATCAGAAAGCACTCGGTCGTCGACGATTCGAGCTGCTCTGCGCTAGATGCTGTCAGGTAGAATGAGCTGGCACTAGGGAGCCCTAGCCCAGAGATGGGAACAGTATTCCATGTGCGGCCGAACCTGCGCCTTGTAAAGTTGCAGGCAGTGTGCCGGCATGAAATACTGTCCCGCTCCGCTGAGCACGCCAAGCTTTTTAGAAGCCAATTTAGCCTTCTCTTCCAATTCACCACGAAACTGCATGTCACTCGATATGTGGACGCCGAGGATTCCGATACTGGCTGAGGCAACAAGGGGAGTGCCTTGAAACTGAGGAGATACGACAAAGAGGTTCTTTTTAGCGGTTAACGCGCAAACTTGTGTCTTCTGAGGGTTAAACTGGACTAGATTTAGTCGCCCCCAATCCGAGACTTTGTTCAGCAAAGACTCGACTTCGGACAAAAGTTTATCCCGGTACTCGGATACGTTTTCCCGAGAAATATTGACACGGCCGGTGTATAGAGCATCACCAGTGCTGTCATCTGCATAGCAATGTTTACAAAAACAGGTTTACAACATATCATTGATCTGCAGAATAAACAGCGTTGGCGATAGCACGCAGCCTTGTGGAACACCAGCATTAATAGGCTTGTAATCGAAGCTTGCACCGTCTACAACGACCTTCATGCTCCGATCTGCAAGAAAGCTGTCGATCCAATTTCACAATTTCTCGGGAAGCCCATAGGAAATGAGCTTCGAAAGAAGCGCTTTGTGCCAAACCCGATCGAAGGCCTTCGCGACGTCCAGACTAACGGCCAACGCCTCCCCCTTGGACTCTACTGCCTCCGTCCATCTATGAGTTATGTAGACCAGTAGATCACCAGCTGATCGACCACGGCGAAAACCGTATTGGCGATCACTAATCAGCTGGTTATCCTCAAGGTACCTCATGAGCTGGCAGTTTACAGTGGACTCCATTGCTTTGGAGAACAGGGAGGTGATGGCGATGGGCCTGTAGTTGGACGGGTCTGAGCGGTCGCCTGGAGGCGGAATTATACTTCTTTTTTTAGATCGCTGGTGTTTACATCCCGGGACGTTTATGCGTCAGCCGAGACTTGGTGGCACTCCTGCTTATAGCTTGACGCTATTTTACAGGAGCGACCAAACCATGGTTGAGATTTGCCTCCGATGGGCACCACAGAGGAAGGAATAAAAAATTCCATACCCTGTAGTACCACATCAACGACCGAAGCCGCAACAACGTTGGGATCATTCCAGCAAGAAGAAAACCCGCCCCCAAGGGTAGGATGCAAAGAAAGACTGCATCCTATCCCAATCGGCTGACCTATAGTGCCAAATACGGCGGCAGCCTGCTGAATGCAACGGCGATTTCAGCGTGAGAGGCACCACACTCCGGACAAGACAATGGTTGGAGGAGCCTAATGGGGCGTCGACGGAAATCTGATATCCGTCCGGGTGAGAGGTCAGCATAAGTTCAAAATTGAAAAATTGTAGCAGACAAACAAAAAATTGAATATATTTTTTGTTTGTCTGCTACAAATTCTCCAGTAAAAAGAGTATTTTCTATGATTAACAAATTGCAGACATCCCAAAACCCAATTACAAATTTCAGTTTTAAAGGCGATGTTGATAATTTCGGCGAATATAAAAAAAGGTGCCAAGAGTTTGATTTTGACTTAAAATCACAACCAGTTATATTAAAGCAAATTTGTTTCTGTGAGAAATGTATATATAACTAAACGTTTCGGGTGTATATATTTTTAATTCGTAACTTTTAAGCTAACTGAATTTTTTTTGAATAAATAATTTTAAAAAAGTGTTGTTTTTTTTTTAAAATTGAATATGATCCAATTATGTCCCGTTTTGAGTCAAAAAATAAATGGTCACGTTAGGTATACCTCAATCTCTGAAAACTAAAGTCTATAACCAGTGTGTTTTGCCAGTGATGACTTACGGATCTGAGACGCGGCCCTTCACTGCTGGCCGTATGAGGATGCTCAAGGTCCCTCAGCGAGCTATGGAGAGGGCTATGCTCGGAGTTTCTCTGCGTGATAGACACAGAAATGAGGATATCCGCAGTAAAACCAGAGTGACTGACATAGCCTAACGGATTAGTAAGCGTAAGTGGCAATGGGCCGACCATATAGCTCGAAGAACCGATAACCGATGGGGAAGAAAGTTTCTCGAGTGGTAGCCTCGTACCGGTAGGCGTAGTGTAGGGCGACCCCCACTAGATGGAGTGACGACCTGGTAAGACATGCAGGAAGTCGATGGATGCAGGTAGCTCAGAACCGTGCTTTGTTGCATTACTTGGGGGAGGCCTATGTTCAACAGTAGACTTGTCAAGGGCTGTAATGATGATGATGAATGATGATCAATATTGTTTTTATGCTAACGTCGAAAGCTGCTCCTAATACAGCCGTTGATTGAGTATCATCAGCTTCCACAACCAACTTTAATTCGTCATTGTCGAACAGTTTTCAGATGACCACGGGGTTCCATTTTTCCGGTTGAAATTTTCAGAACGGAAGCGGGTAAGCCAATAACAGTAAACGTCGTTGATATTGCGTGCCACTTGTGCCACGTTGCTACCACGACGGTACTCATATTTAATAGTTACTCGAAATTTTGACGTTAAACATATTGCTTATCAATAAACAAATGGCTATATTTGAAAAAAAAAATCAAAGTTTTTAAAATAAAATTAATTTGAAAGTAGAATTCTTATATAGATAAATGGATAACTCTTTACTATACACCAAAACAATACAAAAACGAAAGAAAAAGACAAAAAAATAGAATCACAATGGCCGGTCTTATCGCTCGAAGCAATTTCTTCCAGACAACCTTTGTATAGACAGGACACAAAAAGCAGTAAATTGTGTGGTTTGATAATGCAGAGACAATATTTATAAATATATCCATATAATATATATAAATAAATAACAAATAATTACAAAAATTACGAGTGTATACATATATAGATGGTATGAATTCAAATATTGAGATAGTAATTGTGTACAAGCTTCTGAAAAACAGATAAAGACTGGGCACGTCTTGCTGACAGATGTAGTACCCTACCTCTGTCAGCAAGACACGCCCAGTCAGTTCCATAACGGACTGCTTAAATAGTAAACGACCTGATTAACTAAGAGTGTGATTGACATCAAAATTTATTAACAAACGGCATTTTAAACGGCATAATAAAAACACAGTAACTATTGACAAACTGATATTGTAAATATTATTGAACGTGTAAATCTGAGATTCGAACGCACTCTTTGCCTTACTTAACTTTCAATACTGACTCCATTTATGTAAGTTTTTATTTATCACAGGTATTATCTATGGTCACAGTTCCGCACTGCGTCGATGCATGCCTTTACTCGTCGTCAGACGTCAACTGGTATATACACAATAATCTATGGACGTCAATATTTAGTAGTGAACTACCCTTATACTACGAAAGTGTGCGGGGCTTCAAACTAGCTTATAAATATGCATAGAGATAAATTTTATTTTAAACAGATATCCATTAAGCTTGTGTAAACTGTGGATTGTTTTAACGTGTTATTTCACTTTTTACCAACTTGACAGGAAAGAAATGAATTTAATATTTTTCTACTACTTCTTAACATCGCGTGGATATCGAAAGAGGCGACTGAGGTATATGAAACAAGAGATGGCCAGCAGCGTCTTCCTAGTAACTACCCGAAATAATAAAAAAACTGCGGTTGCTTACCTGACAAGCATAGCAACTATGGCATATATCGCCCCTATGAGACTATCTTTGGAGGACGCTTATATTCAGCAGTGAACTTTTGATAGGCTGTATCATCATCATCATCATTACAGCCCTTTACAAGTCCACTGCTGAACATAGGCCTCCCCCAAGGTATGGCACAAAACACGGTCCTGAGCCACCTGAATCCATCGACTTCCTGCATGTCTTACCAGGTCGTCACTCCATCTAGTGGGGGGTCGCCCTACACTTCGTCTACCGGTACGAGGCTGCCACTCGAGAACCTTTTTTCCCCAACAGTTGTCGGTTCTTCGAGTAATATGGCCGGCCCATTACCAATTCAGCTTACTAATCCGTTGGGCTATGTCGGTCACTCTGGTTCTACTGCGGATATCCTCATTTCTAAGTTTATCACGCAGAGAAACTCCGAGCATAGCCCTCTCCATAGCTCGCTGAGCGACTTTGAGCATCCTCATACGGCCAGCAGTGAAGGACCACGTCTCAGTTCCATATGTCATCACTGGCAACACGCACTGGTTGTACAACTTAGTTTTCAAGTTTTGAGGTATACCTGACGAGAAGATGCGTTGTAATTTCCCGAACGCTGCCCAGCCGAGTTGAATCCGTCGATTGACCTCTCGGTCGAAGTTGGACTTACCTAGCCGGACTATTTGTCCCAGGTAAACGTACTCGTCAACAACTTCGAGCTTAGTGCTCCTAACAACTACCGCCATAGGTGTGACATGGACATTAAACATGATCTTTGTTTTGTCCATGTTCATCTTAAGACCTATCCGTTGGGAGACACCATTGAGGTCATTGAGCATAGTGCTAAGGTCCTCCAGCGATTCTGCCATAAGGACTATATCGTCGGCAAATCGAAGGTAAGTGATGTACTCGCCATTGATGTTAATACCATATCCTTTCCAGTCCAGTAGCTTGAAAACGTCTTCCAACGCAGCGGTGAAGAGGGGATATAACGTCACCCTGTCTTACACCTCTCTGCAGTTGGATAGGTTTCGTACTCTGGTTCTGTACTCGGATAGCCATCGTAGCCCTACTGTACAAACACCGCCCAAATTTCGACGGAATCAAAGGCTTTCTCATAGTCCACATACGCCAGGCAAAGTGGCAGATTGTACTCTTCGGACTTCTGTACAATTTGCCGAAGGGTATGTATGTGGTCTATGGTACTAAAGCCTTTTCGGAAACCGGCTTGTTCGGGAGGCTGGAAGTCGTCGAGTTTGCATGCGAGACGATTCGTAATGACTCTCGAAAACAGCACGTAGACGCGGCTCAGAAGGGATATCGGTCTGTAGTTCTTCAAGAGGGCGTTGTCACCTTTCTTGAAGAACAAGACCACCGCACTTCTGCTCCACGCCTCCGGAGTAGTGCCACCATGGAGGCTGTAATCTCAGACGAAATAAAAACTCAAGGCATAGCGCTGTCAACAATGAAGTGAAATCGGTTTGGATAACATGTGCGCTAAGTAAGTGTTGCCGTGCAGTTAAAATTTATTACCCTAATATATTATTGTCTAAGTACTATCAACATGAATTGATAAGTAAAAAGATAAGTTGGCATTTTTTATAAATTTTATACTTCACTTTAAGTAATATATTTGTTTCGACTAAGTAGGGGAAAAATAAAAAAATAGTTATATGAAAGAAACATTGTTTTTATTTTAATAACCTTTTTGTTGGTTCAATCTATTGAAATATTGCCGTTTACCGTCCACCGTTTTGGAAATTGTTTCCAATTTAGAAATAGAAACGAATTGATAAATATTTTTCAATTATGCATCTTATTAAGCTTATTTTATGCTCTTGGCCAGCATAATTGTGCTCAGTCTCGAATTTAGAGAAAACGTTGTCAGTACCAATAAAGTAAAGTAAAGTTACAGCTTATATTCGTCCCACTGCTGGGCACAGGCCTCCCCTCCTTTCTGAGAGGGTTTTAGGGCAAGAAAGTGTCCGCCGCGCAGCCCCAATGCGTGTTGGCGAACTTCACAGGTCTTCAAACTTTTTTTTTCTTATCTCTCAGACATGCAGGTTTTCTCACGATGTTTCTCTTCACCGCCGAGCACGTAGTAAACCAGCACTTAAAATTGCAATTAACAATTTCATTGGTGCCGGCAGGGATCGAACCCGGATTACTTGCGTTCTGTTATAGGTATTTACAGCGAGCGTTAACCATTTGAGCTACCACGGCTCTTGACAGTAAATACTAGACAGTATTGAAGCCTAACTACCTAGAAAGTTCACCAGTTCAGGTGCTCATTATTTATTTATGCTAACCTCATACCATCAAAAAAAATGCATCTAAAATCATTTGCAAAAAAACAACACGGTTTTAAGTTCATATGTCTGCGTCCAAAAGTGTTTTACGGGCTCATAAAGAAATAAGTAAGATGTGTTCGCACGTACTCAGCGTGTCAAGAACGTGATCACGGTTTCAGCATCACTTGAAATGTATCTTTCTTTGTTGGTCTAAAATGGCGACGTAGTTTCACGCGTAATTCCGTCGATTGAGTTACTATTTTTTAAAATCCGATGACTAGTAAGAGATACGGGCGGATATAAATACAGGCATAAATACCAGTCAAAAGGATTGGAGCATAGTATCTTTAGTTGTTATGTCCCAAAAGTGAATTAAAACTAGTAAACTTTAACGAACTCATTACTCCTAATTTATATTCAGAGCGACAAGAGGCGTAAAACCCAAACTATGTCCCCAGACAGTTAATGCTATTAAATTAAGCGTGCGACCTTCTCAAGGATTGGAAGAGCAAATCCTATCCTACCCACTGGTATTTCAATTAAAATTACCATAACTATCCCTGCTCAAATAGCGAATGGAGATTAATTACTCTTAAGTAAACGTTTTATTATTCGGCGGTTCGTAAAATTGAATAATCGGAATGAATCAGTAATGTAACAGCCGATGCCCAACTTAGTACTGGATAGACATGCCTTCTCTGAATCGTGGGAAGCTATAGATAGTGCCTATTAACGGCCATTACACTTCGATCATCAATATTTTGAAGCCATATTTATTTTTAAGGGTTTCTCGCGATGTTTTTCTATAGATTGTGTGGTACCGGAAGGAATGGGGCTCAAGTTGTTTGTATATTGTACAATGATACTTACACCGAGGGCTGTTACCTATTGAGCACAGGTATTAGTAAAGATTAGGGGAATAATAATTTGTGAATTGAAAATTTAAGTAGATAAACCGCTTTTAAAAAGGAAATTATGAATTCGACTGTATTTTCTTTTTTTTTACTTTTTTGTTATTAATAAACTCGTAATAGTCCAGACAAGGTACAAAGATTTCTATTATTATATATAAGGTTTGCCCAAAAGCATTTTTAATGTATATCAGTTATAATAACATAACACGATAACTACAACATTATCTTCAACACAACAGTGAACTGTACCTACATAAATATACTACAGCATAATGCTTCTGTCCGTTCTCTTACAAACGAAATGCACCCTTTTTATCTAATTATTCAAAATCGCAATTAGTACTTTACAAAGAGTGAATAACCCTTTACTTCCGTCTATAAAATTATGAAAATTTGAGATTTGAAGACTTCATTAACATTTTAAGTGCGCTGGGAGTGGAAATGCGATAAAAGATTATGCAAATGAAAACCAAAACGTTGATGGGCACGGGTTCATCTCATTAATCATGAAAATAAGGAAAGAGGTCTGTGATTTTGCTAGCAATGCGACTCTCGTACCCAGACTACGTATTTTGGTGTATTTAGAAAATAAGTGGAATTTTCGTTTTTGAATAAAAAAAAAATACGTGTGGCACTCGGTGACTGCCGCGGTAAAGCTATTGCATAGCATTTTTTATCAACTTATGCAATTATAATTATTTATTTATTTTATTTATGCAGTTAAGTCTTTGATATTAAATCAAGTTACACTTTTTGAGCGTGGTGACCGATAAGAAAACAATTTTGTTTTCTCTTATTGAATAAATGAAAAGTTAATATTGTTCAAAATATTTTTAATATCTTACAATACATGAAGGTTATTCAGGAATTTTTATCATTGAGTTAGCAGCTAGTATACACGCACACAAACACCGTGCCGAAGTCTGCCGAGTGCCGAAGTCTGCCGAGTGCCGAACTAAAACGACGTTAGACGATGCACGGCTTTCAACGCCACACCTCCGTGCCCGTTGGAGTGGAGAGCGTGAGGTTTTTTTCGTTACGGAATTTCTGGATTCGGTCCCCGCGTTCAAGGCCCGCGATAGAAGCTATGCAATAGCTTAATTATTTATTTATTCGTCTACATTCATGTTGTCGCCTTCAAAAATGATATTATGCACTTTTGCTTCATCGGCGCATCTTCAAATCCTCGAAACACTTCTCTAACTCTAGAAGCTATTCTCGATAGTATTTGTAAAATATAACAAAATATAACTAGATAGACAAAATTTCCGAACATCCAAAAAAATACATTAAAACAATTCATCCTAAGACGTTTGCGTAAAATTAAAAATAGGCTACGATCAGTGGCCAAGCTAGGGCTCCAAACTAGGGCAAGCCCAAGATATGCTTCTTTTGTTTTTAGCAGTTTTATATACCAATCTTGATCTGTCTTTACTCTTCAGTTTCATTTTCAATGCTGTCAAGGACGAGTTTAACAAAGCACACAGAAGGCACACTACCGCTAAATAGATTGTGTGAGTGTGTGACATATCAGCAATTGCATACCTTCGGTGGCTTTGAAAAGAGCCGTTTGGGTTTGCTTGGGCGAAAGAAAAAGATATTTACATACAATACAATACATGAACAAAAGAAAAGCATGAGCAAAGTACAAACAAACTATGCACAAAATTAAAAAAGGGACGCCTGGCAGAGGTGACACATCGAAATTATTTTGCCTAAGTTATATGCATAGAACAGATTACGACAGGAATTAGATATGGTATAATGAAAATATAAAGCTTTACAATTTTTTTACCATAAAATAATGACTGTTTCATCATCATCGTCATTATAGCCCTTCACAAGTCCACTGCTGAACATAGGCCTCCCCCAAGTAATGCCACAAAGCACGGTCCTGAGCCACCTGCATCCATCGACTTCCTGCATATCTTACCAGGTCGTCACTCCATCTAGTGGGGGGTCGCCCTACACTACGCCTACAGGTACGAGGCTGCCACCCGAGAAAGTTTCTTCCCCATCGGTTATCGGTTCTTCGAGCTATATGGCCGGCCCATTGCCACTTCAGCTTACTAATCCGTTGGGCTATGTCGGTCACTCTGGTTTCACTGCGGATATCCTCATTTCTGAGTCTATCACGCTGTGAAACTCCGAGCATAGCCCTCTCCATAGCTCGCTGAGCGACCTTGAGCGTCCTCATACGGCCAGCGGTGAAGGACCACGTCTCAGATCCGTAAGTCATCACTGGCAACACGCACTGGTTGTATACTTTAGTTTTCAGAGATTGAGGTACACCTGATGAGAAGATGTGTCGTAATTTCCCGAACGCTGCCCAGCCAAGTTGAATCCGTCGATTGACCTCTCGGTCGAAGTTGGACTTACCTAGTCGGACTATTTGTCCCAGGTAAACGTACTCGTCAACAACTTCGAGCATAGTGCTCCCAACAATTACCGGCATAGGTGTGACATGGACATTAAACATGATCTTTGTTTTGCCCATGTTCGTCTTAAGACCTATCCGTTGGGAGATACCATTGAGGTCATTGAGCATAGTGCTAAGGTCCTCCAGCGATTCTGCCATAAGGACTATATCGTCGGCAAATCGAAGGTGAGTGATGTACTCGCCATTCATGTTAATACCGTATC
Source organism: Parnassius apollo (assembly GCA_907164705.1). NCBI lineage: Eukaryota > Metazoa > Arthropoda > Insecta > Lepidoptera > Papilionidae > Parnassius > Parnassius apollo. Next base: position 944,266 of record CAJQZP010000969.1, on the reverse strand, counting down.
CTTTCCAGTCCAGTAGCTTGAAAACGTCTTCCAACGCAGCGGTGAAGAGTTTCGGGGATATAACATCACCCTGTCTTACACCTCTCTGCAGTTGGATAGGTTTCGTACTCTGGTTCTGTACTCGGATAGCCATCGTAACCCAAAATCGTAATACAAACACTTCAGCACTTCAATATACCGACAGTCAACTAGGCACCGCTGAAGAGACTGTAGCACCGCCCAAATTTCGACGGAATCAAAGGCTTTCTCATAGTCCACATACGCCAGGCAAAGTGGCAGATTGTACTCTTCGGACTTCTGTACAATTTGCCGAAGGGTATGTATGTGGTCTATGGTACTGAAGCCTTTTCGGAAACCGGCTTGTTCGGGAGGCTGGAAGTCGTCGAGTCTGCGTGCGAGACGATTCGTAATGACTCTCGAAAACAGCACGTAGACGCGGCTCAGAAGGGAAATCGGTCTGTAGTTCTTCAAGAGAGCGTTGTCGCCTTTCTTAAAGAACAAGACCACCGGCAGAAGAGCTTCTGAAGGACTTCAAGTACCGGTGTTCCACCCGCTTTCAGAAGCTCCGCTGTAATTCCATCCTCGCCCGGGGCCTTGCCGTTTTTAAGGTGGTGGAGAGCCATTCTAATCTCGCTCAGACTGACGTCCGGGATATCATCGGAATAGTGTCGGATAAGACTTGCTCTTGGATCGTTACTCACACTTGCGTGTGGCTCCAACGATGATGTGTACAGCTGCTCATAGAACCTCTCAATCTCACTCAGAATCTCAGGTGTCCCGGAAACGATGTTGCCACACTCAGTCTTCAGCCTTGACAGTTGGCTCCTTCTGGCAGACAGATCTCTGGCAAAGACTTTGGAGCCCTGGTTCCGCTCGATCGCTTCTTTAATACGAGCAGTATTAAAGTTGCGTAAGTCTCGCCGCATGCATTTGGATGCATGCTGTTCAGCTGCCTGTATGCTGTCAAATCTGTTGACGATTGCAGCTTCATCTCCCGTCTAACAGCCATGAGATTAAGAGTGTGATCGGAGAGTTTTTTGTGTTCTTCTGCGGCGGGTCTTGCAGAACTTAGCTCCGACCGCATGGACAGTTTCCACGAGCTTGTCATTCATATCGTCCACTGCATTGCAATCCTCTAGGCACTGAAAGCGGTTTTGTAACTCGAGCTGAAAGGTTTCGGGATTCTGGATTAAAGCACGAGGGGGGACGGAGCGTTGACTTCATTAGACGAGACCTCTCCAACTTAACGTTTAGGTTCAGTGTGCCTCTAACCATTCGGTGATCGCTGCCAGTTTTCACCCTTGCGATCACTGAGACATCACTTAACAGTTGGCGTCTGGTCGTCATAATGAAGTCAATCTCATTTTTTGTCGAACCGTCGGGGCTCGACCAGGTCCACTTCCTGTGGGGCCGCTTCTTGAAGAAAGAGTTCATCATAAAGAGTCTCTCTTTCTCCATAAAGTCGGCCAGCTGCTGGCCCCTTTCGGTTCCGTTGCCCTACTCCAAATTTCCCCCACCTTCAGCTCACCGCTTTCTCTTGTGCCCGGTTTTGCGTTTAAGTCTCCCATCAACACCGTGTAGTGGGTTTTGGAGGAATGCATGGCTCTGGAAATATCCTCATACATTTCCTCCACCTCCTCATCGGGATGTGCCGTCGTCGTAGGTGGCAACCGAACCTCCACCGGAGATTCTTAGCACCCCCTGCCCCGCCGTTACCATGGTCGCCACCGTATCCAGGAATAGCGGGGTCGCCGGGGACTGGGGGCCGTTTTTTTGCGTCATTATTCATGGGGGGGATATTTGCCATAGTTGCCACGCTTGGCGAGCGGGTTGGCAACCGCAGTTTTTTATTATAACACAGTTGTTATCAGGAAGATGCTGCTGCCCATCTCCTGCCGGTCTCCCTCTGTCGCCTCTTACGACACCCACGGGAAGATATGGGGTAGTGGATATTCTCAACCGCCACTACACGGCAAAATGATGACTGTTTATTATATAATTATTCATTTTCAATTTTAGTAAACCGTACAAAATGATATTTTTAACTCATACGGTTAATATAAATATTAAATTATTAAATTAGCCGATAGCGTGTTTGTGCCATCTATAGTTCATAAAAGATAGCTTGATCTCTGCGACAGCTGTCAGTAAAATCACGCCTATGAAGTCCTGAATTTCTTAGTAGTACAGACAGTACCTGTCAATGTCATACTTTATGGGGATGCACTAAGTCGTATACTAAGAAATTCAGGACTTCATAGGAGTGATTTTTACTGACAGCTGTCGCAGAGATCAAGCTATCTTTTATGAACCATAGCGTAATCTTTATGTATTTACGTAGCAATAGAATTAGGTAGATGGCGCTATTAAAGTTTTATACACTGAAGGAATAAAGGAAATATTCTTTAAAAACCTCAATACATGTATTCTTTTGATTTATTACATTAAAATTTAGGCTTCATATTAAAAAAAAGATTGTAACAATTATTTGCTATAAGATTAAACTTATACCTTATGTATCTCATATTTTATGCTGCCGTTCAAAATGATATTTTAAACTCATATGGTAATATAAGTATTGAATTATTAAAACCTTGAATAAAACTACTTGAAAATAGAAATCATTATTAAACCTTTAAATACGCCCAGCTTAATTAAACTTTAATACTAAAGAGTCCTGTACCTATTAAAGTATGAAGATATAAACATTTTATTGAATTAAAATTTAATTTTTAAGGATTTTACCTTTTCCTCGCCGATTAGCACTTTAACACAAGGAACACTATTATCCTCCCATTTTCACTAAAAAATCTTTGAAAAAGCATAAATTTTTAACAGACACAACAAATTGATTAAAACTACTTTTACGGATTTTATCGCGCTTATTTATTTTATTTTTAATACAAGTAAAATAGTGTCTATCTTTGTAGGTCATTAAGCATAGTGCTTAGGTCCTCCAGCGATTCTGCTACTGGAAGGGCTATATCGTTGGCAAATTGAAGGTGAGTGATGTACTCACCATTGATGTTAATACCGTATCCTTTCTAGTCCAGTAGCTTGAAAACATCTTCCATTGCAGCGGTGAAGAGTTTCGGGCATATAACGTCACCCTGTCTTACACTTCTCTGCAATTGGATAGGTTTTAAACTTTGTATCTCTACTCGAATAGTCAACGTAGCCCTACTGTACAAACACTTCAGCACCTCGATATACCGACAGTCAACTTGGCACCGCTGAAGTGACTGTAGCACCGCCCAAATTTCAACGGAATCAAAGGCTTTCTCATAGTCCACATACGCCAGGCAAAGTGGCAGATTGTACTCTTCGGTCTTCTGTACAATTTAATTGTAATGTAATTGTAAATGAAAAAGTAAATATACTGTAATTCCATTCCCTGCCCTCCTTTCCAGGGCCCTGCCGTTTTTAAGGTGCTGGAGAGCCATTCTAATCCCACTAAGACTGACGTCTGAGTTATCATCGGCATAGTATCGGATAAGACTTCCTCTTGGATCGTTACTTACACTTGCGTGCGGATCCAACGAAGATGTATGCAGCTGCCCATAGAACCTCTCAATCTCACTCAAAATCTCAGGTGTCCCGCAAACGACGCCACCACACTCAGTTTTCAGCTTTGACAGTTGGCTCTTTCTGGCAGGCAGATCTCTGGCAAAGACTTTATATCCCTGGTTCTCTTCAATACGAGCAGTATTAAAGTTGCTAAGTCCCGCCGCATACATTTGGAGATCCGTTGTTCAGTTGCCTGTATGCTGTCAAATTTGCTGATGACTGCAGCTTCATCTCCCGTCTAACAGCCATGAGATTAAGAGTATGATCGTAAAGTTTTTGTGTTCTTCTGCGGCGAGTTTTGAAGAACCCAGCTCCGACTGCATGGACAATTTCCACGAGCTTGTCATTCATATCGTCCACTGCATTGCAATCTTCTAGGCACTGAAAGCGGTTTTGCAACTCGAGCTGAAATGTTTCGGGATTTTTCATTAGAGTACGAGGGGGACGGAGTGTTGACTTCATTAGACGAGACCTCTCCAACTTGAAGTTTAGGTTCAGTGTGCCTCTAACCATTCGATGATCGCTGCCAGTTTTCACCCATGCGATCACTGAAATATCACTGAACAGTTGCCGTCTAGTCGTCATAACGAAGTCAATCTAATTTTTTGTCGAACCATGAAGTCGGCCATCTGCTGGCCCCTTGGGTTCCGTTGCCCCCCCCCCCCCAAATTTCTCTACCTTCAGCTCACCGTTCTTTCTTGTGGGTTGTTTTGCGTTGAAGTCTCCCATTAACACCGTATAATGAGTTTTGGAGGAATGCTCTAGAAATATCCACATACATTTCCTCCACCTCCCCTCATCGGGATGTTCCGACGTTAGTGCGTAAACCTGTGTGACTATCAGCGAATACCGTTTGTGATTCTGAGCATAAGGTACGCAACCCTCGTCGACACACTCCCAATCTTTACAACGTTGTTAACGAGAGACTTGTGGACGATAAATCCAACATCTCCTTGGGACAGATCGTTGCCCTCCCAGTAATGGAACAGGTTGCCGAATTCGAGAATCACCGTGTCCTCCCCCTCTCTTCGGACCTCGGATAATCCTATAATACTCCAGCGCAACTTGTCTATATTTTCTTCCAGCTCCAGGATCTTTTCATCAGACCTCAGGGTGCGTGCGTTATGTGTTGCCAGTTGTATTGTATTGTATTGTTGGCAACCGGTTTTTTTTTTGTATAGTTGCTGCTATCGGGAAGATTCTGCTGCCCACGGGAATATATGGGGTAGTGGATATTCTTGACCGCTATTACACAGCAAAGAGAAGTCTTACCAGTTAGAAGTTTTACCAGCTAGACTAGTTTAGATACTTTTGCTATTTCCATAGTATCGTATGGTATTCGCTATGGCGACACGCGACTGCCTCTAAAATTATATTTGTTTTACAAAAGGTCATTAGAGCAATATGTGATTTAATACCTAGAGTCGCTCAGAAATTTTTTTAAAGAAATTAGTAGGTATATTAACTTCGGCCTCTCAATATATTTATGAAAATGTAATGATATACATTACATTTTCATAGAATAGTTATAAATGTATTCTTTAATTATATAAGTTCATAAAAGTAGTTTTACAAAAATAAGTGATACCTATTTATTCTGTAAATACTAGGAACAGACACAAGCTAGTGGTACCAGTTACAAGACTCCGTCGAGTCAGTAATTCATTCTTTGGGCGATGTATATGTCGCAGTAAGATGGTTGAAGTCTTAATAGCACGATCTAGTAATATAACTATAAAACCTAAAGCGCTCGCTGTAAACTTCACAGTACGGGAGCAAACCGACGTTCGATCTCCGCCGGCACCAATGAAATTGTTGTCATAAACAATTTAAGGCGTTGAAGGAAAACATCATGAGGAAACCTGCACTGCCTGAGTAATAAGAGAAAAACTATTTAGAAGACATGTTAAGTTCACCAACACGCACTGGGGCTGCGCGGAAGACATTTCCCTCTCAGAAATGAGGGGAGGCCTTCACCAAGCAGTAAGATGTATATAGGCTGTAACTTTAAGTCGTAAAATAACATCCGCAAGTGTTGCGACCATGCCCAATTTTTTTCTCCAAATGAGTTAAATGCAACACCTATATATATTAAAAAAACACATGCGTTGCAGTACTGGGCGCAGACCTCGTCTTATTATAGAGAGGGTTAGGTTTGAGCAATAAGTCCACCGTCCTGCTCCAGGGGACTAATACGGACTTTACGTATTTTCTAATATTTTATTTCTCAGACATAAAGGTTTCCTCGCTATATTTTTTTAACTACCGATCAGGTGGTCAAATCAACACTTATAACTGCAATTAATTTGCTGCTACCATTCAACAGTGGATTGTGTACAGGCTGATGGTGATCTTTTTAAAGAATATCTGATGTCTCGAGCTGTTTTGGAAAATATACGAATATATACTTTAAAAAATTGTGTAAAAAAGAACACACTGTTTCTTACAACAAATTTATTCTCAATATATATAATAACAAATAATAACAGTATTTGGAATTTACAAAGATTCGCAGTTATGTTCTCAGAACAATTATTTAAGAAGGATTGTGATTACGTGCATAACATATAAATTGAAAGAAAAACATCTGTATGTTACTTTGTTGATGAACATCCATTTAATGTAAAGAAAAACATCTTTGTTTTTTTATTGATATGATTAACTTTGTTAAATTTGTTGTTAAATTTATAAGAAAAAAAAAACATAGCAACATGACCACCACTCTACCACTGTTAATGTAAATTGTATTGCTAGAAAATATTTGCAGTTGTGTTTTCAGGGAGAAAACAGACGAAGTTTTGTTGTATATTGAAGACCAAACGCCGCCCGGATATCTATAATCTTAACGCTTAGCTAATAGAAAAAATACAAAAGGAAATAGTAACGCGACATCCTTCTGAAATAGTCACGTGACTTAACGAAATATGTCATTGCTAATAAAGACAAGTAGCTAACCCCGCAGATCACTTTACTAATGCCGTCATAATGCAAAAAAATTGATCTTCACAAATTAAATCTCATTTACAAATATTTTGGTAATTTTACAAAGTAGTACGTCTTTTATATTTATTTTTAGGTAACACAGATGTGTAAGCAAGGAAATCAGTATTAGATTATTTCACCTAAATATTTTATAAAAGTCTGATTTAATGGCGGCGCTAGTTTTGCAATAACTTGACATATAATAATATATTATTTATTTATTTATATTTACTATTTTTTAAGTTTTCAATTTTCTTATTATTATCGAATACTTAAGTGTTTGGCAGAAAATTGACCGCTGACGTATTGTTGCCTCGGTTTCATAGTTTAAATAATTGATTAGTGTATTTTGATACGTAAAATTGGTGCGGTTTGGTGTACTAAGTATCTGCGCATGTGAATTATTAGTGGAAACGCAAAAACGAGTACTCCGATGTTAATATAAACCTCAAGTTATTTTGTCTATTTCGGCTGGCCGCGGGATTAAGCTGTCATTGCAGCATATTGTGAAGAAATTCACAAAATATTTTAGAGGATATTTTTTGTTACTTCACTGGCTAAAGTATAATCGTACAAGGTCATAGTCAAAGACAAATAACTAATTCTCTCATAACATACGACAGTTCTTTTTTAAACAACAAGTTGTAAAATTAAAAAATTTGTACAACCGACTTCAATACGACGTCGAGCATTAATGTATTCGAAGTCACTTAAATACGCATTATTTAAGGATAACTCAAAAACTACTGGTCTTGATCAAATTTATGTGGGACCACAAGAGAAGCACCAGTTTTCAAATATAAAAAGATTCATCAAAAAAATTCACCCCGAAAGAAGTTCTGAGGTAACACACATAAAAAAAAATCATACAATCGAATTAAATACTTCCCCCTTTTTAAGTCGATAAAAACGGAGACACCGCCCTATTATTATTTTGTTTACGTTTATTTTATTTTAATAAACATTATTTTGAACATTTCTAATTTTATATTCACAAATCATTTTACATGAAAAATATTTTAAATAAATAAGGAAACCAATTTGACTTTGGCGTTATATTCCCTAAACAAAATAAAAACGTGTTTACAAATATAAGTTATAAACATGCACGCCATCAACATAATCTAAAAACAATCTAATTTTCTTTGCTTTCACCCGGCGCGCCAACGAGAAACCAGCGAGTTCGTGCTTGCACCGCCATATTGCGTACTAGTCGCTTTTTATCGTCGAGTGACGGTGCCAAATCTAATAAAACGTCTTGTTTGTAAGGCAGTAGAAACGCTGTTTGGTATGCTTTTGCTATTTCATATAAGCACTGGAGACTTTTTATCCGAACATCCTGAAATCAATTGTATTTATACATTATAATAAAATTTAAAAAAAAAACACGGACATGGTATATCGATTTCTTAAATATACGCGAATTACACATGGATAAAACAAATTTTCCGGATTTTATCACGTTTAAGTACGATACGATATATAAATAAACGATACATAAAAGTTGAAGGTAGTCTTCGTTAACTATGACATCAGCACATCAAACACCGCAGTCCTCATCATAAACATGGGTTCTTCAAAGCGCCCGAAACGTTAGAAATTAAAAAGTTAAAATTATACGCTTACCGCGTATTTTAATCCGTAAAATTTGTATTATTCCACGGATATGGTAGTCAGAAGTTTTACCTTAATTTACTCTCATATAAACTAATTAAAAGTAGCAGTCAGTACACACTTGGGTTATTTCTTTTTAACTGTTATAAGCCAGTGTTTGACAACCCCATCTGATGGGAAATGGTGACGTAATCCAAAATGCTTTTGCTAAACTATGTTTTGAAAACTCAGCAGGCATACCACACTTTTGCCACTGGTCTCCATCACAGGAGTGTGAAATCTAGAACTTTCGAAATGATTCACGAGATCTTCCCTACATTCTATTTGTACCGGTTACACCGTATGGTAAGTGACGAGAACCGGAGCACCGTGATCTCACTAGTATAGAGAGAGTAGTTCCATTTCTGTACTTAGATGTAGGTGTCTACGGGCCAAAGCATCCACTTACCATCAAGTGGACTTTTTGGAAAATATCTCCCTATGAGGCAATCTATGGGGAGATTTATGATCAGCAGTGAACTTTTGATAGGCTCTAATGGACTGTTAGTCACACCCACGTCTATATAACAATAATAATAATGTAGTCGTTTTTTCGAACGGGCTAATCCCAGTCAGCCTTTCGGATCATCTGAGGCGACTGGGACTCCGTGACAGATCACTCCAAGCTCTAATGCAGAATGCTCCTCGATATCGCCCGCATCGGCCATCTGTTTTTATCCCTTTCCCCTTAACCCTCGGCCGTTTGCTCTCCCCTACCGAGGGCTTCCATCTGTTGGCTTTTTATTTTGTTTATGTATTTATTTTACGATATGTGTATTTATCATTTCCATTTATATACTTATACAGCCCAACCAGATGAGAAAACTATTCAAATACCCCACCATAATAATAATAATCTTTATTTACATAGTACGTAGTTAAAAATAGCCTATGAAGCCTCAGAATCCGAAACTAGCTCAATTTATTTATGTCAAAACAATTCCAGTGTGTTTCCTCCAGGTTCTTTTAATAACAGTTATACTTCAAGAATATTATTTAATAATTTTTGGAGTGCATGCCGAATTAACAATCAAGTATTTTGTTTTAGGTGTGCGTGCACGTACGCGTGCGCGTGCGCGCGCATTTTGTGGTGACTTTAACGCCCACCTAGGTGATAGTTTTTCGAAAGAATTATTAAATTTTCGTGCCGAGCAGTTTTGGTACTGTATCGATATGGATTTTCTACCTTCAAACATGTATACCTACGCGAGTAACTCACATGATGGTTGTCTACGCTGGTTCGATCACTGTATAGTGACGAGTGCTGCACGACATATAGTGGTAGATATGTCAGTTTTACATGACGTGTTCTGGTCAGACCACCGGCCATTAATTGTTAAATGTAATATTGATCTAATCAAAGCTAAATGTATATACCTATATCTAATTGTAATAAAATTGTATGGGGTGAAAGGAACAGCGTGCAAATAGAACAGTATCATAATTTCTGTAACTCAAAATTGAAATGTATAGATTTACCTTTAGACTTATGTAACTGTGCGGATAAATATTGTTGTGTGTTCAGTGTTAATCATAAGGTAGTAATTGATAAGTTGTATAGTCAAATTATATCCACACACTAATAAGTTGTATACTCAAATTATATCCACACACAGGGAAACTTCTGCTAATTGTTATGTTGAGAAATTTCGTAAAAAAAAATACAAATAAGTAACTGGTTGGAATAAAAATGTTAGTGTCTCTCACAGAGAGGCTCGATTTTGGTTTCAGCAATGGTTGTTGTATGGAAAGCCGAATTCAGGATATGTGTATGAATCCATAAAATATTCCAGTCGAGATCAAAATACTGTCAGATAATGAGCAACAAATCAAAATGCATATTATTGCAAAAAAATCATGCTGAAAAGGATTTCAACAAATTTTGAAAGAATACGAGCAAGTTGAATCCCAGGCCAAGTTTCCCTGGGAGTATTGCAGGTGTACATAACCCTGTACACATTGCTAATGCTTTTCAAAAGCATTTCAGAATACAGCCCCCTCCGACACAAACGGAGCAGGTGTTCGAAGTCGGGCAGCTTCATGGAGATATTAAAGTAAGAAAGAAAGAAAGAAAAACCTTTATTCACTGGGACTGTACACATCACAAAAATAAAATAATAAACAGTTAAAATTTAGCAGATTAATATTACAAGTGATGGGGTGTGTATCGAGCCAGAGAAAAGGTTATGACTCAGCGTAATGCTGCAGGGTAACCTACAGCGCTGATGATTCTGTCATAACCACAGATACACGTACGATCCGCCTGGGTGTATTTTATGAAATACGTTTCCATAGTAAATTAAAACTAAACGTTGCTCGTCAATATACCTATATATAATTAGTCCCACGCATAAGTACATTAGAGATACACACATACGTAGAAGACATATTGTACACATAAATTTAATATAAAAATGAAAAAATAAAAATTTCAAAATACGTACACATATACACAGACACATATATAACACACACACATACATACGTATATATACACATATACATACATACACACATTAATACATATATATATATATATATATATATATATATATATATATATATATATATATTTTTATATTCGGTAAATACATACTAAAAAACAAACATATAATGCTCAACGATGCTGGAATAAACATCTGCTCTAGCCTTAAGGTTGAGCTTTTTGTAAGTGTAATAAATGATTTTTATAGTGTGATTTAAAATTATACCTTGAATTACACTCACGAATAGGTGGAGGAATGTCGTTCCAGCACCTAGTAGCTATATATTTGAAACTACCTCTAAAAGCCGCAGAACAGTAAGTGGGGTTGGCAAGTGGGTTCGTACAAGACCTGATGTTTTGTCGATTTCTCCATATAAGTTTACTATATAAATATAGTGGCGACTTAGTTTTCACGACATCAAACAGTAAATTAGCTAGGTGTAGTTTCTGCCGCGCTTTCATTTTTAGAATGCCTGCTTCATTGAAAAAAGGTGTTACATGAGACCGTTTCGGTATTGAGAAGCAGTATCGTGCACATGCATTTTGTATACGTTGAATTAGACGTTGTGACTTTTCCAAAATACATGGTCCGTACACTGCAATGCAGTGGTTTAATTTTGATAGAACGAGAGATTCACACAGTCAATTCTTAAGTCCAGCTGAATATATTCGCGGATTCTGTATAAAACCTTTAACCTATAAAAGCAGTTGCGGACAAGCTCAAGTAAGTGTTTTTCAAAACGCAGTCTGCCATCCATAATTAAGCCGAGGTTACGAGCTTCACTTACACGCTCCAGAGGGACACTTAACAACATGATTTTAGGGTTTTGATTCTCTAAAAAAATTATTTGGTTTTTCGATCCTAAAAGCATATACTTAGTCTTTAGTGGGTTTAAAACGAGGGAATTTTTTTGTGGCCATATTGCAATTCGATTCAGGTCCTCATTGATGTTACTAATTGTAGGATGAAATTCAAGCGAATTGCAGGAAAGATACACTTGTAGATCGTCAGCATAAAGGTGGTATTTGCAAAAATGCATGCAATTAGTTATATCCGCAGTGTAAATTATAAATAACAACGGTCCTAAAATAGAACCCTGTGGGACACCTCTATTAAGTGGTCGTTGTTCAGAAACAAGGGAAGACCCATTCGGTTGATTTAATATTACTTGTTGTGAACGACCGCATAAGTAACTTAGAAACCATTTTATGGAAGATGTTACGAAACCATAAAAAGATAGCTTAGACAGCAGCAAATCTATGTTAATAGAATCAAATGCTCTTGAAAAATCAAGCAGGGTAAGGATCGTACCTCTACCAGTGTCTTGTGATGTAAGAATATTGTCAACCACGTCGAGTAAAGCAGTAGACGTGCTTCTAACTTTTCTAAATCCTGACTGTAAGTCAGGTAAAATATTGTATCACAAAACTTGATGACTTGATTATATATAATTTTTTCTAAAATTTTAGAAAGAAACGGCAGTATACTTATTGGTCTTAAGTCTTTCAGATCCTTAGGATCATTGTTTTTAGGTAAAGGACGTACGAGAGCTATTTTCCACGAAGAAGGAAAAGTAGATGATTCAATCGACTTATTTATGATTGCTGTAATCACTTTTAACGTAGCCGGAAGTGTTAAGATGATCATATCCCTACTCAATTTATCAATACCAAACTAAAATTTTCGGTAAAAGAAGTTGCATCTATTATTAGAAAAATGGCAAAAGAGAAGTCTCCCGGACAAAATAGCCGAAGCATCGAACACCTAAAATATGCTGTGGTTGACTTACCCAGGGTACTCTCCCTGTTATTTAATCTATGATTTGGTCATTCATACTTGCCTTGTAACCCGATGCCAATTATTGTGCCAATAATAAAGAATAAAACTGGTCATACCTCCGATATTTATAACTACAGGCCTGTTTAGCTGGTTACTGTTATTGCTAAAGTACTGGACATGATAGTCACTTTCGCTTTAGGTCGCACTTATCAACAGAATCCTGTGTATCAAGCACACCGTGCAGCTACTAGTACTAGTACTACATAGCAAGGAAGACGCCAATTTACGCCGGTTATTTTGATTTATCGATAGCTTTTGAATTAGTTTTGTATAATATAATATGGAAAAAACCGCAAAGTGAAACTGACTTGCCACCGGAGATCATATCGGTTTTTAGGTATTGGTACAGCAACCAAAAGAACAGTATGAAATGGGCGGTCGTGTACTCGGATGTATACGGGCTGGATTGCGAGGTGCGGCAGGGGGGTGGGGGTTGAGCTCGCCCCGCCTATCCAACCTGTATATGAACCAGCTTGTAACAACTTTGACGGTGTTTATGTAAACAATATCAGCTACGCTGATAATATGGTGCTGTTAGGTCTGTCGATCGGAGCCTTATAAGAGATTTTTACATACACGCGGGTGGTATGCTGTGGCTCGACTCATGGACTTAAATATAACGCATCTAAAAGTGAGCTAATGGTATCTAAAGCGGGTAAATATGTTATAAGAATGTGCCTCAAATAACATTATGCGGAACACCGTTAAGTTCGTTAATCGGTTCAAAATTCAAATATATGGGTCAATTGGTTCACGGATAAGTTAAATGATGACATTGATATAGAAAGAGAACGAAGGGCACTGTGTGTGCGCGGCAATATTTTGGCTCGTAGTGACCTGTTAAGCAAGTTAAACTAACGCTTTTTAAAGCGTATTGTCAGTCATTCTACACGAGCGGTCTATGGGTTAACTACACGCAGCGAGCATACAGTTCTCTGCGTGTTCAATACAACAATGCGTTTAGGGTGTTGTTTGGGTTGCCGCAGTTTTGCAGTGCATCGGCTATGTATGTCGAGGCACAAACTGATTACTTTTATACTATCATCAGCAAGAGAAAATCAAATTTTCTCATTACGTCTGGGTGTATAGCCAGTCCACATATAGAGGTGTCAGTGCTGTTATGCGATATTTTATAATCATTTGTGCTGTCTCGGGAATCGCTCAAAGATTGTGCAAAGTATCTATTAACATCTTCAACAGCATCATAGGAGGTTAGTCTGAATATTTAGCAGATTACCTGCAAAGGCTTTCTTTTTATTAGAACTTGTAGTAGATTTAATAGCTGACTACGTTTCTTTACAGGTTCATACAATTTATTAATAAAAAAAATTGTAAGTTCGTTTTAGTCTCCTCAGTAACGCGTTACAAAAGTTTCTATAACGTTTATAAGTTATAGCAAGTATTTGGTTATTTGGAACTTTCTTCAAGTTTTTATAATCGTAGTAATCATGGGGTATCCATGGCTTTAGGATTTTTTTACGCCCAGATACAGTAATAGGTACTCGTGGAGTTAGATTTTATTGCAGTTGATAACTTATCGACAAAAAGAAAAGTGAAATCTATTGATTTTAATTGCTTAATAGTCGCCGCAAAGTCAGTTTTTATAATTTTATTGCACTTCAATTGCTTCTGTTTATAGGATAGACATAGGCGAATTGAATCATGGTCTGTTACCAATTATAAAAAAAAATAATTAGTCTTACACTGTTTTGTTGGATTTTCTCCGATTTCGGGAATTATCAGAAAATCAATAAATTCACAAGTTTTTGTTTAATTTGAGAGACGAAGACAACTATAGCATGATCAGTAATTTCACCGTATTAAATTCCTAACTTACCATAGACTTGACATATGTCGACAGCTTGACCAGCCGAGGTAAAATAGTCTGTAAGCTTTGAGAAATCGTAGTGTGTTTTGTTTGAATATAATAACACAGCACGTCGAGCATCACAACAAGCAAATCCTTATTGTCATAGTCTAATGAATCTATTACTAACGAGGAAACCTGAAAATAAATTGTCAATGGCCTCATTAGTCGTCATTAGTTACTATGGGACGTAATGGAGCATTGGGCTTGTGTATTTTTGGTAACCCATACAATTTTGGTGATTTGGCGCACGTAGGTATTATCCATTTTACGTCCAGATTTAATTTTTCGGAGTGCTTCTTTATGAGGTCACTAGTTGTTTTTAGTGTGCTATTTGTTGGGTCGTTTTTAACCTTTTTTATAAGTACTTACAGCCGACAAAAGTTCTTGTATTTTAGAATTATAATCTGACGTATCCATGACTACCGTGGCGTTTCCCTTATCTGCGCGGAGAATCGTAAGTTCGTGTTTATTGCGTAGGTTCTATAACGCTATAAAAATCTTGAAGCGCGCTTCCATCAAAACATACTTCAAGCCGCTGAAGAGATTGGTCAGTTTTTACCATCGGTAAGTGTAATATCCCTCTGCAAGATGCAGGAGTGTACAAGCTTGATTGTGAATGTGGTCTCTCCTACATAGGACAAACTAAAAGATCAATAAAAACCCGCGTTAAAGAACATATAGCTGATGTGAAGAATCGACGCTCCGGGAAGTCTTCAGTCTGTGAACACGTACAGGATCGCCCCCGTCACTACATCAGATTTGATAGACCGCAGATCCTCGCTAAAGAACACCGATTCCTTCCAAGGATGACTCGCGAGGCTATTGAAATCAAAAAACATCCTAATTTCAATAGAGAAGATGGCTGGGTGCTACCATCTGCTTGGGATCCTATAATAAATAAAATTAAATCCCAACCCAAGCATACATCTGCAAGACTTCAAGATACCATAAGTTCATACTGCATAGATCGGAACAAAAGTTAAATTTTAATCTATGGTAACCGCGGTTAACTATGACATATGGACGTTGAACATCTCAGTCCTGCCCGTGACCATGAGTGCTGTAAAGCGTTCGAAACGTCGGGTATTTAAAAAGTTAAAATATACGCGATAAATTCCGTAAAAACTAGTATTATTTCAGCATAATCTTATTGGCATTATCCTTAGTCGACTCCAAAAACACCTATGGGATGAGAGGATGACTTTACCAAACGTATTTAACGATGGAATTGAAGATATTAAAATATTTTAATCAATAACTTTTCCTGTATACACAGCTTAAAAAAGATGGCATACCTGATGAACTTCATTGTTAAGTACACTCTTGGGAGTTTTCTCTATGATGTACGCCCAACTTAACAAATAGGTCTCCTTCACGTCGGGGCTCAAGGGATCAATTTTTGTTGTTAAATTAGAAAACGATTGAAACATCCTCTGCTTATAGAAAGGACTTATTCTGCAATGCTGCCTTGTATTAAGATACTCGGGAAATTCTGTCATTATTAGTCTGACAGCATCTGCTCCATGTTGAGTAAATTCTTGATTAGTTATAGCCACGAGAATCTGAAACAAATGTTTTTAGATCTTTAGAGAATAGACACAAAATTTCATGATAAAATGAGAAACTAAACTAAAACAAACATATGCCGCGAACAATTTATGTTCATAAGAGAATCAACTACCCCATATCATCCTATGGGAATCAAACAGAGAGGAAAGCCGAAACAGCAAATGGAAAAAAACAAGTGGTAAAATTAAAAAAATTATAAAACCGACTTCAATATAAATAAATTAAGAACATCATCAACGTAGTCGAAGTCAATTAAATACGCATTTTTAAGGTTAACTCAAAAACTACTGGTCAGATCGTGGTCGAACCACATGAGAAGCACCAGCTTTCAAATAAAAAAAGAATCATTAAAATCGGGAATCATCTAGGAAAAGTTCTGACGTAACACACAAAAAATACAGTCGAATTGAGAACCTCCTCCTTTTTTTTAAAGTTAGTTGAAAAAATAAACTGCGTTTGCCGAACCGCCTGCCAAGTGCTAATAATTTAAAATAAGTATAATTATTATTTTCTTTCCTTCTTTACTATTATCATCTACTAATATATATATATAACGAGGGTGGATTGAAAAGTACTCGGCCTAACCAAGAAAATAAACACATACTAAATCAGTTATATTTTTATTTTTCTACATAATCACCATCAAGTTCAATACACTTTTGCCACCTCCCCTTCCAAGCATTTGACCGTTGAAAAAAAATGATTCTTCCTTAGAGTCAAAATATGCGTCTACAGCTGCTTTGACCTCGTCGTTTGTCGAAAATCTTTGACCTCCCAAGTGCTTTTTTAGGTTAGGGAACAGAAAGAAGTCTGATGGTGCCAGATCAGGTGAATACGGCGGATGCGGTAACAGTTCAAAGCCACAGTTGTGAATTTCAGCCATTGACTGTACTGACGTGTGAACACGGGCGTTATCTTGATGAAACAGGGCTTTTCTTCTGAGCATTCCTCGACGTTTTTCTTTTATTTCCTCTCGTAAACGACGTAGTAAGGTGCAGTAGTAATCAGAGTTTATAGTCTGACCCCTTGATTTTCAAGATAATCAATCATAATCACACCTTTCGAGTCCCAGAATACTGAAGCCATCACCTTATTTGCCGACAAAATCGACTTAGCCTTTTTAGGGGGTGGTGAACCAGGTCTTCTCCACTGTTTTGATTGTTGTTTTGTTTCCGGTGTACAGTAATGAACCCATGTTTCGTCCATAGTAACAAAACGATTCAAAAAATCATCTGCATCGGCTTCAAATAACTCCAAACATTCGCGTGAAATAGTCAATCGCGTCCTTTTTTGTTCAACTGAAAGCAGTCGCGGAACCCACCTCGCAGACACCTTGTGGAAACCCAACTCGTTGACAATGATGTTTTGAGTTTGTTCATAAGAGATGCCTATAATCTCGGCTATCTCTCTAATTTTTAATCTGCGGCCTCCCATTATTAAATCAAGTACTTTTTTAATATTTTCGTCAGTAGTTGACGTCGAAGGCCTTCCAGAGCGGGGTTCATCTTTCACACTCTCTCTACCACGCTTAAATTCTGCTATCCATTTTTTGACGGATGAATATGACAGAGCACAATCGCCTAATGTACTGACCATGTCATCATGGATGGCTTTTGATGATAGCCCCTTCTTATGGAGGTACTTAATGACGGCACGCTGCTCGATTTGCTCCATTCGCGGAAATTATGTCCGATTACTTTGTTAATAAATTTATAAAATCACATCTAATTATCGCACACGTTTCGAACTTCACACAATGAACTAGTCTGAACTGAACTAAATAATGTGGGTAGATTTGATTTTTAGAATTGAATGGATCTGTGTTAGGCCGAGTACTTTTCAAGCCACCCTCGTATATATATATATATATATATATATATATAATCTACTAAATCAAATGAAACTCTGTTGTGTATAAAATGTCTTCCAGACCGAATTTGGGTCACGGCGGCCAGTCTCAACAAAGACTTGCCATCTGCGCAGGACAGGATTATACTCCCCAATGTATACGCAAGCACAGGTGCACTCTCTTTTCTCTCACTCTCATGGCACTCTCCAGTAGGACGGTAATCCACAGGGCCGTAGTGAGATCAAGGGCAGAACCAACGGCTTTACGTACTTTTCGAGGCTCGGGAGTATAATACAGTCAACTTCTTGCTTCCGAGATTCTACGATTCCACTAGAGCCAGTTATCACTAGGTATGAACATGGCTGGAGGCGGCATTTTACTATGCCCAAATATTTGGACTAAAATCGATTGTTGTAGCTTTATTGGATAGCAGCGAAGCTTATATATCTCTAGCATTTCTAATATCCATTAGAAATGCTGGAGAAGTACTAGCAAAAGCTAGTTTAAAGAATGATTTAGAGTATATATATATATATATATATATATATATATATATATATATATATATATATATATATATATATATATATGATTATTTTAAAACTTTACGTATTGCAACAGTAAAATTAGAAAAATGTGACCTGTCTGTAACAGAAACATTCGAAATATTTGATGACGTAAGAGTAGTTTTAAACCAGACATCAAACAATATGTTTGTCAACAAAATATAGCAACTTATGGATAGAAACCCTGCTTTTTACGTTCTTAGGGAAATAAGTGAAACATGGAATAAAGGAAATAAATGACTCTGGTATTTACTAATTTGCGCCACTTACTTCTGTAGATGTGGAGAGATCCTTTTGAACCTACAAGTGGACCATGAATTTGAAAAGAAATAGAACAACAAATGATAACCTCGAGAAAATTATTAATTATTGTATACTACGATTCTCTGAATAATCCTGAATTAAGAAGTTTTAATAGTCAGTGGAATCAGAAGTTACACCGTCATGTTCAACACAAAAAGATATAGAAATGACAGATTTCCAAGACACCGCCAACTTCCTGACTCCGGGCAGCTGCTGAGAAATTCTTGACGGAAAATTGATTTTTTGGCCCGACCCGGGATTCGAACCCAGGACGTCGTGATCAGCAGTAACACTACTACAACCACTAGACCAACGAGACAGTCAACCATAGTTATAGATAGTGAAGATAATGTCACTGGGGTAATCTTTAATCTTTAGCCACACAATGCTGAGTCTTATATATCACTTCGTCTTACGTTTTATAGGTCTCTTTCAAATCTTTCCACATTTATCTTGATGCCACTATAATAGTGAAATACAAAATGTACTAGTTTTAAGTTTTTATTTTCTTCATATTAGCTATGTAAGAAGTGCATGTTATGGCCACTTGTTGTAAGTAAAACAACACAATAACTTAAGCGACATTAATGACTTGTTGGACAATCATTTATACTTATATTGTTCAAAGTTCCATGTACTACTTTTCTATCATTCATTTCTCTTCTATGTATTTTCTGTGTGTACAACATAAAAAATATTGTGTAAGATGTCCTGAATGAATAAATAAATATATATTAATTTATGTTTTCTTACTTACCACACCACCACATTTCTCTTACACCTTACATACACACATACTCGAATGAGATATTAAAATTTAACTAAGTAAATATACATCTGATTTTGTTAGCCTAAAATAACTTTAGGTAAGATCCATCAGATTATCCGATCTCTAGTCGTGACCGTTGTGTATAAGGTATAATAACCATCATCATCAGGCCGTAAAAAATCACAGCTCGACGTTGGCCTCTACTGCTAAAGAGAGGATATACTATTTTTTTTGAAGTGAAAACTTCTTTATCGGCGTTGTACACTTTTTTGTAATGGGTAAAAAATCTTAAACTCGCGTCAGGACACGTGACCCTGATCGAAAATTCGTAAGACGGATGGAGAGAGAGAGAGACAGCCGGCGCGGCGTAGGAGAGGAAGTATCCCCCTCTCTTTCCACGGCGCGGCGAAAATGTACCTATGCCTACGCCTGCTGTTTCGTTTAGGCGGCGTAGGGCGCTTGCGCGAATGTACCTAATATAAATTGTCATGTTTGTGTACGATAGCGCAATAAATAAATATTGTATTCTACCACATAAATGATAGTACTTTTATACTGATAATTAAAGCAATTCGTGCAAAGTTATTCCCTTACCATTCAAAAATATCAAAAATGCACAACATTAATATTCAAGTTTTTACTTCTGCCGGCACTCCCGGAGTGCAACCCATCGTTTTTCTATTATCAAAAGTGAATCTCATCTTACCTTTTCCAACCAGAATAGGAAATGATCATTGCTCCTCAAAACTAACGCTTTGGTTATCCACCCATACAGCTGTATCAGTCTTGGACATAGTGAAATGTCGTCTCTACTACAAGATGACAGATAATCTTGAAGCAACTCATACAGCAACTCAAATTTTTGACCATAGTCTGCCTTGTTTAAAAAATGCGCAATCAATATAGATGCTTTCAATCGTATTGTGACATTTTCACTGTTCAGCGACAGAATTAAGGATAGTTTCATAATTTCTTCAAATCTAACATCATTAACGTTTTGATGAATTGATATGTATAAACTTTGTAAAATCAAAAAGAATATTTCATTTGATTTGCATAGGTTTAACAAATTACTTGTATGTCTTGAAAGTATTAGCTCCTGTTTGTCAGGAGATAAACTACTTATTGTATTAGCTATTAATATAAATCCATGATTAAATGTATCCTCGGATCCTCTTTGAATTTCACTCAATAGCCAGTTCAGTACAGAATCAACTAATCCATGGTCACTTTCAATTTGCGTAATTTTTTCGTTTGTAAATAAATTTAAATCAGATATGGAGTCATTAAGTGCTTCAACGATTTTTGGAGCAGTGTGATCATTAATAGAAATTATTTTCAGCATCTCTTCAATGATTATTTTAGTAAAATCGTCTATGCTAGCGAGATTTGAAAGCAAATTTAAACGCTTCTCCAAGTTGTTTTTATCCGCAATTAAATTATCTAAATCACACTTCCCTTTTACAACTAAATCCATTATCATCTCCGGATGATATCTAGCAATCGCATGAATGGTTTCAACACTTATCTTTAACAAATCAATATCTTGAGAATGTTGTATTATGTAAATTAAAACCTCAACAAATGGCAACACTAAATCATCTTTTAAAATATCCCGTACTTTAACCAAGGTTTGGAAGCCTGCAATCTGATATTCTTTTGAAGGCTGGCTTACAGCTACTAAGCAAAGCTGAGGAATTTCATTGACTTGAGCTTTCACCTCATTCAAAACATTCCAATGTTTTGTTAAATCATACAAGTCTCCTAGAAACTTCAGGCTTGCAATTTGCAATTTATTTGATGTCTTAAATTCATAATAAGCTACTATTGCAGGAATCATAGAATTTGTGATCATAATGCATGATTCCTTTGAAGCATTTGCCGTAGTAAGTAATATTTTTGTTGCTTCAACAAATTGTGATACAGTAGCAGAACCAGCCAAAGCTGTTTGCATTGAAATGAGTACTCCTTTTACAAAATTTTCAAATTCTTGATCTTTGTTAGATGTTGTCGCTAATTTTCGAACTAAAGCTGATAATGCCTCGTGAGCCACCATTTTTAACTCATAGTCCGTTTTATGAGTAATCTCTCTATGTATGGAAGCCCACAAAGTCTTTAGGAAAGGACCATAGCTCTCAGCTTTAAATGTGTTACAACTTTCAGTCTGAAAGGAAAAAACTGCTGTTTATATTATTTTTATTCTTAATATGAAAAGTGATATCAACGTGCACCTGCAACTATCTGCATTATGATTCTTAATCTAAGATAGAAAGTAGCTGTCTATGAACAACAGCATTTACCTACCCTCAGATAAACTATTTATCCTGTGTAGTGACGGTGTAAGAATATCCACTACCCCACACTATCCCATGGGTGTCGTAAGAGGCGACAAGGGGAAATTAGGAGATCCTTCTTAATAATGACTAAAAATAAAAATCTGCAGTTGCCAACCTGCTTCCCAAGCGTGGCAACTATGGAAAAAATCCCCCCATGAAACAATCTAACGGGAGGCCTATGTTCGGCAGTAAGCTTTTATAGGCTTTTTGTAATGGATCATCATCATCATCATCATTAGCTGCTAGCTCTTCTCTTGATATATTTCGGAGCAGAGTAAAGAAATATTATCTGTCAACTTAGAATTATAAATATTTACATATTTTATGTATTTATATGTATAATTGTATATATATGTATGTGTGTATGTATATATATGTATATATATATGTATATATATGTGTGTGTATATGTGTATATGTGTATATATGTTTATATTTATTATCTTTATTGGTATATATGTATGTAAATTAATAGAAATAAGAATAAAAGGAATAAGAAAATAAATTATACTTATATGTTATACACTTATATGTTAATTGTTAACTGTAACTTATAGCCAATTTCTATTAAGTAGCGTTATGTTAATTATTGAGTACGCACGCTGCTACCTACTTGCTTTATATATAAAACTATTTCTCTTTCCCAATAGGTTTGCTGGAAGAGAACTCTTATTAGGGTTAAGCTCGCCTTTGTACATTTATTTAAATATTTAATAATTGTTACCAACTTATTGTGTGTACAATAAAGAATAAAGAATAAAGAATCATTACAGTCCCTTCACAAGTCCACTGCTGAACATAGGCCTCCCCCAAGTAATGCCACAAAGCATGGTCCTGAGCCACCTGCATCCATCGACTTCCTGCATGTCTTACCAGGTTGTCACTCCATCTAGTGGGGGGTCGCCCTACACTACGCCTACCGGTACGAGGCTGCCACTTGAGAACCTTTTATTCCCCATCGGTTATCGGTTCTTCGAGCTATATGGCCGGCCCATTGCCACTTCAGCTTACTAATCCGTTGGGCTATGTCGGTCACTCTGGTTTTATGCGGATATCCTCATTTTTGAGTCTATCACGCAGAGAAACTCCGAGCATAGCCCTCTCCATAGCTCGCTGAGCGACCTTGAGCGTCCTCATACGGCCAGCAGTGAAGAACACGTCTCAGATCCGTAAGTCATCACTAGCACTAAAGTGTACAACCAGTGCGTGTTGCCAGTGATGATGTAAAGTGAATGATATAAAGTGTTTGTAATGGATGAGATAAACTATTTGCTCCTTTGTCAAAATCCTACTTCAGCAAAAATCACAGACTACTAAAAAGATTTGAAGTAGCAGAACCACACTGCAGCTATATTATAGCTGCAGCCCGAAAGAGTCATCTTCACCAGGGCAGGACCATGCTCTCACAGAATACCAGCGTGAAACAGCAGAATGATGCTGTTTTGTGTAGTAAATGTAGTGAACTGAAAACCCCATTAGGTGGACTGTGTGCTTGCTTATCACCTTTATTCTATAAAAAACACCCAAAAGATCAATTTGGTTAGGGTTATTTTTCAAACAGTAGCCAAATTTTAAACTTAAGTTGAAATATATAAATAGTTATTGCAGTTTTTGAAAAATGAGTAAATAAGGCTTCTACTTCCATTTGGAATTATCCCAAATTGAATGTGATTTATGGGCAATAACATTTTTGCCTACCAATCGACAAATCAGTTAAAATAATGATTACCATGCATTTTGAATTTAAAAAATAAAAAGGACAGTGTTTGAGATTTGTTTTAATTAATTTTTCTTCACCATTAGCCTATATTACTTACTCTGAACCTTCTTTGGAAAGATGATGAACTTTGTTCCATACAAGCTAGGGCCCAGTGTGAACAAAATTCAAATATGTCTTATTTTGCAGATTTGAGCATTTGGACCTGGGGTTGTGCTTCTATTTTCTTTTATGTTTTGTAGTTTATGTAATTAAATCACTCGTTTTTGTGAAAAATTGCTTAAATAAATTGAAAAGGACACAAAAAAATGCAGCTTTGTGATTCTTATTAAATAAATTAAAATAAAACTCAATAAAATAAATGAATATAATCCATAAATACGAAGATCCCGAGTAAAATGAAGACATAGCTTAAAGGACAAGCATCCAAGCCAAAAATCTTAATCAAAAAGCCGTCATTAAAGTACAGAACATATGTAATAATGTTTTGTTTCTGCTGTAGTATGTAAAAGCATTAGCTTTAGTTTTTTAGTTTAAAAAATGTTTTTATGATTGTCCCAAGCACTACAGAAATAAAAACCATTTAATTATTCTAATAATTTAACATTTTATTTACTATATATTTTTGTATAACTGTTTCGAACGATGTCAAGCACCCAATTTCAGACATCTCCTTTATCCGGTAATTACAAAATAACCCTGTGTAACCCACATATTTGATTATGATTATCATTCTACCACTATGAAGCAATCTATGGAAGAGGTCTATATTAGGAAGTGAAGTTTTGATAGACTGTAATGATGATGATTTGAATTTGATACTCACCAATAATTTCAACGAATCTATTTTGGCCTGTCTTAAACTGGAATCCAATTTTTCAACAAGAAGCACTAGACAATGCTCAGCAAATTCTGGCACAGCACAAAGACAGGGAGTTAATGCTGTAGCCAAATCCTCTCTTGTAACAGCAGCAGGATCATTTGGAGATGGATGAAAGTCAATTGGGTAATAACAAGAAATAACATCAAACATCTCTTCAGTTAAATGGCCTAAAGGCACCTCTTTCAGAAAGTTTGGTAAGATGTTAAAAAGGAATAATAAATTTCGAGGATCTCTCTCGCCTTCAATGGACGATAGAACACCGTACACGAAATCTGGGCCTAAGGATTTCATATCTGGAATGAAAAATTACATTTGAAATATAATTTATGATTATGCCTGATATGTGTTGTTAATTTTGACACATGCAATTTTGCGTTTCTTAACATTTCACTAATTTTACAACTTTTAGAGCTAAGGCTCCAAAAGTTGACTACTATGGTAGATCAGTGGTTAACACTCTCTTAAAAATCCCAGTACACAAGCAGCCAAGTTCAATCCTAGCTGACATCAATGAAATTATTAATTGCAAAAGAGTAGTGCATACAATTTATAATTTTCACTCTTGTGATTCTTTAAGTAAATTATTAATTAAATTCCACCTTTTTTTCTTATTCATCAAAAAATACAAAATTGAGTAAAAGTAATTAAAAACACATCGCAAATTCGCTTCAGAAGCCCTGGGATTAAGTAAAAAGTACCCGGTTGACCGAGCTTTGCTCGGTATTTATTGCTCGATTTTTTTTAATTCGTGTGTTTTGGAAATTATATTTAGATACAAATTACATACTGATGAAATATAAATAATATTTTTTGATCTTAGCGACATAACAGAAAAAACGGAACTGGTTAATTGAATAAAAAATCATGTGTGCAATTATTTTAATTTAAATTTTTGTGTTTTTAAAAAAATACTAAAAAAAAGGGCTCGAAAAAATAGATTTTCTCAAAAAAGGAACTTGAAAAAAAAAATTAAAAAATGGTCGGTCTAGGATAGAACCGGGGTCTTACGATTCTGTGACCGCCCATTATACCAATTAAGCTATTTATAATCATTAACAATCTGTCAAAAGTTACCTTCTTATTCTAACGATATTGTAGCAGTTTTTCATTGCCTAAAAACACGGACAGACATTTTCTAAAAATACACTAAATTTTATGAAAATCGTTGGAGCCGTTTCCGAGATCCCGATTATATATATACAACAAGAATTGCTCGTTTAATAGTATAGGATAAATTACGCATTCTGGCAAGAGCCCTAACTGGACACTGTTGCCTTAAAAAGCACATGTTCATCCTGGGACTAAGCAACTCAAGAATGTGTCGGTTCTGTTCCATAACGGAAGAAACGCCTCTACACATCCTAACTGATTGCGGACCCTTAATGTACAAACGTAACATCTGGGAAACTATGTACTCTGCCCAGAAGAAGTGAAATTGCTTACGGCTAAACAACTCCTTCTATTCATTGAAGACATAGGGCTTAGCTGTGAACTATTGCCATAGCAGGGATCACAATAGATCTTCTAGGATGCAGTGATACTGTTCTCTTTCCCTAGACCTGCATAGCTGCTCGCACATAGTAAAAAAAGTAATTAAAAAGATATACACTGCATAGTGGCACCATAACTGAATCCACTACTATCCAAGTATCCTGTGGGTGTTGTAAGAGGCGACGTGTATAAATGAAAAAGGCCTTGGGCAGCAACACCTTCCTGACAACAACTTAAAGTTACAGCCTAAATATGTTCCACTGCCAGACATTCTCTTATTTCTGACACATGTTTAGAGCAAGGAAATGTTTGCAGTGCTGCCCCAATGCATGTTGGTGATCTTCCCATCTTTGAAATAGTGTTTTATTACTTCTCCTCTCCATGCATGTTTCCCTACAATGTTTTCTTTCACCATTGAGGGTGTGGTAAATCAGCAATCAAAATTGCAATTAACAATTTCATTGGTCCCTGAGCTGTCACGGCTCTGATATATGACAACAACTTTAATAAAAGTTAATATTTGCAAACCCCTCCTACCAAGTGTTTCATAAGGCAAATATCCGTCCATATCAAGCATCGTCTTATAAGGAAAACTATGAAAATGTCTAGTTTCAAGCAGTGGGCTGTTGATAAGCAGTAATGAAAGAATGAAAAAAATTAACAATCCTAAATTTAGACCAACAGGAGTAAATAACATAAAAAAAACACAGTATATTATGATTTCTTGCAAAATATATGCCTCATTGATAGAATCAGGCGTTACTTTGTGGAAATTCAATATAATAAAGATTAGTATCTGATTAATATATGAAGGGACCTAATACATGCAAGATTTTTGCTTAAAAGGTGTCTTCGATCAGTATCTGTAAATGTAGACAATATGTTATCGAAATAAATTATATTATTATTATTATTATAATATCTCATTTGCAACCATCTGCATTAATTAAATACAATGATGTTGTCTTACCTGGATTGAAGAGATTCTCTTGTGAACATACAATGATGTTGTCTTACCTGGATTGAAGAGATTCTCTTGTGAACATACAATGATGTTGTCATACCTGGATTGAACAGATTTTCTTGTGAACATACAATGATGGTGTCTTACCTGGATTGAAGAGATTCTCTTGTGAACATACAATGATGTTGTCTTACCTGGATTGAAGAGATTCTCTTGTGAACATACAATGATGTTGTCTTACCTGGATTGAAGAGATTCTCTTGTGAACATACAATGATGTTGTCTTACCTGGATTGAAGAGATTCTCTTGTGAACATACAATGATGTCTTACCTGGATTGAAGAGATTCTCTTGTTAACATACAATGATGTTGTCATACCTGGATTGAAGAGATTCTCTTGTGAACATACAATGATGTTGTCTTACCTGGATTGAAGAGATTCTCTTCAATCCAGGTAAGACAACATCATTGTATTTAATTAATGTGGATGGTTGCGAATTAGATATTAATCTTTAAATATAAGCCTTTAAAATTTAAATTTAGAAATTATATAAAATAGACAATGTATATTTTAATGGAATTCAATACCAAATTATGTGTGACAACAAAAATGGGTAGATATTAGTTCAATTCACATCATACATAGGTCTTTATGTTGTAATACAAAATGTACATAGTAAATGGTCCCCTAGATGGAAATAATAAGAATGTGGTAAAACCATGTGCCTTAATTATACATGGCAGAGCCAAGCTGCAGCTATATTATGGTTGTAGCTTGAATGTGTCGGCTCGACTGAGGTAGGACCACACTCTCACAGAATACCAGTGTAAAATTGGTTCTTTACACACCATACCAAATACAGCAGCATGAAGCTTCTGAGACTCTTTTTACTGGAAACAAGGCATTCCATCTTAGTCCTCAGTGGTAACAATGCATCTGCATTTTGATTCTTAATGGAGAATAAATGTAGATGTCTATAGGTCACAGCATCCACCTACAATAAGGTGGAATGTGTGCTCGTTGTCACCACTATTCTACAAAAAAATGTTCATAATAGTGTATATGTCACTATTTACAGTTATATTTCTGTGTGTATCTTATTAGAAAAACATATTTTAATTACTTAGGGTCTGTTTCTTTTCATTTTTGACTAAAAAATATTATACTTACCTGTACCATTACAAAAATGGAGATACCAACAATGTTAATTTTTACCCTTTCTCCTTACGAATTCTTGAAGCCTGCCAACATACACTGAAACAGCACCGGACAGATGCTCCATAATCCTCTTAAAAATAAAAGGAGGCCTGTGCCCAGCAGTTAAATGTATTTAGCGTATCATACCGCCGGGGTCTAGCATACTCTTGATGTTCACAAATTAGCACAAAGATGGTCTACGTCTAATTAGGAGGGTAGTGAGAGCGGAGCATAGTTCACAATGACCTTTTTTATAGAAGTGAGGATGATAAACTAACACACAGTCCACCAGAGAGTAAGGTAACCATCTTGGTAAATTGAAACTTCATAATATGTCCTTATTAGTACCCGCCAAGTGTTAGCGAGCTTAGATCCAATATTCTTGTGTAAGATTTTTTATGTGCTATTTAAATGGATACTATAGTTTACATTTGGAAAGAAGTTGAAATGCCCCCTTACACTTCACCGAAAAGTTAGTAAATTATATTAAAAGCTGTTTTTTCTTCCACTATAAAGCAAAGTAAAAATTAACATTACTTAATCATACTTACATTCTGCATCTCTCTCTAATAACTTCTTTATAATTAAATAAATGTGATATCTATCTTGCCTCACTTGTGACTGACAGGGGACTTCCCTGAACAATGTTGTAAGGAATTCTCCACTATTTTGTATAGAGTAGTTCTGCATATCAATTATTGCTAAGTAACCTTCTAAAACAGCAGGAATCACTCTATGGTTATCTTTTAATCTATCTATATAAAATTTAGATATAAATTTTACTTGTAAATCTGTTAAATAATCTTTAGGCAATTCTGTTAGTATTTTCGTGAAGAACCTCATTCCTTTTTCTCGATTTTCAACCTCTTTGTTGGTTAATACATCAGCCATATTTTCAACTAGTTTTGTTATATCTAAACGTCCGGATACAATGTCTGTAACGTAATTTTAACAACAAAATTAATATATTCAATTCTGTAACATAATTTTAACAACAAAATTTATATAACAACAAAAGTAATGGGTCGGCTTTAGTAATCTGCTGCACGATTTAAGTGATTATTTTAGCTTTAGTTGACAGGCAATGATGCTATTGATTACCATTTAGCTCCTTTTTATGCCGGAAATCTTTATTTTTCGAGATATCGATAGTTAAAGTTTTGAGATTATATCGAGTTGGCTAGACATCCGGTACTTGATTTCTATAATGTTTTTAGTCTAGGAGGCTTGTTAGGGTTAATCTTAAACCTACTACACTATTTTAAGATGTCGGAAATGCATTTTGAATTAATGACGATAAAAACAAATTTCACCAAAAATAGTGTAAAAGTCAATTTGTTCTCGTATTATGAAGTAGATTTCCGATACTTGATTTTTTAATTATGTTTTCAATTTAGGAGGATTGTCAGGGTTAAGCTCGAACCATTTAAACTGTTTTTGGATTTCGGAAATGCTTTTTGAATTAATTACTTAAGTTTTAACACAGATACACTCATAAAAAAGTTAATCACTCGGACCCAGACAATCCATATGTTGTGGTGGAGATGGGACTTATATACAACAAATTGAGTTGCAGTGGAGAGCAGTCAAGAGGTTTATCCGAAAACAAAATTTATAACAATTCACATTACATTATTTCATTTACCACTCTAGTAGCAGAGTTAAGAGCAACTAGACTTTGTAGATAAAATAGGTCGAATCGGTTCTAAAACCGAATTAGCACACCCCGACTCCATGTAGTCTTGTCTGCCCTACCCCTAGAGTGTTTTTGTAAAGCCGTAGGCACGGAGGGGAGAGCAGCCCCCCGCCCGCTGTAGGAAATCACAGCTCGCCTCCGCAGCTTCGGCTTGTTGGTCGCCTTCGGCGACCAGCCTCAGCCGCTACGGCTCGCTTAGGTGCCTGTGATTTGCTACGCAAGGGCAAAGGGGCTGCACTTCCCGCAGTGCCGAAGCCGTTGCAGAAGTAACTGCGTCAATATTCCTGTATAAAAAAATGAGGTTATGATTTTACAAAAAAAGGGGGGTTTCTGGCACTTCCCCCTTTTAGAGCGAGGTTCCCACCCCAGTCCCCCCACTCGGTGACCATATATTCATGCGGCAGATTACTAAAAAAATTCATAAAAAATGGGGGGGGGTTTCCGGCACTTAATTCTTTTAGGGGGAGGTTCCTACCCCTCCCCCCATCTACCCGCCCACTCGGCGACCAATAATTCGTGCAGCAGATTACTAAAGAATTACCTTATAAGGATTTAAAATTTTATAGATTGTTCAAAAAATTGTTATGTGCATACCCAAGATGACGTTTTGTGTTTTATCAAAAATAGTGGGATTTAGCATTATTTCGCAGGCTAATTCACATTTATACCAAATAGATTCCATTTTGTATACTTAAAACCACTTGATAAAACAATTTTCTTGAACGAATTTCTATGTAAACATGAAAATTTAAAAAAATCGTATAGACCGATATAAAGCCATTGGAGTACAAAATTATTATTTTATTTCAAATCAATTTTTTGGTTAAAATAACATATTAAAAGTAAAAAACGAAGTTTTTCAATAATATATTCGTAAAAAGAGTAAGAGGTTATATTTTCATATTTTTAAAAATACACACATGATGTATTTGACCATAGTCAATACATCTTACAGCCACTACTGTCAAATATGATAATTTGAGTTTGTACCAGATCACATATTATTACATTATGCTTGGTAAATCCTTGCTGCAGCTATAGTAGTATAGACGTAGCACGAATGAGTCGGATTCACCGGGGAAGGACCACGCTCTCACAGAATACCAGCATGAAATAGTAGCTTAACGCTGCTGTATTTCGTATGGTGAGTGTAGAGATTAGAGAACCGGAGACCCTTAGTCGTGTGCCGCGCTAAACTCGTCTTGCGTCTAAGATGAGCGGTAAAAAAACCAATACCAGACGAACCACGCCACGTGCCACTTTGGCGCGTCTGGCATGCACATCAGGCGACCGCGACCATTGGAGGCACAGTAAGTATTCGCGCTTCCAAAACCATTTAAAACTTATTGTGACGGCCCATCATTATTATTGGGGGGTATCAATATAGTTTTCTCATCTGGTTGGGTTCTATAAATATATAAATATAAATGAAAATGAAAAGATAAATATACATAAATATCAATAACATAAAATAAATATAAAAATACATATATAAATAAAAGCCCAACCAGATGGAGGCCCTCGGCAGGGGAGACCAAACGGCCGAGGGTTAGGGGGAAAGGGAAAGAAACCGACGGACGATGCGGGCGGTATCGAGGAGTTGCTCCTCGATACCGCCCGTGTCGGCCTGATTCGGTGCTGGGCCCGTTCCACTTACCATTGGTCGCTCCAATGATTCATAGAGCCTCTTCTGATCACTCTGAAGAGATGATTCTGGTTGAACCGTGTCGACCTCTCGGTATATCGCCGAATCCGCTTTCCCCAAGCAGCGATTCTCTGCTTCAGATCATCTATGCGCTCCGTCAGTTTTTGCGTTATATCCGGCTGGTAGAAACTGACATTTGTCCCAGCAAACGCCATCCTGACAGTGTGCACAATTCTTGGCCTGTTATTGCCTGATCTGAAGCATATCAGTCTGCCGACGAGAGCTTTTGCGATACGTTCCTCAATTCTTCTTCTCCATGCTGCCGTGGAAACCTTGACGCCTATGATACGGCAGACTGCCAGCGCGGCGCCAAAAAGAATTGAGTCCGTCTCACAAAGGTCCCGGCTGGCTTCCAAATAGGTCACCAGGATTGCGTTCAGAGCCCTCACGACAGCCCGATTCCGCTTGCTTAGGGCTATGCGGGGAAGTCGCGGTCGATTTTCGAGAGGCGTACTGCGCGTTTCCACAATCGCCTCTTCCAATGTACTCCACATATGCTCTAATTCCTGTCCCTGGGCGACTGTTCCATCATCGTTTGAATCAACCACAACTGGGGTATTCACGGCGGCATCAACGTTTGCGGGTTGTTCTACAATTTATGGCGCCGCATCCTCAGCCGTAGCATTTTCATCCGATGAGGGAATAGCCTCACGTCGTAGCCGTTTGAGTTCGGCGAGATCAAATATATTTGAGCGCAAGATATACCGAACTCAGTCTGCCAGGTTTTGCTCTTTGACGGTTAAAGATGGCTCCAGCTCAGCAAAAAGACGATGCATCCTAGCCCGATACGCCAAACATCCAGTTTCTTCCCCTTTTGCCCTAAAGTACGCCCGCAGTGCGTTTGCGTTCATTGCTTGTGACCAACGCATGCGACGTGCTCCACCAGCGGCGGGTGCCGCTTGCTGAGTCCGAGAAGACCCAGCCGACACCAAGCCTGCTGGTGGGGATGATGGATGCGTAGGGCTGCTAGGTGACCGTGCAGCTCCTCGCGCTCGGCTGGCGGTCCGCATGCTGCCGCGTCCAGCGCCAGCTCCAGACACGCCCCGGCGACCCCCAGGCAGCGGCCCTTTGCGCACTATCTTTTTATGCATCATCCATTATTTGGGCTTCCATTAACGGGAGACGCCCAGGCCCGGCACCGTATCGTGTATGGCCATAAGCACAGACGGGCCTTTGCACCCTAAATTCTGCCGAGGCACGTCGCTCACACCTCTCGCAAGGCGCTGACTGACTGCGTTGACGGAGCAGTTTTGTCAATCATTCCCACGCCCTACGCCAATTCATTATTATTATTATTATTAATTAATAATCAATTTCTATATAAGGGGGCATAAAAAAATAGTCTTAAAAGATATATTGGTTGCGCGGAAAACCATTCGCGTTTTTTATTTGACGGTAGGAACTTGTAGAATCATTATTCCTTTCCAAACAATATCATTCGTACCCTCCTATCGACACATCGGGGTGGTGGGGTGGGAGGGGAAAGAAGACGATTCTAGAACATCGCGTAATCACCCGAGCCGAGGATATATAAGACACGCGCGACCGATGCGCGAGCCTCTTCTCCCGCCGCAGTCGTCGTTGAACCAACGCTTCTCTCCTGACGCACCACTTGGGCCCCAGAAGTGTCTGTCCCGAGGAGGTTCCGGAAGTCGCCGCTATAGTGATCGACAGGAAGAAGAAACCCCGGTGAGTCAATATTCCTTAATTATACCTGCTTGCTAATAGTTTAACCCGCTCCAATCTGTGTTTTTTTTCCTAGTCAAGCAGGATTCCTTTCATCGATTCGACAAGTAATAGTTTAGTTTAGGGAAGAGCGAGTGCATTGTACCGCATGCTATAGTAGTCGCTTTTACGTAAGCGTAGAAGCAATCGCATATACAGTCCACTTTAGTTAATATCTCGCGTAATAGGTTTGAGGTTTGACCGGGGAACTAGATTTTCGGCAGCCTTAAACACGTGGCTCCACCATTTTATGGTCACTTCGGCAGGATCTGGATTGGTGTTTAGTGGTTATCCAACCATTTTCTGGTCGAATTATTAAATTAATTGTTTATATAACGCACTCTAATTTATAGAATAGACTTAAATAGTGTTCGTTTAAATTAAAATTTTGATTTGTTACTCGCAAACAGAATTATTCATTTAATAGCGCTCGTATTTGGTTAAATTTAAAGCTTATTAAATAATTGAAACGGCGTGATAGCAACCGTTTGATACGCTTACCCCACAATTTTATAAAATTATTAGGTTTAGCAAACGACGCGTAGCCTTGACTGCATCGGGCGCTCGATCTGATTACGTAATACGGCACGCCGAGTATTCATCCTACGTCGTTTATGCGTGTGAGATTAATTGTGATTAATATAACTTTATTATAATAATTTAAAATGGCAGTTAGTGGAAGTGAAATCAAAATTAAAACGCTTTATGCCAAGAGGGACATACTCTTTTCGCGTGTGCAGAATATAAGTGATTATATAAAGAACATTCATATAGAGGTAGTACGGGAGGCCTTTTTAAATGAAATCGAAACGATAGATAATTTGCGGACAGATTACGAAAGAATATTAGATCAAATTAATCATTCGGAACTACAAACCGACCCGAAATACATAGTGAACTACCAACCGCTGCTGGCATTCGAAGATATGTTGTGTCGCGTGAAGAGAACCGCAAAATTGCTACAATCTCAAGGTGAAGCGAAGCCTGAAATGCAGGTACGCCCTCGTGACTCAATTAGGTTACCGCCAATAGATATTCCGGTATTCAATGGTGATATTAAGACGTGGCCCTTCTTCTTCAGTAGTTTTCAAAACAATATACACAACAACCCATCGTTATCGGACGCTGAAAAATTATATTACTTAATTAGTAAACTTAGTGGCAGAGCACAATCGATATGCTCGGGTTTTACACCTACAGCAAACAATTACTTATTAATATTTGAAACGCTTAAAACTAAATATGAAGATAGGAGAATGTTAGCTTCCGAATATTTGAACCAGATATTCGATCTTAAACCTATATCATCCGCGAACATCAACGGCTTAGAGCAGTTTCTCGATAAATTTGTGGCATCGGTGGCTGCACTTAAGAATTTGAAGTTTAATGACCTCATGGACGTGGTGTTTCTCCATATAGCATTAAAGAAATTAGACTCCGACACCGTGCGTGCGTTTGAAATGGAGCATCGTAGCTCGGAGATGCCTTCCTTTCATTCATTAGCATCGTTCGTGCGAGATCAAATAAAGGTGATGCAGCGCTCACCGAACGTTAAACAGGAGATTAAAAGGTGCGTCGACCGTAGACAGACTCAACCATCTAAAATAGCAGGGTCGTTAACTTACGTAACCGCTACGCCGACATCACTCCAGCATACTTGTATAGTATGTAAAGATAAACACGGTAATTTATATAACTGTGCGACTTTTCGTAAATATTCACCAAGCGAACGTTATAAGTTAGTAAAAACAAACAACCTATGTTTGAACTGCTTAAGCGATAAGCATTTAGTTGCAAAATGCAATTCGAGTTCCGTATGTAGCAAGTGCGCCAGGAAACATCACACGCTATTACATTTTGAAAATAGCAACATAGCGGCGTCAAGTAAGGCGAATAAGGAATTCACCCCTACTAAGGTCAACGATTCTAGCGGTCGACCTGGTGATGTCGCTCTGTGCTCATTGGCAAATATGGGAGCACAACCTCCTTCAACCGTGTTACTGGGTACGGCGCGTATTTTGGTTAGGGATTCGCGTGGAAACAAACAAAGCGTCCGTGCACTGCTGGACAGCGGAGCCCAAAATAGCTTTATAACACGACAATGTTGTCAGCGCTTAGGCTTAGTAATAAATAGGTCACTTTCATGTCCTGTAGTTAAAGGCATCGGAGGTACTAGTAAAGCGACACAGGGATAAATAAATTTAAAATTTTATTCCCGGATAGATCGTAACGTTAACTTTGATATAAATGCACTAGTAGTAGATAGGGTCACTGAACGATTGCCAACCGTTTCGGTTGACACCTCGGCAATGATTGAATTTAAAAATTTGACTCTAGCAGACGACACTTACGCCGTTCCTGGAAACATAGACATGCTCATTGGGGCATCGCTTTTCCCTCATCTTTTGTTAAACAATAAGGTCAGGGGCAACTCCTCGCATACCGCGCCTTACGCACTGGAAACCGTATTGGGCTATGTGATCCTTGGCTCCGCCCCCATCCTAGATAGTATTTCGGCAGCCTCTTATTGTGGTATGGCTGTCGAACCGCTCGAGTCGTTAGTCCGCAAATTTTGGGAGATGGAGGAGGTGAACGTCCCACCCATAGCTAGTTCAGATGACAGGATATGCGAGGAAATTTACGTCCGCACGACCGTTCGTGATCGCGACGGTAGATATAGTGTAGCGCTACCCTTTAAGGGAGATGTTTTATCTCTCGGCGATTCGCGTCAAATGGCGGAAAAACGTTTCTACAGCTTGGAGCGTAGGATGCTCGCTTCGCCCCAGTTAAAGGAAGCTTACGACGGCGTCATTAACGAATATATAGGAGAAGGTTACATATCACTTGTGGCTTCGAAATTAGATAACTACGAAGACACACCGTCGTATTTTATACCACACCACGGAGTCATTAGAGAGGACAAACTTACATCTAAATTACGTGTAGTGCTCGACGCTAGTGCTAAAACTAGCACTCACCTGTCGCTTAACGATATCCTCTATAGTGGGCAAAATTTACAGGGCAGTTTATTTGATATAATAGTCAATTTTCGTTTGTTTAGTATAGCACTATCCGCCGATATTCGCCAAATGTTTCTTTGCATAGGGGTCCGTGAATGCGACCGTAGATTCCAGCGCATTTTATATCGTTTCCACCCAAAGGAACCTCTAATGGTGTTAGAATTTAACCGCGTTTGTTTTGGTTTAAAGTCGAGCCCATTTCATGCGTTACGCACGGTGAGACAGCTCGCTCACGATGAAGGTCCCTCTTATCCTAAAGCTAAGAGGGCAATTGAGAGCGGATTATATATGGATGATTTTGTGTATTCGGTCGATAGCGTGGAGGAGGCCACCCTAACCACCGCCGAGGTTATAAGGCTCATGAAATCGGGTCAATTCGATCTTGTGAAGTGGACTAGTAATTCGCGTCCGGTTTTAGATACAATCCCACTATCACACCGTCTTTCGGCGATAAAGGAATTCGACGATTCCGATACACACAAGGTGCTCGGTCTGTGTTGGTCACCAGAGTCCGACGTGTTTAGCCTTAAGGTAAATCCGCCCGTAGAGAAATGCACAAAGCGCACAATACTGTCATGCGTTGCTAGATTATGGGACGTCATGGGTTTCGTAGCTCCGGTGGTATTATACGCTAAGCTTTTGATTAAACAACTTTGGTTATTTGAATGCGATTGGGATGACTCGCCGCCTGACAGCATTGTTCGATTGTGGCAGCGCTTTAGAGAGGAACTTCCTTTACTAAGAGAAATTAAAATACCGCGTCATATAAATGTCGATAGAAATAGCAGCATAACGGTTGTTGGATTTGCAGACGCCAGCGAGAAGGCTTACGGGGGCGTTGTATATTTCCATGTCCAGAATAATGGTAGAAATTCGATTAGCCTCATTAGTTCTAAGTCGAGAGTCTCCCCCCGTAAGGTTGTCTCTCTGGCGCGCTTAGAGCTTTGCGCAATATTAGTACTCACCAAGCTTATTACCACAGTTATCGGCGCATGTAGGGATAGAGTTCACATAGAAAGAATATTTGCCTTTTCCGACTCCACCGTCGCCTTATGTTGGGTTCATTCTTCACCCCACCGTTGGGATACGTTTGTCGCGAACCGAGTGGCCAAGATCCAAGACGAGTTAGAAACGCGGAACTTTTATCACGTGTCCGGTAAGGAAAACCCTGCCGATTGTCTATCCCGGGGACTCACCCCGATGCAAATAATGGACCACCCGCTTTGGTTCCATGGACCTTCTTGGGTTCACTTGGATCCCTCACAATGGCCAATAACCGATTTCGAACCTTCGTCAGTGTCACAACCGCCGGAAGAGAAGAGACACGCTCTAGTGGCGAACGTTTCGAGCGAGGTTTCTCCAATCATTGCTCTGGCGAACCGCTTGTCCTCTTGGTCGAAATTATTGCGTAGCGTAATTTACGTTTGTCGATTCGCGAAGCTTTTACCGCGACGTCCGTATGTCTTAGCATCCGATTACAACTATGCCGAGTCGCTAGTATTACGTGAACTTCAACGTGCGCACTTCTCTGAAGAAATTACAAGATTACAATCGAATAGAGCTTGTAGTCGCGCCTTTCAACGCCTTAAGCCATTTTTACAGGATGGGATTGTAAGGGTAGGTGGACGCTTGTCCAACTCGCAATTGAGTTTCGACCAACGGCACCCTATAGTTTTACCGCGTAAAGACCATATCATGAACTTATTAGTCGATTATCATCATAAATTGAACTCGCACGCTGGCCCCGATTTATTGATGTCGATCTTGCGTCAGAATTATTGGATTCTTTCTGCACGTAGTTTAATACGCAATCGGGTGCACAGATGTATAGCTTGCTTTCGGGCACGCCCCAAGCCGTCATTTCCGGAAATGGCGGAACTTAGATCTTGTAGAGTGATACAATCGGTAAAGCCCTTCACGCACACCGGGTCTGATTTTGCTGGTCCGTTTAAGGTCACGCTCACTCGCGGGCGTGGTATAAGATCCACAAAGGCTTACGTCTGCATTTTCGTATGTCTAACTACTCGAGCAGTGCATATAGAACTCGTTGGTGATCTAAGCACAGCAGGCTTTATGGGTGCATTTAAAAGATTTCTATCGCGCAGAGGCCCTGTAAGTAAATTATATTCGGATAACGGTACGAACTACGTCGGTGCAAAACGTATTCTATCGGAACTACATGAGCTCTTAGCTAGCAAGTATTATAATTCGGAGTTCGCTCACATTCTAGCCGAGAACCGCATTGAGTGGTCTCTGAACGTCCCAGCCGCGAGTCATTTTGGGGGCAATTGGGAGACTAATATTAAAAGTCTAAAGAGCCACTTATACCGAGTAATAGGAGATCAAATTTTGTCCTTCGAAGAGCTAAGTACGGTGCTCGCTCAAATTGAATGCGTAATGAATAGCCGCCCACTTTGTCGGACGTTATCTAGTGACCCCTCGGAACCGCTGGCTCTAACTCCAGCACATTTTTTGACTTTAACGCCTCTAAGGTATCTGCCCGCCGCGGATATGGATGAGAACAGACTTAGCATTTCCACACGCCACAAATTATTAGATCGGTTAGTGCAATCGTTTTGGAAACGATGGAGGATGGAATACTTGCATACTTTGCAGTCTCGGCAAAAATGGAACACAGCGACAGAGCCTTTAGCTGTAGGAACCGTAGTTGTGCTCACTAAGGAGAATACGCCGCCTCTCCACTGGCCGTTAGGAATCGTCGAGGAGGTCTTTCCCGGTTCCGACGGAGTAGTTAGGATAGCTCGCGTTAAGACCACGGTTGGGTCTTACCTACGTCCTGTTATCCGTTTGTGCCCCTTGCCTCTTCCATAATTTAAATTAGCTTTCTAGATTGAAATTGTAGTTTAATTTAGGTAATCTTAGCGTTAGTTAGTTATTTGTTAGTCGATCTTAGCTCTAGTTGTTTAGTTATTTTTTTTGAAGGAAATCCTTCAAGGGCGGGGGAGATGGTTGCGCGGAAAACCATTCGCGTTTTTTATTTGACGGTAGGAACTTGTAGAATCATTATTCCTTTCCAAACAATATCATTCGTACCCTCCTATCGACACATCGGGGTGGTGGGGTGGGAGGGGAAAGAAGACGATTCTAGAACATCGCGTAATCACCCGAGCCGAGGATATATAAGACACGCGCGACCGATGCGCGAGCCTCTTCTCCCGCCGCAGTCGTCGTTGAACCAACGCTTCTCTCCTGACGCACCACTTGGGCCCCAGAAGTGTCTGTCCCGAGGAGGTTCCGGAAGTCGCCGCTATAGTGATCGACAGGAAGAAGAAACCCCGGTGAGTCAATATTCCTTAATTATACCTGCTTGCTAATAGTTTAACCCGCTCCAATCTGTGTTTTTTTTCCTAGTCAAGCAGGATTCCTTTCATCGATTCGACAAGTAATAGTTTAGTTTAGGGAAGAGCGAGTGCATTGTACCGCATGCTATAGTAGTCGCTTTTACGTAAGCGTAGAAGCAATCGCATATACAGTCCACTTTAGTTAATATCTCGCGTAATAGGTTTGAGGTTTGACCGGGGAACTAGATTTTCGGCAGCCTTAAACACGTGGCTCCACCATATATATAACAATAAAATTACATTAATAAGCATAAAGCTAAAAATAAATACATTTCAGACATTAAGTATTATAGTAATTTTAAAGCAAAATATTGTCTTTCAGAATAAATAAATTTATTAAAAAACTTATAAAAAATATTTAAAATATGATAAATAATAGAAATACAAGTTGAAAATATTATAAAAATAAAGATAAATAACATTTATAAGACAATTAGCAATTGGTTAAAAATTGTCAAACATGGTCTTGGAATGAGTTCATATATAAAAAAAAGACGTTTGGCACTCGGAGACTGCCGCGGTAAAGCTATTGCATAGCATTTTGTATCAACTTATGCAATTATAATTATTTATTTATTTTATTTATGCAGTATTTCTTTTTCTTTGATATTAATTCAAGTTACTTAGATTAATCCAATCAACCTAAGTGTAATCCAATCAAATTCAACCAGATTTAACCGAACCCGCGTTATAACGAACTCACTATTTGTGAAAAATACTGTATCACCGGACCGCGTCGCAAAAAACTCAGGTTCGCGCAGTACATACGTCAGGGCGGCCGTACGGCAATTATATTAACAAGACGCGCAACTACTCAGTTCCACACTCCACGGCAAGATTTGTCACTTATTATTTATTGTCCAATTAATTGTTTTTAAGTTCAAATGGC
The DNA here is from genome assembly GCA_907164705.1 of Parnassius apollo. Classification (NCBI taxonomy): domain Eukaryota; kingdom Metazoa; phylum Arthropoda; class Insecta; order Lepidoptera; family Papilionidae; genus Parnassius; species Parnassius apollo. Next base: position 903,826 of record CAJQZP010000969.1, on the reverse strand, counting down.
ACGCTCTATTAACATAAGTCTAAGACAAAACAAGGAGACTTTCAATATATGAACAACCCGGCTTCGCGCAAAAACTCTCGCGACCCCTATAATGCGACCAGAGAACGTCATCGGCGCAGGCGCCGCGTGCCTAGCTAGGAGCGCGCCCTAGCGCCGTCTGCTCCCTAGCTCGGCTCGATGCCAACAGGGGTGACTAAAGATGGGCGAAACTGTTATATTTTTCTAATTCGTTATGTTGTTGTAATATATTTTTCTAACTGTTGTTTTAAACTGTTATAATATATAACAGTTTTAAATATTACATTGTACAGTGTTAGTTCAGTTCAGTCGTCGGCTGTGTTCGCGTTTTGTTGTATGTTGTTATAACGATTATAAATATTACGATGAAAGATTATTACGATTATAAATATTAGATGATTATAAGTATTATATGAAGACAAAAAATATTTTTAAGTTGTATCAGCATCAATTAAGTGTTTCGTGTTTTAAAGAGAATCATTTAAAATATTTATGTTAAGTTCAATGAACTTCCCTTCCTACTTTTTATAGGCTTAAGGATGTTGAGTATGCTAAGTTGTGTAATTATTGTATCTGTTATAATTATTTACTCATATTTTCAAAAAAATTTACTTTTTTAAATAAATAATTAATTTTTAAAAGAAATAAATAACTCATTCAGGCGTAGTTAGAAGCTCATTGATGTTACGTTATTTTGATTGAATTTTTACATTGTTTACACTGTGGTCAAAGTTTTAGTTATCTACAATTATTTACATTTTTTTCAGTTACTATTCAAAAATATAATTTGGTTTACTTTTGACGACGTACTTAAGTCTTTTGCGTCTATCCGATATTAAATCCGAACGACAAAACTCTTCATACACTCCTACGTGTCTTTGCTTAAGGTGAAGCTTTAAATTTGTAATTGTACTTAAAAAAAATTGTTTTGCAATAATTGCACACTGGTTTTTTGTTCGTCCACACTTTGGACTATAAAATAGTTCCAAATGGCTGCGCTACGCTGGCGTGACATTATTATACACTTTTACATACAACACGTTAAATCCTATCTATATTACACTAAATATTTAAAATTACTTCAGGAATAAAACTTAATGAAAAATAAACAAAAACAACAATAGCTTTTTCACGTAATATGGGGACCTGCTATCAAAACATTACGTATATAATTTAACAGATAACAGTGTCATTGTCATCTCAGCTAGACAGCTAACTGAACACTAAACTGATATATTATATTACAACAGCCAAATTAAATAACAGGCACAACAGGCAACTAATGAAGGAAATAATATATTTTTTTTTACCGTTATAATTTAGTGTTAGTAAATTAAGCTCTTATTAAGTTAGCTTAGAGTTTAAATTAGTGTAAGCTATACGCAATCCTTGTGGCATAATGAATGTAGGTAGTATTTTATTGACTCCCATTGTCTCGGCCGGCGCGACGGTTGGACCGTAAACATAAACAGATGACGCTTTCTAACGATAATGAATATAATATTATAGAAGATTAAAAATATATAATGAAATATATTATCTGTTGTATGTTATAACGCCCAACTTTAGGGGTGATCGACCGCGCGCACAAATGCAGCTAGCCTCCCCCTCCCGCACCTCACTAATCGTCGCTTCACACCGCTTGAGATAAGACGATCTACTATCAAGCGCTAACAAACCCCCGTCCCGGACATAAGGACCTATGTCCGCGAGTAAATTGGCAATTAGAAGACGCTTTGTATTGTTGGTTTTTACAAAAACGATCAACTGGGCAAATGATATCTGGCCCTTTGCTTTGTGAAAAAGCATTACAGTTAAATAAAAAATTAGGTGACGGCGGCTCGTTTGTCGCAAGTAACGGATGGTTTTATAGCTTTATTTATCTCTTCATGGAATTTAATCAATGTTTATTAAAAAATAATAATTTCTTAATAAACATTGATTTTCGTTGAAATTGTTGTTTTTAATAAACACATAACATTATGTATGTACATATGTACTACAAATGCACAAAACCCGCTTTTCTTCATACATTCGATCATCCGGATTTTCGATTATCCGAATCCCTAACGGCAACAATTAGTCCGGTTAATCGAGTATATATATATATACATATTGAGAATCTAAATTGAGAATTTAAACTATACGCGTGTGTGTGTTTGTGTGTATAAAGAGGGCTACTTTTAATATCGCTCATTATAATATCAAAAATTTAGGTTATCTTAATAGCAGTATTATATTTTCAATTCAAAATTAGTACTGCATTTGTGATAATAATAAAATGTAGGTATGTATATAGAGTACTTACTCATTTTCTTTCACTATTTTTTCGTGACTTTCTTCATTAAGGTGGCACAAGTCGCGGGCTCGAACTCATTGGTGGGCGCGGCCAAAAAGCACGTTGTCTCACCTGGCATCGTGCCCGACAGAGATAGTACCAGTGAAGAGCAGTTAGAACGCACGTCTTGTTCGTACGGCGTTCCGAACCGTTAGAACAAAAACGAAGTTACACGAACACGATGCACACATACATACCACCCTATTCTGTGCCGCTCGACGCTTGCTGAGAAATCAGCAGTACCTACCTACAAACTCGTACTAAATTATTAGGTGCTGCGTTATCGCTTTATACTATACCTCTATGGCTCTATAGATACCTAATATAGATTGCTTATTTTATTATGTTTTGTTTTCCCCGGGTGGTCATGCAGCGATCACTCAAGAGTTCACGACGCCGAAGCATGAACTGGAACAGTCATCGCAGTTTATATCCGTACTAGCTGTTGCCAGCGGCTTCAAACGCGTGAACTCGAAAATTATCCCATAGGAACGAAATACCTGAATAAACGGTATCAAATGTGTTATTCCAGACCAGGTATAACCTATCTCTGAGCTAAATATCATCCAGATCCCTTCAGCTGTGATTGAGTAACATACATCTATCCATCCAAACTTTCGCATTTATAATATTTAGATAATAATTGTAATTAGTTCTGCCTACCTATAAATTGTCTTCAAAAATACTTACCTGTCTTCTTACTTTGTTTTATATATACACAATATCACTAGATGTAAACACATGTTTTTATCAAGACAAGTGACCCGTCAAGACTGTTTCCTTAGTACCGACGTACTTAGGCAGGTAGGTAGGCAGTTTAGATTTTAGTTTCCACGGCGCAGCGACAGTTTGTCAAATTTTGTTGTATAGGTTGTGGGTATCTAGGTAATAACAGTAGGTAGACTACCTATCCACCGTCCACGCCGCGCAAGTGATTCTCGTCCCACCTGTCCGCGCAGTAACTTTTTTTTACGACCGCGCGAGACTGTCGCAACAAAAACGATTACTACCGAAAAACTAAATAGGTTTTTATTATAGGCTATTCAAATAAAAATATTCTCAAAAAGCTCAACGAATTCAGAATTTAATTTTGTTAAAGGAAAATTGGTCAAATAAAAAATAAAGGATGAAAATAAAGCATATGGGAATATAAAAATAAATCGTATTTATTTGTTACTTATTTCGAGTTTTACAAGAAAAGTATAATATTTACTGGAGACAATTATTTTATTATTATAATAGTACATGATATTCCCTTTAAAATGACACCAATATGAATAATATCTTATATCTATATCTACAAATAAATAAAATTGAAGTGTCTGTTTGTAATGTTAAAATAACAGCTTTTTATTAAATGCATATGAAAGTACTATTTTTGTCTGTCTGTCGGTCTGTCTGTTTGTTCCAGCTAATCTCCGAAACAGCTGGATCTATTTTGACGGAACTTTCACTGGCAGATAGCTGATGATATAAGGAATAACTTGAACTACTTTTGTTTTAGAAAAAGAATTAGGGTTCCGCGCAAAAAAAATTTAAACCCATGAAATCCATATTCCACGCGGGCGAGATCGCGGGGAAAAACTAGTACTCAATATAGATAAATGTATACTTATTTTTATTTATTTATTATTTTAATAAATAAATAAAAATAAGTATTAATAATTTCTAGACACATCTCAACAGATATTTCGTTTATAAATTGCTATTTGAAGCTTTCTTTTATATTTAGCATCAATTTAACACAAAGCTGATAGGAATACTTTTTAAATAACATAATATAATCAATAAACGATAATCGCGTATAGTGAATTTCGAGGTAAATTATTATTATGTAAAGTTCCTAACCAGTACACAAACAAAAATGGCGAAATATATTTTTTAGATTTTTTTTCTATATAGTTATTTGTTACAGAGTACACAGATAAAATTCACTCTCACAGATGACAAATTTCAAACACCACAATCTCTAATTTTTTACTCTGCTATCTTCAGCGCTGTACACGAACGGAACGATGTCGTTGAGAGCCGTGGTAGCTCACATGGTGAGCGCTCGTTATAGGTATCACAGTACGGGAGCAACCCGGGTTCGATCCCCACTGGCACCAATGAAATTGTTGCGTGCTGATTGAGCTATCAGTTGCAAAGTCTGTTTTTCTGGGCCGTTTTGTTTTGTTACACTGACATCTCGCAAGTCACCTAGGGACCTAGGAGGTTGTCGGTTGCTTATTTTTTATTTTTCTTTAAAATTTTCGTCGGTAAAATAACATATTTATAAAAGTAAAAAAAGTAAAGTTACAGCCTATATACGTCCCACTGCTGGGCACGGGCCTCCTCTAATTTCTGAGAGGGTTTTAAGGCAAGGAAATGTCCGCCACGCTGCCTCAATGCGTGTTGACGAACTTCACATTTCTTCGAAATATATACGTATTTTTTAATTTCTCGGACATGCGCTACTAGCATGCGATGACGCGGCCCGCGCCTTGCCGCCACTTGCGTTTGCCGCGCTTTGTCTCGTCACAGAGTGGCGAAATCACAGTAATATAGGTATTTTATAAACAGCACCTGTCTAATATTATGAAATATGTAGATAAAACTTAAAACTTACCTTGATAAATGTATACCCTTTTGTTTGTAATATTTTTTAGACCTCTCTTAAATCGTTTCTGCTTATTCCCAAAGTTTTACAAACTAAACTTAAACATTAATAAAACTGTACAATTAATTTAACTATAAAACACTACTATTAAACAAGAATCAGAAAAAACCTACTCCACTACTATCAAAATTAAATTTTTGCACTAATATTTTACGATTTTATTTCGTAGTGCTGAGCTCTCGCAACGCGGCGTACGTCCACCTAGCAACACGATGCGCCCCGCACTGAATTCGTGGACGAATGCGGGGGGTGATATAGACGCAGTATTTAATCGGGACGCATTTTTAATTTATTATCATAAAAATAATACATATTTCTAAAAAGTAACCAAACCAAATTATTTTATTTTGTATTGCAAAGCAGTAGATATTTTTTTTTATATTCCTTTGATAAACAATGAAGGAGTAAAGTGGTTTAATCTCAACGATTTGGAGGTGATTTGGGTAGTTTTTTATTTATTATGTGACACCGATAGAAAAATTATAAAACTAATGGCTAAACCAAATTACGTATCAGATCATGTAGATTACTAGCTATTTTTTCATATGTAATTTCTCTGTAAGTGTCGACGAAAAGTTGAAGTTTATAGTTACCTAGTTAAATCAGTTAGATTGGTGTACCAAATTAGAACGCCTTACAATTTCAAAAGGACACTAAAGACAAGTTATTGTACGGATCCACTACAGTAATAGATATTTGTCGTCGTTGTAAAAATTTTATTAAGAAGGCGATCAATGAGAGTGGTTCAAAAGTGCTGTCTTTGAAATATAATACCAATTATTTTATAAGATCGGTTTTAAAATCTCTGATTGGGTATTATTGATTCCCGGATATTCATTTTCATCAATTCGAAATAGAATCAACAAATCATTTCATTGAATTAGCAAGATGCATAATTTACAAATATGTAGACGCTTGTTTATATTTTTTTACAACGAACAATCAGGACCCTTAAACTTTAATTCGAAATAAATATAGCAAATTAATTCATTTTAAAAATCAATAATAACATAAATACATGTTTTCGTTTTCACTGATTGACTTTGATTAAATGTTATTTCTAAGATTTTAATTGAGTATTTTCATAATGATAAAATCCATTTTATCGATATCGAATATTTTCGTTTATTAAGAAGAGCAACCCTAACGATAGCCATAATAACGCTACTTGACCATTTGCAGCCACGCGTTCTTCTTCGTCCCCCGGCCCACAGTAGTGAGTCTTGTGCTTAGAAGAAATCTGCCTGTACGCTCTCTAGTGGTTATATTCTCTATGCAACCGCCTGTAGGAAGCTGAAAACCCAAATCGCGAAAGCTGAAACCCGAATCGACCAAGTGAACAATCGGATTGACAACGTGATGGCTGACGTGAAGAAAACGCTGGACGACCTCAAACTGGGGGATGGAATTACAGCTCCCGTAATAGCTACAACACCTTCACTACGTGGGTTCAAGGTGTCATGGATCGACGGGACTTCTTCCTGGTCAGCCTACAAAATCCAGTTCGAAACTGTTATGACGGCGAACAGCTGGAATAAAAGTCAGGCCAAGACTGCTCTCACACTAGGCCTGCGCGACCAGGCCTTAACAGTTCTGGAAGCTCTCGGTGAGGAAGTGACTTATGAGTAGCTCCTTGAGGCATTGGAGGCGAGATATAGTGACGCTCACCTGAAACAAGTCTTTTATGCGCAGCTTAAAGATCGCGTGCAACGCATCAACGAAAACCTGCAGCAGTGAGCTATAGAGGTGGAGAAGCTGGTGCGAAAAGCATACCGGTCTATACCTGCGCTCATTGAAGGGAACCTGGTGCAGACATTTATCGACGGCATACGCGACATTTAAGTCAGAGCTGCTGTGAGGCTCGAGCACCACGAGACGCTTAAGGACGCCTTGGCCCATGCACTGGAGGTGGAAGCCGTGAGCCGGGATCATCGTTCCCATTGCGTCAGGGAGGTTGCAGCAGCTACAGTTCGCGACCGCAATAAAGGATACAGCCACAGTACAGGTAGGAAAGGGGCCATCTTCGATCCAGCTGCCCTAAGGAACCCTAGAAAGGGAAGTTCAACGATCTCAGGAGGGTAGTGCGGCCAACAGCACCACTCAGAAGCAGTAGGGAAACAAGTAAAAGCCAGAACTGCGGGGCGGGTGCTGGCTGATGTTAAAAGAGCACCAAACATCTCGATCTCACAAACCAATGATGGGAACAGTCTAATCATCAAGAGCGAGGTCAACGGAATGCCGTGTAAACTGACTATAGACACTGAAGCCTATCGTACGGTTGTTAGTTCCCTGGGATATAGTCAGTTCCTTGGGAACTCCGCATACAACCGAGAACGCAAATTTGGTAATAGCCGTGGAGAGAAGAGATGGAGTTGAAGCTAGGCAACGTGATCTACCTGCATAATGTCATCGTGACTGATATAATGGACGACTGCGTTCCGGGCCTAGACTTTATGAGGAATAATTGTTGTGAGTTCGACGTTAAGCAAGGTGTTTTGAAATGTGGACAGGAGGAACTTTATATGGAAGGTGCGTTACCAGGGAACGTGTACAGCATTAAGAAGATTGTTCTTTCGCTGAGATCGGAAACGGTTGTGCCGGTTAGTCTTCCTCAAAACGCTGGGCAAGTTCACCGTTGTGTACTTGTGGAAAGGGTAAACAATGACCTTCCATGGAAAGTAGCTCGAACCTTGGTCAGAACCACTGACATCTCAGGAGTACGTGTGCTGAACCTTTGTGACCGGGAACAGATTATAGAAAAAGGCACGCTGGTTGGTACTTGTGAGGAAGTGGATTGGTTACTCGGTGCCAATATCTATCGAGTGGGACCCCCAGCAAGAATGCATAAACGAGAGTGACCACACTTTTGGAATTGACCCTAAGGACAAGGAGAAAACTGCGTTCTCGACGGATAAGGGTCTTTGGCAATTTAAAGTAATGCCGTTTGGGTTGTGCAATGCTCCAGCAACGTTTCAAAGGTTGATGGAACTTGTACTTACCGGGCTAATTGGCGATGCCTGTCTGGTCTACTTGGATGACATCATCATCGTGGGCCGTACGTTTGAGGAACACCTTCAAAACCTGATTCAGAGTGCCAACCTCAAGTATAGTCCAAAGAAATGTTCACTATTCAAACAGCAAGTCAACTTTTTGGGGTATGTAGTGTCGGAAGAAGGTATCCGCACGGATTCAGAGAAAATCGCTGCTGTCAAGGATTGGCCGGTTCCAAAAGACAAGACGCAGGTTAGAGCATTTTTAGGTTTGTGCTCCTATTACCGGCGATTTGTGAAGAATTTTGCAGATATAGCCAATTTGCACAAGCTAACCGAGGAAAAGCGACATTTCTGCTGGGACGTAAGTTGCGATATGGCATTCCAGGAGCTCAAGGACCGTCTTTGCAAAACACCTATATTAGGGTACCCTGATGCAGGAAAGGAATTTATCGTTAATAAGTCGTTGTCAAAACCGGAAAGGAACTATTGTGTCACAAGATGCGAATTGCTAGCTGTGGTAAAGTCGTGGCAGTATTTTAGCAAATATCTTCTGGGGCGGAAATTTCACTTACGAAATGATCATGCTGCACTTAAATGGCTATTGCAGTTTAAAAATCCAGAAGGACAAGTTGCGAGGTGGATTGAACTTCTGCAGGGATACGACTTTGTAATCGAAAACCGAAGCGGGAAATCTCATGACAACGCATATGCATTATCAAGAATACCTCGTCCTGAAGATTGCAAGCATTATACTAGACAAGAGGGTAAGGAAGTGGTATCTGTGAGGATATTCAGGGCAGACCATCTCAGCAACGAGTGGAAGGACAGCCTACAACATGCCTGAGCCAGCTGCCTCTTTTACTGATTCGTCAGTTATTTTGCTGTGGACTACGGTCCAGTTCCCGAATAAGCGTTCCCTTCGGGGGGGAGTGCATTAAAATGGTTGGCGCTCACCGCGCACGGTGGGGGCCGTGTGCCATTTTTTTTAATAAATGTAGGAGAGCGAAGCTCTATAAATATATTATGAGCCTTTTTCATGCGGGAAGGGATAATTAATAATAAATTAATAATGTAAACCTGATACAAGTGGAATAGGGCCGTTTTATGTTCTTATCCTTTCTCGAGCCTTGTCTTCGTGAACGGGGTTCACTTAGCTTATAAGGCACTACCAACAGCTTTCAATTGCTCTAGTGAATATTTATTCATCCAAAAGACACCTAAAAGAGCTAAGTTACTAAACAAACACAACGTAAACAGGGTCCTAACTAAGACGATCACGTCAAAAATATTACTAACGGCCTATTATTAAACCTTTAGAAAGATCATTTAGAAAGCTCAAAACATATTTTATTTATCCTGGTCACATATATATAATTTTATTTAAAAAGGGGAAATTACCTAATTATAAATTATACGATAAATATATATTAAGCGAATAGAAGCGAAGAGGGGGGGTGGGAGCGTTACACTATAAAATATAAAACGGACTAAGATCCGTTCATCAATTCAACCAATCGTAGCAACAATCAGCTATTAATATAAAAATCAACTCTTAACACAAAATATTATAATGTATAATGTAACCCTATTAAAAGAATACAAATAACTGAGATTAAATGTATTATTATAGTTAACAAATACGAAAAATTATTTTAATAGTTGGCACGTAAAATCAGCTTTGGAGTTCCGCAAAGTAGTGTACTGGGTCATTTACTTTTCATTAATTTCATTGGTGCCGACAAAGTTCGAACCCGGTTTGATTGCGTACTGTGAAATGTACAAAAAGCGCTAACCATCTGAGCTACCACTTCTCTATTAGAAACTATTCTGGAGGTCAACTTTTGAGTGAGAGCGGCTGTTCAACTTGCTCTCTTGCTTATGCAATTAATCATCATTTTCAGCAATAAAATAACGTACTGCACAATACATACGTACGTACGCACAATATATTCAGTATAGAGCAATACAGTTCGACCAAGCGTAATATGTCCCCGTCACAATCACACAGGTGTAACGTGGAAGACGTAATTTCATAATAACACTAAATTACGCAAACCAACGGCAATACTACCCATCTCAATGTAACATAGGGCAGCCTCTCAGCAACACGATCTTCCTTCACTAGAAAAATTACCCCAACGAGCATAATAACGACAGTGAGATTCGTAGAATTACTGACCGATCCCTCTTAGTCGCCTGCGCGATATCTTATACTGCTAGAACAAGTGAGAGATTACAGTTCTTTTCCCTCATTTCTTCGTATTTTTTACTTAAATTTATTTTGTTAAAAAGAAATACTACTATGACTATATAAGCTATTATGTTTACTAAAAAATCGGCTCTACGTTAGCACAGCGTAGTTAAGTTAACGTGAGCAGTAGAGGCGTTTTCAAAAACTATGAGATGTACGTACAGAAGCTCATGGACTCCAATAATGGCAAACTTATCCTAACACATCTTTCATGCATACCTTATTACATTTGCATTCTCAAGTGTCTCGATGTAGGCCACACACAGTGTGCAAAATCCGCAACAGCCAGCCCATTGCCACTTCAGCTTACTAATCCGTTGGGCTATTTCGGTCACTCTGGTTAACTCATAGATAAATAAATATGTAGCAAGCTCTTATCTAATTGATATCCGGTGAGGGCCTCCACCGTCATTAGCGCTCCATTGTTCTTATCTATTTATCTATTGTTCATTGAATACTTACTTAATTATCAGTGCTATTGTATTATAATCCTTTGTACCTATCTACAACGCTAATCTGAATCATCAATAAAATACATTACCTAATTTTGTTACAATTTTTATTTACGAAATACAAAATCTTATTACTTATTATCTATAATCATCATCATCATCATCATCATTACAGCCCTTCACAAGTCCACTGCTGAACATAGACCTCTCCCAAGTAATGCCACAAAGCACGGTCCTGAGCCACCTGTATCCATCGACTTCCTGCATGTCTTACCAGGTCGTACTCCATCTACTGGGGCGTTGCCCTACACTACGCCTACCGGTACGAAGCTGCCACTCGAGAACCTTTTTTCCCCATTGGTTATCGGTTCTTCGAGCTATATGGCCGGCTCATTGCCACTTCAGCTTACTAAATTAAATTTATTTTTTATATATTTATTAATTAAATATACGGTCGTTTACCTACATATTATAAACTAACGTATTAAACATTTAGCTTTTATATTTGTATTTATATGTATGATCACTTTGTGTAGTGCTGTAAGAAAAAGAAAATGTCTCAACCACCAACAAGTAACCTTCAATCATTCGAAGGTAGGAAAGTTACAGAAAGATATTATTATGTTGTTATATAAAACTTCATGGGTGTCAGACATTCTGCAGCCCCATAATGAAGGGACCCAACTTGGGCAAAGCTACTTAGGTGTGAGTCAAACCAAGATGCAGAGAGTGCCATTGAGAATAGCGACCCGCCAAACAACCATCGCAGAGACGCAATGCTGCAGAACGCAACAAGGATCAATATGACTATCTTCGGGCTTACACCATCCCAAGGTCCCCCATACGATCCCAGCAGACATCACCACCCGCATACTTCCATCGACTGGAATCAGAAGATACATCGAATCATGCGCAGCATACCCGCAGATCCATCACAAGACGCAATACCGCAAGTAGCAGTAAGCATCTATGCAACTATCATACAAATGGCGCACCCTCACAACACATACACATGATCCCTATCGACTTTGGTAACAAAATTTGTACTGTTTTTAACTTAAAACAACAACATAGTATCATAGGAGCACACTACTCTTTTTGCAACACACTTTGCCTGTGTCTATAGCATTCTCTGTCTACGGTCTACTGGATACCGTATTTTTATAAATACAGTGTGTGGCGACACAGTAATTTATTAATGAAAAATAAAATTTCATTATATAATGAACAATGTTATGAAAAATATCGTAATTTATGAATGACACACACAATTTATGTATTCCCAGTATTGGCCGTACCATATACGTTAGTATTATTTAGGTAAATTAAGTTTGATATGCCCACAAACTAATAAGAGTACTAACGTAGATATGCCATAGTGTATTTTTATTGTTATATATTATGTATCATTTAAATTATCTGGTATTGGATTGGATCTTTGACTAGAGAAGTTGGATTGATACCAACTGCTTTGGCCGAGCTACAACAAATAGACGATCAATGGCGGAAATTACCGAAATTGAAAAAGATTTACAACATAGTAACAGTAGTTTACAACGTAGTATATAGTCATACAAACCGATGTATTTTGGCAAGGGGTAAAAAGCATTATTATCAAATAAAAGTTTTGAAATCTCTATAATATTTTTTTCTTATTATATAGAATACAGGTCAAGCAGTTTGAAAAGTATAGTTTAGTTGCCAGTTTGTACTGAATCTCAAATCTGAAAATAACACAAAAAACTAAGAAGAGAAACAGATTAATTACTGAAACAATTATTATGCAGCAGGCAATATTATGTTAGCTAAACAAGCCATTGTCGAAGCCGTGGAGGTTAGAGAACAGGAGAACGATCGCTGTAGAAAAAAGTGTCCCAGAAATATGGACAAAATAAGCGAGGCGCTGTTGTGCGCTAGTTTGAAATGATTATACTATCATTAAAAAAAAAGGAAATAACGAAATTATTATTATTACTATTTATTAATAAATAAATTATAAAATGTTTTTTTATAATTTTAATTAATATAAATATTATAAATTATTACAAATGTAAAATATTCATTATTATTAATTTACAAGCTTTCTTTTTGTCAATAACTAAAAAATTACTTCGCAGATACTAGCTACTTACCGACGGCAGCGTGGCTATAATTCTACAGATTTTCAGGGACAAGCGGGCTATGCTTTAGCACGTAGCGATCGCTCTCTTGTCTCGCACTTCCATGGTCGAAGCTTAAATCTTTTAACTCAGAAAATTACAAAAAAGGGATGGCAATCGATAGTGACAGTAACTTAACTAATTTGTGCATGAAGATTTATGTTTAGTTACTTTGAGGATATTATGTTTAAAATAAATAAATATTTTACGCAATAGAATAGTTATTTCCTTTTTTATGCGTCATTTAATTGCACTGTATAATACGCTGTTTTTTTCTTTAAACACTGTATTTATCTCTCAACGCTGTATTTTTATATGATGGACAACACGGTATTTTCGATAATCTGATCTAGCAACACTGTGCTACATCTACTTATCTGTTTATCTATGGTCAGTGTATTATGGAAATCAGGGTATTATAAACGTAGACAGAGAAACCTAGAGACTAATAATTAGCGTGTCCTCGAGTGAGAAAGGATGATAACGTAGTTTTAGGTTATAAAATAATCTTTATGACTTTTAAACATATTTAGATAAAAATTTTAATTGTTCTAAGAACTGAACTGAACAAGATTCACCAATCATAAACTCACAAAACAATTTTTTCGCACTTAAACCAACTTGTAAACTCCTTAGATCGCTACGAACTGTCAAAGTTGTTTAGCAAAGTGTAGTTTGCAAAACAAAAAACCGGCACGGAGAAAGAGACAAACAATCACACCGCTCTGTCTCATTTCTATGCAAGACATATGGATAAATCTATCTTTTTCGTGTGCGAATGCGAAAGAAGGCCATGTCAATTTGTCTATAGGTGTCTCTGTCTACGATTGTTTTTTTTTTTGCGCCCGAAGCAATTAAAGGGCTACCCTGTACGTAGGGAGGCGGAAAATGCATTACGCATACCACGATAGCCGGTCTATCGTGGTTATGGGGGACTCACTGTCCTACCGGGGACCCTAAGTGATACCCCCTAAAAACCGCCTTTGGGGACAGGCAACCGGCTGATTAAGCTCTATTGTGCCTTATCATGAGCGACCCTCTTTTGGGAAAAGAGGGCGCAGGCGGCTAAGTGCCGCTGAGGGAGTGCCTACGAAGGCAAATTAATGTCAGATATTACAATAATTTTATTTAATTAGAGTTGGCCTGAGCCGCCAGGAGACAGTTCAGGTCGTTTGAAAGTTTATTAGGCGGGTCCGAGAGAGAGTTTCTCGGCCTGCGGACACGATAGCGAGAGGGGGGTGGGGCTGCATAAGAAGCTGCCTCACGAATTAAATGGTTTGGGTGCGACTCTGAGGCTTTGAAGAAGTTCTCAGAGAGTTTTTTAAGAAATTGTTGAATTGTTGGGAGCTCTAAGTCCCGATGAAGGTCGGCATTGCGGACGTACCACGGTGCGTTCGCAGCTCGACGACAGAAGAGGTTCTGAACTATTTGGAGTTCATTTAAAATGTTAGGGTTTGCGTGGGCAAAGACGGGGCCCGCGTAGGAAGTCTGGGCCCGCGTAGGATCTACGATTATAAATGTGTTCTGTATATATCTCATTCTGTTTATATCGATATTAACATCGATGTTCGATGTTTATCCTACTCAAAACATCGATGTTGGCCGTTATCGATATTTGCACACGTACCTATTCAGTAGGCTAAAATTAGATGAACAATTTTGATGAGTGGTAGAGCCACGGTGCAGTTATATTAGTAGTATAATTGTAGCACGAGTGGGTCGGCACGACCGGGGAAGGACCACGCTCTCATAGAATACTAGCGTGAAATAGTAGCTTAATGCTGCTGTGTTTCGTATGGTGAGTGTAGAGAACTGGAGACCCTTTTTACTGGAAATGAGGCATTCCATCTTAGTCCTCACGGGTGACAACGCATCTGCATTTTGATTTGTAATCGACGACAGATGTAGATGTCTATGTGCCGCAGAAACCACTTATCATCAAGTGGACTGTGTGCTCGTTTGTCATCTTATGCCATAAAAAGCTTTTGTTGTGTTGTTTATGGTTTATTATTAATGAAATGAAAGAAGTTAATAAAACATTTAGTCTCAAACAGTTATTAAAAAATGGGAAAAACTTAACAGATATTTAGTTCATTTTCTGCCGATAGTGATGAATGTTTATTATTTTGAGTTCCTATAAAATAATAAATGTGGTATGCAAAAATTTACTATGGGACCAAATTTACGATTTAGGTTACGTTTAGTTTAGGTAGAGGTTTTATATTAACTACTCCTACCACGAAATAAAAAATATGATTATAGAGGGAAAATTAACAAACTTCACAAAAACAATATAATAGACTTTTCCGACATCTTTGTTCACAATTTTTAATCAGGCAGCTCAAGCAGTAAGTATCCACAGCCGTTTATAAAATGCACTGTAGAACACACTAAGCAGTGAAATTATCTATGCTCACGGTCGCCCACGTAGACAGAGAAACCTATAGACAAATTGACGCCTTCTTTCGCATTCGCACACGAAAAAGATAGATTTATGCATACGTCTTGCATAGAAATGAGATAGAGCGGTGTGATTGTTTGTCCCTTTCACCGTGCCGGTTTTTTTGTTTGAAAGCGTAGCGATTTAAGGAGTTTACACGTTGGTTTAAGTGAGAAAAAAGTGTTTTGTGAGCCTAAGATTGGTGAAACTTGTTCAGTTCAGTTCTTAGAACACTTAAATTTTTTATCTAAATGTGTTTAAAAGACATAAAGATTATTGTATAACCTAAAAATTCGTTATCGTCCTTTCTCACTCGAGGCCACGCCGATCATTAGTCTATAGGTTTCTCTGTCTACGGTCGCCCAGTGATTTATTTTTATAAACTTCAAGCAAACAATAAACCCGTTATCCTAAGCTCAAAAACGGCTAAATATAATTGAATTGTGTATATACATACTGTTTCAAAATTATGTGTGTATAAGACAGTAAGGGAAAAAACAATTAATTTGAATATCAATTTGTGAAAAATAGTTATTAAGTGACAACTGACAACGACACCACAGAATAAAAAACGTAAGCAGTGACAACTATGACATCACAGTTCACACTTGACAGGGAGTTTGACACAACATAATGATATTTTTTTAGGTAATCGATGCATTTAGGAATTCGGAATTATTCAAAATTTTAAACCTTTAATAGGAGATGAAATATTTAGTTTAATATTGATTTCGCGGGTTCACATTGTTGACAAGTTCTTATTAACCGATTATTGGTTTATTGACATCGATGTTTGACATTTGGCAACATCGATGTTTCGATGTTTAACATGTGGCAACATCGATGTTTTAATTTCTAACATCAATGATCATCCGTCATCGAACATCCCTATGGGTAATACCACGGTAATTTTATCTATACAGTATTCCAACTTCATACAAACGGACGAAGCGAGAGCTATGCCTACGAGCCTCGATCTCGGCATGCGCTCGGCATGCAGACAGTCGTGAGTGCCGCAGTGATGATTTTGTGGAATATATATATATAAAATGGAGGAAATAAATAATAAAATAAAAATAAAGAAATAATAAATGCGATTGAATAAAACTATTATTTACGGATTTTATCGCGTTTAATTACTTTAATTTATTTTTATTATTATCCCGACGTTTCGGGTGCTTTACAGCGCCCATGGTCACGGGGGGGACTGAGATGTTTGACGTCCCAATGTCATAGTTAGTCCGGCTACCTTCAGTTTTTTAATATTAATTTTTGGTCCGATTTACGCAAAAAAAAAAATTAATATTAAAAAACTGAAGGTAGCCGGACTAACTATGACATTGGGACGTCAAACATCTCAGTCCCCCCCGTGACCATGGGCGCTGTAAAGCACCCGAAACGTCGGGATAATAATAAAAATAAATTAAAGTAATTAAACGCGATAAAATCCGTAAATAATAGTTTTATTCAATGTGTAGTGTTCGCGTAAATTTAAGAAATCATTATAATAAATGCGAACTTCATTTAAAACCAAACATATAAATTATAAAATATCTTTTACTCGGTTATAGATACCTCTTTATCCAAGTAAAAGATATTACTTTTCTCCACCTTGTCCATGTTTCCCAAAATAATTTTTAATTAAGCTTTATATTATAATGCGGATTTTTTTATACTTAAAAATTTAATAATAAAGTAATTCGTACGTCTCAGCCGAGGCGCAAATATTTTTCGGTCGCAAATTCATAAGACCGATTTGTTATTCATACATAAACACGGTTTTTGAATTAAATCTACCAATCAAAAAACGATACGCATTTTTATTGAACACTTCCTATTGAATTTTCAAAGTACCTATTATATTTGATTATGTAAAAAAAGTATATTTACAATCATAAAACTAGATGGAAACACAAAGTAGGTAAATGTAATGCTGAAGGCAGGCAGCCCTATTGCATGTTTACGTACCGCGCTGCTGTAGGCATTTATTTCAAAGATACGGCCGAGTTACAATACTGTATAGATAATATTACCGTGGTAATACTATCAATCTCAGGTATTTATATATTCTTATTCAATAATCTATTATCTATGACTATCAAAGACGATCAAAGAGTAGGTATAGTACAACACGTACGAATTAACTTGAGACTCCGCTGGAATGCGACCCCCTTCCCGACTCCCCGCACCGCGTCCCGCGCTTGCCGTGCGCGCTCAGTACCGTCAGCATTTTTGTTACGGATACGCGTCTCGACTCTAGTTCGATATTTTTGATAATTGTTTGTTGTTTGGTTTGGACTTTTGTTTGTTTTTGTAATACTTGAACGTTATTTTATCTGTTTGTTGTTAATTGCGTTGTTTTATTGTTAAGTTTGGACGTTGTGTTGTGCAACAGAGAGAATTAATTATATTCCTTGGGAGGGGAAGAATCCAGCTCAGAGAGTGAAAGTGAGGACGATCTAATGGACGGAATAGAACCGATCGTATACAGTGACAATGAATAATAAATATTATAATAAATCCTTATATTCCTTACTTCTATTCCTTGATTTTACATAGTTTGTGCTGTTCCGCTTATCCAAGATTGATTCACTTTCACCCTAAGTTTGCATGGGAGAGATTGCTTTTTAGCAATAAGGTCGCCTGTTATGTTTGCTTTGTATTTTTATTGTGTACGAATCTGTAACACTTTTTATAGTGCAATAAAGTGTATAATAAATAAATTAATAATATTATAAATGAGAAAGTGTGTATGTTTATTTCTTTGTCCTTCCTTGACGCGTTAACTAAAATTAATATTATATATATTATAAAAAATAAATATTTAAAATATATAAAAATGGCAACAGTATATCACTTATTACTTCACCCCTTGCCAGAACATTTTATTTTGTTTTTATTAATAAATCTATGCAATCTCATTACGACGCATTATTTTGCACACCGTACATTGACAATTACGTCATCGGCCCAGGTCTCAAGTTAATTCGTACGAGTTATAATTTCAACGATTTCACACGAAAAGATGATGAAATAATTTACAATTAATAACATTTGTTACAAAACACAACTGAATAACGGGTATCATTAATGTAGTTTCTTAAACTTCACTGAAGATAAATTAAGTGATGCAAAATGTCGCATAAATCTCTCATCGACTTTGTAGTTAAATATCACAAACCAAGATTGTTAAATAATTTAGTATGTTTCCCTAGCAATGGAAACTCTTATTTTGGAAGACGACTTTTTATACCAGCGCCATTATCTACATCAACTCCTAAGGTACAATCACCAAGAAGTTTTAGCACGACTATCACAAAACTAAATAATTTTTCTGAAAACAAAGACATAAATTTGAAGGGTAAATTTCAATTAATGTTTACATGCAAGAAATGTAACGTCAGAAATACCAAGATTATCACAAAATTGGCGTATTACAAAGGTGTAGTAATAGTTATATGTGATGGCTGTGAAAACAAACATCTTATTGCAGATAATCTAAATTGGTTCTCAGATATGAATGGAAAAAAAAATATTGAAGATATCATGGCCGAAAAAGGAGAAGAGGTACAAAAAATAATGTCTAATGACTTAGAATTTATTGCAAGGGAAATAATTGTTGAAACAACAGAAAAACTTAAATTGGAAAGTTAAAACTTATTAGTGTTACATATTTAATTTTAATGTTGCTTTAAGTTATACATTACTGTTGATAAAAATAAAAATGTTAAGAAAATTTTAGTTTAATTTATTTTCTGGGTGGATGAGTATAATAATAGTATGTATATATGTTAGTAGTGTATGTATAGTTTATTACATTATAATAAACAATCCTCACATTATCAATATCTCCTGTATTGTGGTTTGTTACATACATAAATTTTACATAGGTAAACACCCAGACCTATAACAATTATTTTAAGTCCATTTAAATGCTTTATTTTGTAAACACACCGACAGCACTATAGTAAAATAGCTTCTGTGTTACCAATCTCCTTAACATAGAATTTAGTTATCCATTTAATAGTAAAATTACAGCATATATACGTTCCGCGACTGGGAATAGATGTGCAAGGCGTGAGTGGAGCAACTAATCTATCATATTGTTCCAACATGCATTGGAAAGACTTCATGTACTCAAAATAATTTGTACCTCAAACATACAGGTATCCTCACAATGTTTCATGTGACCACCTGTAGTATAAATCTGCACTTAAAGCAACTATCAATTTTCTTGGAGTCGGTTTGGATTGAACCCTGATTGTTTGCATACTGTGCAAATTACAGGAAGTGTTTAACCCCTGAGCTAGGTACATATTTTGGTAGAATGAGTGTAGTTTGGCTCTAGTGCGTGAAATATCGACAACAAAGGGCTGAAGAGCCGCCGACCGTCTAGTTCTCCGATGGAGGAAAGGAGGGAGGAATTAAATTGTGTAATTCCTGCGCATATTTACCACAATGCATTCTATAGAATACTAAGAGGCTGGCTACTCTGGGCCTGCACTCGAGGCTGACAAGATTGATTTCAAACCAATCAAGGTTACTAATGAGCCTCTTAGCACCTATCTCCACTGAATCCAATGCTGTAAGGTGGTGTTTTGCAGCACCAGTCCATATGTGACAGCAGTACTCCATGCACAACTGGACTTGCACTTTATATAAGGTAAGAAGCTGCCTGGTGTGAAGTACCGCACCCTTGCATGGACACCTAGTTTCCTTATAGCTGCTTTGGCTCTTTACTCAATGAACTGCCCATAGTTGAGCTTCAGATGAATCTCATCTCCTAACAACTGAAGGCAGTCAGTGTATTTTAAGGATACATTCCGCTCACCATGGCTCCCACTTTTGTTTTTTTTGTTTTATTAAGGACAACAAACAGTTGTATAATAAAAATTACAATTCTAATCCTATGTAAATAGATAAACTAATTACACAACCAACACCGTTATCTACAAAATTACCGTACTAATTAAAGTTATAAGGTACAGAGTACACAAATATAAAATAAAACAACTAAAAAAAAAGGAACTAAAAACTAGAGACAACAATGCATACTTTACACTTTCCGAAGTAAAAGCCAAGGTGCGCGGGTTCCTTTTGAATTGAAGTGTTGAATCTCACAAGATTGCCATTGCTCCATTCAGAGACCGCCTGAAGTGAGAAATTCGCAAGCTTAACCATAGCTTCTCTTTCGGACTGGATTTGATCTTGACTGACACAAGCATTCGGCAGGTACCTCTCCATCTCCACTACATAGATACCAGGAATAAGCAGATCATTAACATGCAGCAGAAAGAGAGTTGTGGAGAGAACGGATCCTTGAGGAACTCCAGTGTTTTGTTGTGATAGGAATAGACAAGCAGCCATTGAAAACGACAGAGATGTTCACTCAGTCAATCGGGCTAAAAAATTGCAGGGATCTATTTGGTGAAACATACATGGTAGTTTAAAAATATTGACTACCTCATATCGCCCAGTGGGTTTTGTAATGGGCGACCGAGGGATACTGAAATAGGAGATGGACTGTCTTCTTGATAACAACCCAAAATTATTAAAAAAACTACAGTTGCTAATCTATGGGTGAGGTCTATGTTCAGCAGTGAACTTGTGGAGAAACAACACGCTCCGCCTCGGACGTCTCGTAACCAGTCGGCGGCGCGGATGCAGCTTCGAGAGCACTCTGTTTTCTTCAGCTCACTAGTCGGGTATTGTAATAGGCGATAGAGCGATACTGAAATAGGAGATGGAGAGTCTCCTTAATAACAACCCAAAATTCTTTAAAAAAAACTACAGTTTCTAATCTATGGGGAAGGTCTATGTTCAGCAGTGAACTTGTGTAGAAACAACGCGATGCGGCTAGAGCGTCTTCATAACCAGTCGGCGGCGCGGACGCAGCCTCGAGAGCACTCGGTTTTATTCAGCTCACTAGTCGATTTAGCTACGCTACGCCGAGACCCGAGAGTCTGTCCGTCTCGCGCTCTGCTCATGATTACGTGACACGATTATTGTTCCCTATTAATTGTTTTATAAGCGTCTTTTAGTATCCTAATGTGCTAACATTTACAATTTCATACTTCTCGCAGTGGTGAAGCTAGGGCTCCAAATTAGAGCAAGCCCAAGATATGGTTTTGTTGTTTTTAGCAGTTTAATAAAAATACACCAATCTCTCCTGTCTCCACTCTTTAGTTTCATATTCAGTGCTGTCAAGGACGTGTTTAACAAAGCACACAGAAAGCATACTACCGCTAGATAGATTGTATGACATATGCAATTGCACACCTTCGGTGGTTTTGAAAAGAGCCGTTTGGGTTTGCTTGAGATATTTAAAAATACAATACATGAACAAAAGAAAAGCATGAACAAAGACAAAAAACTATGTACAAAGTTAAAAAAGGGACGCCTGGCAGATGTGAAACCTCGAAATTATTTTGTTTTAAGTTGTATGCATAAAAGAACATATATTACGACAGGAATTAGATAGTTATAATGAGAAGATGAGAAGATATGAAATTTGCTAATTTTTTACCATAAAATAATGACTATTTATTATATAATCATTCATTTTCAATTTATAATAAACCGTACACAATGTTATTCAATTCATAGTAAACCGTACAAAATGATATTTTTAAACTCATATGGTAATATAAATATTAAATTAGCCGATAGCGTATTTGTGCCATCTAGCGTAATCTTTAGGTACCATAGTGAGAATCAACCAATTTTCGTTCGATAAAATGACTACCTATAGGATTAAGTAGATGGCGCTATTAAAATTTTATATACTGGAAATAACTAAAGGGAGTATTCTTTAAAAACCTTAATACATTCTTCTGTATTCTTTTGATTTATTACATTAAAATTTGGGCTTCACGTTAAAAAAGATTGTAACACTTATTTCCTATAAAATTAAACCTAGGTGTCTCATATTTTATGCTGCCATTCAAAATGATATTTTTAATTCATATGGTAATATAAATATTGAGTTATACACACTTATATTCACCACACTATTATCATTATCCCCCATTTTCACTAAAAAATCTTTGAAAAAGCATAAATTTTTAACAAACACAACTAAAACAAACATAAACATTGAAATGTGAAGTGAACTTGCGTACGAATGTCCCGCACCCCATTCGCTAGTCGCCAACGCACTCCTAAACAACTTCAGGGCAAAGCCAGGCTTGTGGCTCAATAGTAATTGCTATCTAAAGATTTCGTAGTTATATTTCATTACAGAACATTTTGCCACAGGTTAGAAAGGGAGCGATCGCCTTCTCGAAAACCCGGTAAAAAGCCCACGCGTGCGAGAGAAAACCAATCGCTCAATTCAACTCTCCTTATATGTATGACGCAGTATTCGTAAGGCTACGAGGTCGAACAGAGTGCGCGGGACACTGTTTACGAGTTATTTTATTACTTGATATAATTGATTGATTCATCTTAATGAGGCAAGCCGGGCTTCTGGGCTTGTATAGAGGCTTCGCCACCGACTTCTCGCTCATTAACTGTATCTTGACTATCTTTCTTATTTCGTATTTCCTTCTTTCTACTCTTCTGTATGAGAGGTGTAAGACAGGGTGATGTTATATCCCCGAAACTCTTCACCGCTGCGTTGGAAGACGTTTTCAAGCTACTGGACTGGAAAGGATACGGTATTAACATCAATGGCGAGTACATCACTCACCTTCGATTTGCCGACGATATAGTCCTTATGGCAGAATCGCTGGAGGACTTAAGCACTATGCTCAATGACCTCAATAGTGCCTCCCAACGGATAGGTCTTAAGATGAACATGGACAAAACAAAGATTATGTTTAATGTCCATGTCACACCTATGCCGGTAGTTCTTGGGAGCACTATGCTCGAAGTTGTTGACGAGTACGTTTACCTGGGACAAATAGTCCGACTAAGTAAGTCCAACTTCGACCGAGAGGTCAATCGACTGATTCAACTCGGCTGGGCAGCATTCGGGAAATTACGACATATCTTCTCGTCAGGTATACCTCAATCTCTAAAAACTAGATTGTACAACCAGTGCGTGTTGCCAGTGATGACTAACGGATCTGAGACGTGGTCCTTCACTGCTGGCCGTATGAGGACGCTCAAGGTCGCTCAGCGAGCTATGGAGAGGGCTATGCTCGGAGTTTCTCTGCGTGATAGACTCAGAAATGAAGATATCCGCAGTAAAACCAGAGTGACCGACATAGCCCAACGGATTAGTAAGCTGAAGTGGCAATGGGCCGGCCATATAGCTCGAAGAACCGATAACCGATGGGGAAGAAAGGTTCTCGAGTGGCAGTCTCGTACCGGTAGGCGTAGTGTAGGGCGACCCCACACTAGATGGAGTGACGACCTGGTAAGATATGCAGGAAGTCGATGGATGCAGGTGGCTGAGGAACGTGCTTTGTGGCATTACTTGGGGGATGCCTATGTTCAGCAGTGGACTTGTGAAGGGCTGTAATGATGATGATGATGACTTTTCTGTACATTGTAATAAACTACTAACTGTATACATGTGATTTAATTCACCATCCGCCGCAAACTGTAATAGGCTGTATGGATGGATTAATCAGAACACATTTCAAATATTTTTGTGAGGATCTATAAATATAATAAATGCAATATAATGAAATACCCATATACATGTGAGGTAAAAATATTTAGTTTTCCTTCAATAAAACATGTTTTGGTTATATGCTTCTAAAATATAATTCACAATATGGCTGACCTAATATACAAATATATAAAATAAGTTTTGCAACACTGCCGTATTACAAATTTACAAAAATGACATTATTACACAGATTGTAAGCTCTACCTCTATTTCTAAGTATCATAATGTTTCTGTACTCAATGCAGTTTAGCTATTTGTTCCCATTTATTATAGAGAAAATAGCAAATTGTAATTGCCATGCTTTCTTGCACCTTTAACATTATTTCTGAACTAGAAATGGTAAGCATTGCCATCTATTAGAGGCCATGGTTTTTGTCTTTTCCCATAGTTATCTCTTACAATATACATCAAGACGAAATTGGGTGATGAATTTCTTTGCACCATCATCACACAGGCAGTGGTTTTTCTCAATATTCAATAATGTTAAATCCATTTTAATTTTTATGTATTTATCACATTAAAATCAGTACCTCTGATATACTTTTATATCAAAATAAAATCTGACATGTATGTAACTATGAAATAAAAATTAATGTACTACATAATACAAAGACTGATCTTAAATTATTGTACTATTCAAATTGGCACAAAATGGTAAACTCTACATAAATTATAAAAAAGATAAAACGTCATGTGCGAATTGATGCAAATATTGCTTTGTAAATAGTATTAAATAAAAATTTTGGTAACTTCAATCACATGACATCAGATTTTTAATTCCCACATAACATGTTTTTCTCAAAACATGTAAGATATAAACATTAAAAATAAGGCACTGTAAATCACAGCAGATAATACATTTTAAAATCTCATCATGAACTTTGTGCTTCTTTGATCTTTTATAATGGTGTGGATATACAGCAATCCCGAAACTAAACAAATGTGACACTGACATCAACCATAATATTGAAACTTCATAACAATTCAGTGTCATAACAGTGTACTTCAATAATTGACTTATATGGGATTTGTCTCATGTTTTTGTTATATCCCATTCATTACTATTAGTTTCTTTTTTTTAAAACTTGTTAACATCCTAATTACCTATATATAAAATGGAATGCCGGAGAGTTCTACATTTTGAACGAGTACTTTGTGTCACACATATAAATATATAATTAAACGGTACCTACATTTTGAATAACTGCTAGTTTGGAGGAAATAAATAATGGCAATATCTAAAAATTAAATGGAATGATTAATATATGAAATTCTTTATAACTATAAATAGTATTTTTAGTGATCTTATTAGAAAAATTGTATATAAAATTATTATTGAAATAATTTTACGACAAATATAGACTTGGGGATTATGTATTTTAGTATCCTCAGAATTTTATATAAAGCACCATTATTATGTACCTCTAAAATGGCACATGTATTTATATATATAAATATAAAAGAAGAATGGAAGGCCTCAAAAACATCAAGTTCAACATCTTAATAATAATTATAATTTCCTAAAAACTATCCATCTATCATCTTCTAGTTTTAAAAGGCACTGACAAGGTTGAAATTTTAAGCTAATAGACATGTTTTTTGTGCAGTACAAAATTATTTCCAGTGGCAATAAGGAAACTGTGGAAACTATCCACTACATTCATAATGTAATATGAGTTGGCCCAACTGGGGAAATACCACACTTTCACAGGATATCTGTATAAAATAGTAGCTTAATAGTAGGTAACAGTTTCCAGGGTTGATTATACATCTATGTTTTGATTTCTAATTAAGCATAGATTGTCTGTGTCTATGGGCCATGGTAATTAATAAGTCAAATGGATTCACATCAGGTAGACTGTGTGCTCATTTATCACCCTTATTCTATAAAAGAAAACATTGCAAATAAAAAATTAGAATCTTAACTGCTCTTAAAACTATTTTATATGTAATACTTTAAAAGTCCAAAAGTAAAAGCCAATATTCACATTATACTAATATACCACTCTTCTTAGGTTAATTTCAAATTTGCTGTATAATTTCAGTCTTTACCTTAACATCTTGTTGTATACATATTTATTTAATGTTTTATACTCTTTTCGGACGGCTTACAATTGCATAATCTGTTCCGTTACAATTATTGTGGTTGATTTCCTCCAAGCCAACCTGATTTTGTAATGCTTGAGCTTGGGCTGCAGTTGGTACTTGAGGCCCAGGTGTGTTTGGTTTTCGTATCATACCATATCCTAAATGAGAATCATCTGCCAATCTTGCTGTCTGCATAACATTTTCAACTTCATCATAATCATTCCAAGTGTCTTTATTTTTCACCTCACTAAGAGCCAATGTAGTAGGTCGTGCCTCAACTTTTTTATATCTAGAGGATTTATTTAATTTGCTTGTAGAACCGAAATATTGCAACCTGTCATAGTTTTCATCCTCGGGACTGAGAGGTAAAAGAATAATTCTTGAAGATTCTGGACCTGTGCTATTTAAATTATCTTGTGATCTTGATATAAGTTTCATACAATTGGGACTATCAGCCAAATTTGGAGTGAATTCCGTATGATCGGGATCATCTATCCCTAAAGTTTTCCAAGCTTCACTCCGCACTTCTATTTTATCATATGGCACTGATGGGGTAGATGGGTTTTTAATTTGATCAATTGGCTCATAGTTCTCAAGTTTTTTGTATCTACCAAAATCCATACTCTCATCTGTTGATGATTGGGGATCTTTGTTCATTGGTTTGTGAATATTTATGACTTTGCGAGGAGGCTTTTGTGGCTTAGGTTTTAAGGCTGGTTTTGGCATGAGTAAAGGAGCTGTATCTCTCTCAGAAGCAAAAGTTTGTTGACTTGAAACAGATGTGGTTTTAAATGATAAAGAACTGAGATTCAAATCGTCAGGTCTTGCAGCAACTAATGGACTTCTAGATCCAGGAAACAAATTTGCACTTGGCTGTATGTTGAATTCTGTGTGCTCAGGACTATGCATATTATCATTACCAATTGATTGTTTCATTGTTTTCATCTTAAGTGATAAGCATTTAAATATTTCTGATTGATTTGGATGTTCTAGATGAAATATTCCTTCACCAGTGTCACATTTTCTTCCTGCTTCAAAAGTAAACTTGCCTTGTCTATAACCATACCGTCTAATATACCTGTATGGCCAGGTGGCATATAATTTATTGTCATTTAAGTCCCTTAAATCAATGGAGGTTGATGTGAGTAGTAAGAGATACCTAATAGGCTCCAATCCACAGCGTGTTGATGCTTCAGAAGAGCACAATTTTACTGAGAAGACTCCTTCTCCAGATGAACAATATAAATCATTATCTTCATCACAGCTAATCGGAATGGAATCTGTACTCTTAAATGCAACTGACTGAAGTGCAGTCACCCATTCTAAGGTTTCTGTTTCAGACTGAGTGCTAACTTGCTGTGTTATTGACTTAGTTAAAATAGTAATAGTATTTGGACTAGAATGTGTTATTTTGATACAATTTTCAAGAGTTATAATCTTAGGAATTGATCCTGATGTAACATCATCCTTATTGTCATATATTTCCAACCTCTCTATGCCTTGCTTACTAGCATTGAAGAGTATACAGTACTTTTGTTGCCAGTTTTTCTGAAAATAAATAAATTTTATAGACCTTGTCACAAATTATATTATTATAATTATAATATATTAACTTATTACACAAATTATTTATAATATATGTGAACGACAATTTGTAACTTTTAAAAATATGGCTATGAAAATATTTTGGCTATGAATTACTTTTCACATCTATAAATTTAATAAATCATTTCATACATTCATCCAAACAAATTTTATAAAAGCCATTTATTCTTTAAATAAAACAGAAGAATATTATTGATATTCACTCTAAAAATGTATAAATGATATATAAAATCAATATAAAAAATTGATACATGTAAAGAAACATGCTTAAAGAAAAACTACCAGTTAAACTGTAATTTATAACTTCACACGCAACAAAACAAGTTCAGTATTATCTACCCTTCCCTGACTCATATTTAGAAAGCGTGTTTTGCATGTTTATGATTGTTGTGTGAGTTACAGCACAAATATTAATTTAATCTTTAATTAGTTTATGTCCGTATAATGTTGATCATCCTAGATAATTTTGTTCATGAAAAATTCATAATTTTAAATATACCTTTTTTGGAAATTTACTGAACATGTTCCCTCCGGCTGGTGGAAATAATAAACAACCGGATTTTATCTCGTCGTCTTGTTCCATTATGAACTTTGACTGTTTATTTATAAATTAAGAACTATATTCAAACTATTATTTAAATTAAACATAGCAACAACTCAGAAAACTTTAAAGTTCTGTGGATAATTTACAAAGAAATGCATTGCATTGTACGAACATAAGCATAAGCATAAGTTTTCGAGGTGACAGCTACAGCGACAGCTCGAGTGCATTTTAATAAATTTTTCGTTTATTCTGGTGTGGCCACAAGGCCTTTAGCCAAGAACAGATGACATGAAACGCTCATTAAATGAGCGAGTTCAAGATCTTAAAAAGATCTGTGTCAATTACAAAAACATTTAGATGCTCACTCATGAGTACAACATCTCGAATGACACTATTTCTTAAGTACTAGTTTAATGTTATTATTTTGTATTCATCATGCGTTGAGAAATGAGGAGAAATAATGTATAGAAAATAATTAATGAAGGTGCGATTTCGCAATGTCGGTTCATATTAATTATCAGTGGAAACGATTTACAAGTGCTTCGATGTTGATATAAATCTCGAGATTTTTATCTTCGTAAGCTATTATTATTGCAACAAACTGTCCGTTGATTTGTTGTTATGTTTATGTCAAAATATTTCAATAAGCCAATAACTATATAATGTGACGCAGCAATATATTATTATGTAACAAAAAAAAACAATTAAGGCTTTATGGTCTAAAACTTTTGCCTGCCTTACTTGGCGAATCTTGACAACTCTTTGACATTGACATTTAGCATTTCACATTCACATATTACTATAGCTTGCTATTATAGTTCAATAGCTCAATTATCAACTCAACAACATTCGGTAGAATCCACTAGTTACTAGTTATGTTATATTTTGTCTGTGAATTAAACTTTACGATCGTAGACATTTACGATAAATGAAGAAACCTACCTACGAAGAACTTTATAAAATCGGTGCTGGTGACATAAAAATATTACACTACATACTCTTATAATTAATTTAAATAGGCTTAAAGTTTTGGATAAATATGTCTAACAATATTAATCCCTTAGCAGGAACAGCACATTTACTAGATGAGTTAGACAGTACGTACATATAATATTCTCTTTATGTATTTTTATTTTAATGTATCTGTTACATGTCTTATGATAGTGGTTCTTTTCATAAAGAGAAGCTCATGGTACTGCTCCGAGATGGAAGGACTCTGATCGGATATTTACGCTGTGTGGATCAA
Organism: Parnassius apollo; assembly: GCA_907164705.1. Taxonomy (NCBI): domain Eukaryota; kingdom Metazoa; phylum Arthropoda; class Insecta; order Lepidoptera; family Papilionidae; genus Parnassius; species Parnassius apollo. Next base: position 874,413 of record CAJQZP010000969.1, on the reverse strand, counting down.
TTTGCAAATCTAGTCCTACATAAAACTATTGAAAGAATTCATGTTGGAAGAGAGTATGGCGATATACCAAGAGGAATTTTTATTGTTAGGGGTGAAAACGTTGTTCTTTTAGGTGAAATTGTAAGTTTTATTGATCAGGAGCACAATTATTTCTATTCTATTCTATCTAATTAAGGGTTCATAATTTGATAATAAAGATTTTTGTTTGCATGTACATGTTAAAATCAATTCTAAATAACTGGTGATTTTGCACAAAGCACTTCATAATTATTTTAATAACAATAATAATTACAGCCCTCCACAAGTACACTGCTAGACATAGGCATCCTCCAAGCGATGCCACGTAGCACAGTCACAATAAGCTCACAACTTCCTGAATGACTTCAGGTTGTCACTCCATCATACTACACAATGTGTGGGTAATAAACTGCATGTCTAGAATAAAACTGATCCCTATATTCTCTACAAAGGTGTTAAGACTATTAAATTTAGGTACTAAAAGTAAGGTCATGGTTTTACAAAAACTGTAACTTAAGAATAATAAATCTCTATGGGGGAGAGGGATACTTAAAAGGGTAATTTAATACTCTATGAAAGTGGTTGACACTAAAAAATTATAACATTAGTGCCTTTGTGTTTACAAATTTACTAACTGTATTTTATAATATTATATTTTATTGTCACTCACATTATAAGTGCACTATTGTTTATATATATATATATATATATATATATATATTATATCGGGTGTCCCAGAAGTCGATGTCAAGCCGAAACTTTCTGATAGGCGAGGCCATACTAGTTACCAGAAATATATTAAAAAAAAAATCTAAGTCATGTATTTCAGAAATTATAGTAATTTTTTTTTCGATAAATGTACACCATGAGACAGTTTTTTCGTTCCTGTTGCTACAAATATTAACTTTTTGCCAATTTTTTTTCTCTTCGTCATCCTGAATAGTGCTCCTGTAACCTGTAATCCTAAACCCTATGCCGATCACTCCAGCTTGAAAGAAAATGTAATTTTATACCGAACCAAGTTTTCAGAATTAGTTTTTCGTACTACTTCAACTGACCATCCTGCAAAAAAATTGTACTACACCAGTTTGGCAAGTAGCTTTAAAAGTTAGCGCATTTAATAAGGAATCTAATGTAGTATAACACTTACTCCATTATTTCTTAGATCAGCCATAAAAAAATTTTTGTTAAACAAAGTCAGTTTTTAACAATTTTTTGGAACTTTAACTTTTAAAAACGATTCTAGTGCAACCAAAGCGTTCCTAATGACCACAGCATGATTTAAATGAGGTAGAGAGAGTGTGTCTACTTCTGGGACAACCTGTATATATATATACGTATATACAATAATTGAAATAAATTTACAAATTTTTATATAATTTCAGGATAAAGACAAGGAAGACAATTTACCTTTAACTGAAGTATCAGTTGATGATATTCTAGATGCTCAAAGAAGGGAACAGGATGCAAAAATTGAACAGCAAAAATTACTTTCAAAAGCTTTGAAAGAAAGAGGCCTTAATCTGTTAGCGGATTTAGGTCATGATGACATGTTTTAAGTGATTAGATTTTTCTTATTATTAAGTGATTATAAAATTAGAAAAAGAGGTTTAAAACAGCCTGCAGAATGTTTAAAAAAATTAATTATTCCTATTGCATAACAATAGACATTATATTGGTGTCAATGTAAGAATCAATTTCATAACCAAAATATTGTATTTGTTTTATTTTGTTAAATTTGGAAATAGGTCCTGGAAATTTTGTTAATTCATCAACATAACACATGTATGTATATAGTTTTTATTATAGTATTCATAGAATTTTTTTAGTGCTTTATCATCCATCCATACCCTGCAAAGTGGGTATAAGGAAATTCCATGTTAACAAAAAAGATATCCTGTATTAAAAGAAAATAAATTAAAGATTTAATTAAAAGCCTACTATTAACTGTATAGTTGCTTTGTAAGAAGATCTTAAGTGCTACTCCATATAATTAAGGTGGTGTTGTAGGAGACGACAGGTCTTCAATACAACTAGTGATAGGACAAACACTGCCATAGCCCTTTCCATAGCTAGATGAGCGACCTGGAGCTTCCTTATACAAACACTATTCCGAACGCTGCCCTGCAGAACGCTCTGTCTAGCGACCCTTCAGTTAAAATTGGATTTACCAAGTCAGGCATTTTGTGTTAAATAAACATACTCTTTAACAACTTCGAGTTTAGTACATTGGATGTGAGATTAGTATACACCATTACAAGAGTACTAGAGAAAATACACAGAAAAAATATTTTATATTGAAAGCTTTGATTTCATTTCAAAATTATCATCATCATCATTACAGCCCTTCACAAGTCCACTGCTGAACATAGGCCTCCCCCAAGTAATGCCACAAAGCACGGTCCTGAGCCACCTGCATCCATCGACTTCCTGCATGTCTTACCAGGTCGTCACTCCATCTAGTGGGGGGTCGCCCTACACTACGCCTACCGGTACAGGGCTTCCACTCGACAACCTTTCTTCCCCATCGGTTATCGGTTCTTCGAGCTATATGACCGGCCCATTGCCACTTCAGCTTACTAATCCGTTGGGCTATGTCGGTCACTCTGGTTTTACTGCGGATATCTTCATTTCTGAGTCTATCACGCAGAGAAACTCCGAGCATAGCCCTCTCCATAGCTCGCTGAGCGACCTTGAGCGTCCTTATACGGCCAGCAGTGAAGGACCACGTCTCTGATCCGTAAGTCATCACTGGCAACACGCACTGGTTGTACACTTTAGTTTTCAGAGATTGAGGTATACCTGACGTGAAGATGTGTCGTAATTTCCCGAACGCTGCCCAGCCGAGTTGAATCCGTCGATTGACCTCTCGGTCGAAGTTGGACTTACCTAGTCGGACTATTTGTCCCAGGTAAACGTACTCGTCAACAACTTCGAGCCTAGTGCTCCCCACAACTACCGGTATAGGTGTGACATGGACATTGAACATAATCTTTGTTTTGTCCATGTTCATCTTAAGACCTGTCCGTTGGTAGACACCATTGAGGTCATTGAGCATAGTGGTAAGGTCCTCCAGCGATTCTGCCATAAGGACTATATCGTCGGCAAAGCGAAGGTGAGTGATGTACTCGCCATTGATGTTAATACCGTATCCTTTCCAGTCCAGTAGCTTGAAAACGTCTTCCAACGCAGCGGTGAAGAGTTTCGGGGATATAACGTCACCCTGTCTTACACCTCTCTGCAGTTGGATAGGTTTCGAACTCTGGTTCTGTACTCGGATAGCCATCGTAGCCCTACTGTACAAACACTTCAGCACCTCGATATACCGACAGTCAACTTGGCACCGCTGAAGGGACTGTAGCACCGCCCAAATTTCGACGGAATCAAAGGCTTTCTCATAGTCCACATACGCCAGGCAAAGTGGCAGATTGTACTCTTCGGTCTTCTGTACAATCTGCCGCAGGGTATGTATGTGGTCTATGGTACTGAAGCCTTTTCGGAAATCGGCTTGTTCGGGAGGCTGGAAGTCGTCGAGTCTGCGTGCGAGACGATTCGTAATGACTCTCGAAAACAGCACGTAGACGCGGCTCAGAAGGGAAATCGGTCTGTAGTACTTCAAGAGAGCGTTGTCGCCTTTCTTAAAGAACAAGACCACCGCACTTCTGCTCCACGCCTCCGGAGTAGTGCCACCATAGAGGACGGAATTGAAGAGCTTCTGAAGGACTTCAAGTACCGGTGTCCCACCCGCTTTCAGAAGCTCCGCTGTAATTCCATCCTCGCCTGGGGCCCTGCCGTTTTTAAGGTGCTGGAGAGCCATTCTAATCTCGCTCAGACTGACGTCCGGGATATCATCGGAATAGTGTCTTGACTCTTGACTTGCTCTTGTATCGTTACTCACACTTGCGTGTGGCTCCAACGATGATGTGTACAGCTGCCCATAGAACCTCTCAATCTCACTCAAAATCTCAGGTGTCCCGGAAACGATGCTGCCACACTCAGTCTTCAGCTTTGACAGTTGGCTCTTTCTGGCAGACAGATCTTTGGCAAAGACTTGGAGCCCTGGTTCCGCTCGATCGCTTCTTTAATACGAGCAGTATTAAAGTTGCGTAAGTCTTGCCGCATGCATTTGGAGATTTGTCTGTTCAGTTGCCTGTATGCTGTCAAATCTGTTGACGATTGCAGCCTCATCTCCCGTCTAACAGCCATGAGATTAATATTGTGATCGGAGAGTTTTTGTGTTCTTCTGCGGCGGGTCTTGCAGAACTTAGCTCCGACCGCATGGACAGTTTCCACGAGCTTGTCATTCATATCGTCCACTGCATTGCAATCTTCTAGGCACTGAAAGCGGTTACGTAACTCGAGCTGAAAAGTCTCGGAATTCTGGATTAGAGCACGAGGGGGACGGAGCGTTGACTTCATTAGACGAGACCTCTCCAACTTAACGTTTAGGTTCAGTGTGACTCTAACCACTCGGTGATCGCTGCCGGTTTTCACCCTTGCGATCACTGAGACATCACTGAACAGTTGGCGTCTGGTCGTCATAACGAAGTCAATCTCATTTTTTGTCGAACCGTCGGGGCTCGACCAGGTCCACTTCCTGTGGGGCCGCTTCTGGAAGAAAGAGTTCACATAAAGAGTCCCTCTTTCTCCATAAAGTCAGCCAGCTGCTGGCCCCAACGGTTCCGTTGCCCTACTCCAAAATTCCCTAACTTCAGCTCACCGCCTTCTCTTGTGCCTAGTTTTGCGTTGAAGTCTCCCATCAACACCGTGTAGTGGGTTTTGGAGGAATGCATGGCTCTAGAAATATCCTCATACATTTCCTCCACCTCCTCATCGGGATGTGCCGAGGTTGGTGCGTAGACCTGTATGACCTTCAGCGAATACCGTTTGGTGATTCTGAGTATCAGGTACGTGACCCTCGTCGACACACTCCCAATCTTTACAAAGTTGTTGACGAGAGACTTGTGGACGATAAATCAGACACCTCCTTGGGACAGGTGGTCGCCCTCCCGGTGATAGAACAAGTTGCCGGACTCGAGGATTACCGTGTCCTCCCCCTCTCTTCGGACCTCAGATAATCCAATAATATGCCAGCGCAACTTGTCTACCTCTTCTTCCAGCTCCAGTATCTTCTCGTCAGTCCTCAGGGTGCGTGCGTTATATGTTGCCAGGTCGAGTCGTCGTAGGTGGCAACCGAACTTCCCCACCGAAGATTCTTAGCACCCCCTGCCCCGCCGTTACCATGGTCGCCACCGTAGCCAGGAATAACGGGGCCGCCGGGGACTGGGGGCCGTTTATTTGTGTCGTTGCTCATGGGGGGATATTTGCCATAGTTGCCACGCTTGGCGAGCGGGTTGGCAACCGCAGTTTTTTATTATGTTGTTGTTGTTATTAGGAAGATGCTGCTGCCCATCTCCTGCCTGTCTCCCTCTGTCGCCTCTTACGACACCCACGGGAAGATATGGGGTAGTGGATATTCTCAACCGCCACTTCACGGCTAATTAAAATTATATAAATCATTTTTTTTAATTTGCTTATTTTTAATACCCTATAATTTGGGCTCTTTGTCTAAACAAAAATAAACAGGTACTAATCTGTGCCTGGCTGTCAATCACCCTGGTTATACTGTGAATATTAGGTATCATACTGGCTTTCTATACCCTTTAGAACAGAACTCTACGGTGTATGCACTACTGTTTGGCTGTAAAGATAGAAATGAGGGTGGTACTTACTTAGATAAACTACTAGGCAGGAATGAAGTCTATCACCTAGTAAAAGGAGTCCTACCACATAGTATAAGAAGTCCAACTATATAGGAACTAAAAGGAGTCCTACCACATAGTAAAAGAAGTTCAACTACGTAGTAACTAAAAGGAGTCCTACCACATAGTAAAAGAAGTTCAACTATGTAGTAACTAAAAGGAGTCCTACCACATATTAAAAGAAGTTCAACTATGTAGTAACTAAAAGGAGTCCTACGACATAGTAAAAGAAGCTTAACTATGTAGTAACTAAAAGGATTCCTACCACATAGTAAAAGAAGTCCAACTATGTAGTGACTAAAAGGAGTCCTACCACATAGTAAAAAAAGTTCAACCTCGTTAATATCATTATTCTTGGAATTGTATTTATTTAATAAAACAATGAATTATTTATTAAAACGAAAAGAACTTACAGTAGTACCGCATGGCGTCTTTACTACCCCATATCATCATGTGGGTATCGTAAAAGGCTAAAAATGAAAATGAAACAGAATATGGGCAGGAGCATCTTTCTGGTGACAACTCAAAATAATAATAAAAACTCCGGTTGCCAAGTGGGGCAACTATGGCAAATATCCCCAGTATAAGAGAGATAATTTATGGGGGTTTCCTATGTTTAATATTTGACTTTTGATAGACTGTAATGAGTGAGTACTCACTAACTGTATTTTATAATATTATACACTATTCTGCCGTGTAGTTGCGGTTGAGAATATCCACTACCCCATATCTTCCCGTGGGTGTCGTAAGAGGCGACAGAGGGAGACAGGCAGGAGATGGGCAGCAGCATCTTCCTGATAACAACTGTGTTATAATAAAAAACTGCGGTTGCCAACCCGCTCGCCAAGCGTGGCAACTATGGCAAATATCCCCCCATGAATAACGACGCAAAAAAAACGGCCCCCAGTCCCCGGCAGCCCCGCTATTCCTGGCTACGGTGGCGTCCATGGTAACGGCGGAGCAGAGGGTGCTAAGAATCTCCGGTGGAGGTTCGGTTGCCACCTACGACGACTCGACCTGGCAACATATAACGCACGCACCCTGAGGACTGAGGAGAAGATACTGGAGCTGGAAGAAGAGGTAGACAAGTTGCGCTGGCATATTATTGGATTATCCGAGGTCCGAAGAGAGGGGGAGGATACGGCAATCCTCGAGTCCGGCAACTTGTTCTACCACCGGGAGGGCGACCATCTGTCCCAAGGAGGTGTCGGATTAATCGTCCACAAGTCTCTCGTCAACAACGTTGTAAAGATTGGGAGTGTGTCGACGAGGGTCGCGTACCTGATATTCATAATCACCAAACGGTATTCGCTGAAGGTCATACAGGTTTACGCACCAACCTAGGCACATCCCGATGAGGAGGTGGAGGAAATGTATGAGGATATTTCCAGAGCCATGCATTCCTCCAAAACCCACTACACGGTGTTGATGGGAGACTTCAACGCAAAACTAGGCACAAGAGAAAGCGGTGAGCTGAAGGTGGGGAAGTTTGGAGTAGGGCAACGGAACCGTAGGGGCCAGCAGCTGGCCGACTTTATGGAGAAAGAGGGACTCTTTATGATGAACTCTTTCTTCCAGAAGCGGCCCCACAGGAAGTGGACCTGGTCAAGCCCCGACGGTTCGACAAAAAATGAGATTGACTTCATTATGACGACCAGACGCCAACTGTTCAGTGATGTCTCAGTGATCGCAAGGGTGAAAACTGGCAGCGATCACCGAATGGTTAGAGGCACACTGAACCTAAACATTAAGTTGGAGAGGTCTCGTCTAATGAAGTCAACGCTCCGTCCCCCTCGTGCTCTAATCCAGAATCCCGAAACCTTTCAGCTCGAGTTACAAAACCGCTTTCAGTGCCTAGAGGATTGCAATGCAGTGGACGATATGAATGAGAAGCTCGTGGAAACTGTCCATGCGGTCGGAGCTAAGTTCTGCAAGACCCGCCGCAGAAGAACACAAAAACTCTCCGATCACACTCTTAATCTCATGGCTGTTAGACGGGAGATGAGGCTGCAATCGTCAACAGATTTGACAGCATACAGGCACCTGAACAGACAGATCTCCAAATGCATACGGCGAGACTTACGCAACTTTAATACTGCTCGTATTAAAGAAGCGATCGAGCGGAACCAGGGCTCCAAAGTCTTTGCCAGATATCTGTCTGCCAGAAAGAGCCAACTGTCAAGGCTGAAGACTGAGTGTGTCAACATCGTTTACGGGACACCTGAGATTCTGAGTGAAATTGAGCCACACGCAAGTGTGAGTAACGATCCAAGAGCAAGTCTTATCCGACACTATTCCGATGATATCCCGGATGTCAATCTGAGCGAGATTAGAATGGCTCTCCACCACCTTAAAAACGGCAAGGCCCCGTGCGAGGATGGAAGTACAGCGGAGCTTCTGAAAGCGGGTGGAAAACCGGTACTTGAAGTCCTTCAGAAGCTCTTCAATTCCGTCCTCCATGGTGGCACTACTCCGGAGGCGTGGAGCAGAAGCGTGGTGGTCTTGTTCTTTAAGAAAGGCGACAACCCTCTTTTGAAGAACTACAGACCGATTTCCCTTCTGAGCCGCGTCTACGTGCTGTTTTCGAGAGTCATTACGAATCGTCTCGCACGCAGACTCGACGACTTCCAGCCTCCCGAACAAGCCGGTTTCCGAAAAGGCTTCATATACATACCCTGCGGCAGATTGTACAGAAGACCGAGGAGTACAATCTGCCACTTTGCCTGGCATATGTGGACTATGAGAAAGCCTTTGATTCCGTCGAAATTTGGGCGGTGCTGCAGTCCCTTCAGCGTTGCCAAGTTGACTGTCGGTATATCGAAGTGCTGAAGTGTTTGTACAGTAGGGCTGCGATGGCTATCCGAGTACAGAACCGGAGTTCGAAACCTATCCAACTGCAGAGAGGTGTAAGACAGGGTGATCTTATATCCCCGAAACTCTTCACCGCTGCGTTGGAAGACGTTTTCAAGCTACTGAACTGGAAAGGATACGGTATTAACATCAATGGCGAGTACATCACTCACCTTCGATTTGCCGGCGATATAGTCCTTATGGCAGAATCGCTGGAGGACCTTAGCACTATGCTCAATGACCTCAATGGTGTCTCCCAACGGATAGGTCTTAAGATGAACATGGACAAAACAAATATCATGTTTAATGTCCATGTCACACCTATGCCGGTAGTTGTTGGGAGCACTATGCTCGAAGTTGTTGACGAGTACGTTTACCTGGGACAAATAGTCCGACTAGGTAAGTCCAACTTCGACCGAGAGGTCAATCGACGGATTCAACTCGGCTGGGCAGCGTTCGGGAAATTACGACACATCTTCTCGTCAGGTATACCTCAATCTCTGAAAACTAAAGTGTATAACCAGTGCGTGTTGCCAGTGATGACTTACGGATCTGAGACGTGGTCCTTCACCACTGGCCGTATGAGGACGCTCAAGGTTGCTCAGCGAGCTATGGAGAGGGCTATGCTGGAAGTTTCACTGCGTGATAGACTCAGAAATGAGGATATCTGCAGTAAAACCAGAGTGACCGACATAGCCCAACGGATTAGTAAGCTGAAATGGCTATGAGCCGGCCATATAGCTCGAAGAACCGATAACCGATGGGGAAGAAAGGTTCTCGAGTGGCAGCCTCGTACCGGTAGGCGTAGTGTAGGGCGACCCCCCACTAGATGGAGTGACGACCTGGTAAGACACGCAGGAAGTCGATGGATGCAGGTGGCTCAGGACCGTGCTTTGTGGCATTACTTGGGGGAGGCCTATGTTCAACAGTGGACTTGTGAAGGACTGTAATGATGATACACTATTCCGATGATATCCCGGACGTCTGTCTGAGCGAGATTAGAATCGCTCTCCAGCAGCTTAAAAACAGCAAGTCCCCGGGCGAGGATGGAATTACAGCGGAGCTTCTGAAAGCGGGTGGAAAACCGGTACTTGAAGTCCTTCAGAGGCTATTTAATTCCGTCCTCCATGGTGGCACTATTATGGAGGCGTGCAGCAGAAGTGCGGTGGTCTTGTTCTTCAAGAAAGGTGACAACGCTCTTTTGAAGAACTACAGACCGATTTCCCTTCTGAGCCGCGTCTACGTGCTGTTTTCGAGAGTCATTACGAATCGTCTCGCACGCAGACTCGACGACTTCTAGCCTCCCGAACAAGCCGGTTTCCGAAAAGGCTTCAGTACCATAGACCATATACATACCCTGCGGCAGATTGTTCAGAAGACCGAGGAGTACAATCTGCCACTTTGCCTGGCATATGTGGACTATGAGAAAGCCTTTGATTCCGTCGAAATTTGGGCGGTGCTGCAGTCCCTTCAGCGTTGCCAAGTTGACTGTCGGTATATCGAAGTGCTGAAGTGTTTGTACAGTAGGGCTACGATGGCTATCCGAGTACAGAACCGGAGTTCGAAACCTATCCAACTGCAGAGAGGTGTAAGACAGGGTGATCTTATATCCCCGAAACTCTTCACCGCTGCGTTGGAAGACGTTTTCAAGCTACTGGACTGGAAAGGATACGGTATTAACATCAATGGCGTGTACATCACTCACCTTCGATTTGCCGACGATATAGTCCTTATGGCAGAATCGCTGGAGGACCTAAGCACTGTGCTCAATGACCTCAATGATGTCTCCCAACGGATAGGTCTTAAGATGAACATAGACAAAACAAAGGTCATGTTTAATGTCCATGTCACACCTATGCCGGTATTTGTTGGGAGCAAAATGCTCGAAGTTGTTGACGAGTATGTTTGCCTGGGACAAATAGTCCGACTAGGTAAGTCCAACTTCGACCGAGCGGTCAATCGATGGATTCAACTCGGCTGGACAGCGTTCGGGAAATTACGACACATCAGTAGTTAGTTAGTACCAGTTCTGGCTCACTGAGTCAGAAGTGGTACAACGTTCGTCGACTCACGATTCTAAAAAAAAAGGTTTTGGCATGCTCTGATCACGAATGCGGAATCACTGCGGTCCGTTTTCGCGTAGGATGCACGGTTCCGGAAATATGCAGATCAATTAACTCTTATCTAATTGATATCCGGTGAGGGCCTCCACCGTCATTAGCGCTCCATTGCGCTCCATCCTTATCTATTTATCTATTGTTCATTGAACACCGTCATTATCAATTCTTGCTCGATGGGTGCGCCAGCTTATCAGTGCTATTGTATTATACTTCGTTGTTCCTAACTGCAACGCTAATCTGAATCATCAATAAAATACATTACCTATTTTTGTTACAATTTTTATTTACGAAATTCAAAATCTTATTACTTATTATCTATAAAATAGGAGCGAAACATCTCATCCACTAAAATATCGTGGTACAATGTGTTCCCTATAAATATACTCGTAAAACTATGCATTGAACATCCCTGAAACTTATATAGCAAATACATTAAGCAATATTCGCCACAAACTGAAGTCCACTCATTCTGAATCCTATTAACATTCCACAACATAGGAATGATCAATTATAGTGATTTCTAAATATTAAATTGCATTATTTTGTGTTATACAAAACGTATTTGAGTCATCAATACACTGAACAAGACGTAACACGAAGGAATGTTGAGATATACAACAAAATGTGAGATAAGCTTGTTGACGCATAAAGTTACTATCAATTCCACTGCAGAAATTCTTTAGATTAGAATTATTACTTACTGGTACTGTATAAGACCAAGCAACTGCAGTCATGGAGTTAGTGTATGGTCGTTTGACCGCAGTGGATCTATCAATACTACATTTGTGTTACTTCAACGCATCAAAGGCCATGGATGTAAGTGTTTATTCTATTGACAAACTTACTTTTCTTTCTGTTATTTTCTTACGTGTGTATGATTTAGTGTTAACAAATTATATTTAAATATTGTGTGTGTATATGATTAAGCCGTGGTAGCTCAGATGGTTAGCGCAAGCTGTAAATTTCAACGTACGCGACCCGGGTTCGATCCCCCGCCGGCACCAATTAAATTGTTAATTGCAATTTTAAGTGTTTTTCTCTTGACAAACTTACTATTCTTTCTGTTATTTTCTTACGTGTGTATGATTTAGTGTTAACAAATTATATTTAAATATTGTGTGTGTATATGATTAAGCCGTGGTAGCTCAGATGGTTAGCGCAAGCTGTAAATTTCAAAGTACGCGACCCGGGTTCGATCCCCGCCGGCACCAATTAAATTGTTAATTGCAATTTTAAGTGTTTATTCTCTTGACAAACTTACTTTTCTTTCTGTTATTTTCTTACGTGTGTATGATTTAGTGTTAACAAATCATATTTAAATATTGTGTGTGTATATGATTAAGCCGTGGTAGCTCAGATGGTTAGCGCAAGCTGTAAATTTCACAGTACGCGACCCGGGTTCGATCCCCGCCGGCACCAATTAAATTGTTAATTGCAATTTTAAGTGCTGATTTACCACGTGCTCGGCAATGAAGGAAAACATCGTAAGGAAAACTGCATGTCTGAGATAATTTCGAAGGCATGTGAAGTTCGCCAACAGGCACTGAGGCAGCGCCGCGGACATTTCCTAGCCATAAATACAAAGACAATAGCAGAAAGTGAAAAAGTTAGAAAATACTTTTTAACAATGACAGTCATTAGTTGATCATTAGTGAATGTGATTCTGTTTACTTAAATTACAGGAAGACAAGAGCAGAAGGAAGAAATGGGATTATGGGAAATAATGAAGCATTGTTATGTGAAGTTTGTTGGAACAAACATATTTTTAGTCACGTGTTGGTTCATCAACATTTTGGTTCAAAATGACACAAAATCTAAAAAATATTAGATACATCATCGACATGGATGGATTTTACATTACATATCCTCATAAACATTTTCAATGTAGAGAAATGGCTATTCTAGACGTAAAACTATCTAATAAAAATGATGCGTTTATCGATCATTATTTGTTTCGGCCAAGTTATCCTTTCAATTATTTGTCGCCAAAAGACAAAAAAACTGTTCGTTATTGTGAAACACACGTGCACGGCATTCTATATTTTGATGTGGCCGAAGAACTAAAATGTGCCTACAAACAAGAGAACATCATTCCCATATTAAATTGGTACATTAGAAATTTGTGCAAAGACGAATTGATCACATACAAAGGTGGTTCAACATAAAAACAATTTTTAAAAATGTTGACGACGAATGATAGAATTTTTAATATTCATCATCATCATCATTACAGCCCTTCACAAGTCCACTGCTGAACATAGGCCTCCCCCAAGTAATGCCACAAAGCACGGTCCTGAGCCACCTGCATCCATCGACTTCCTGCATGTCTTACCAGGTCGTCACTCCATCTAGTGGGGGGTCGCCCTACACTACGCCTACCGGTACGAGGCTGCCACTCGAGAACCTTTCTTCCCCATCGGTTATCGGTTCTTCGAGCTATATGGCCGGCCCATTGCCACTTCAGCTTACTAATCCGTTGGGCTATGTCGGTCACTCTGGTTTTACTGCGGATATCCTCATTTCTGAGTCTATCACGCAGAGAAACTCCGAGCATAGCCCTCTCCATAGCTCGCTGAGCGACCTTAAGCGTCCTCATACGGCCAGCAGTGAAGGACCACGTCTCAGATCCGTAAGTCATCACTGGCAACACGCACTGGTTGTACAATCTAGTTTTTAGAGATTGAGGTATACCTGACGAAAAGATATGCCGTAATTTCCCGAACGCTGCCCAGCCGAGTTGAATCCGTCGATTGACCTCTCGGTCGAAGTTGGACTTACCTAGTCGGACTATTTGTCCCAGGTAAACGTATTCGTCAACAACTTCGAGCATAGTGCTCCCAACAACTACCGGCATAGGTGTGACATGGACATTGAACATGATCTTTGTTTTGTCCATGTTCATCTTAAGACCTATCCGTTGGGAGGCACTATTGAGGTCATTGAGCATAGTGCTTAAGTCCTCCAGCGATTCTGCCATAAGGACTATATCGTCGGCAAATCGAAGGTGAGTGATGTACTCGCCATTGATGTCAATACCGTATCCTTTCCAGTCCAGTAGCTTGAAAACGTCTTCCAATGCAGCGGTGAAGAGTTTCGGGGATATAACGTCACCCTGTCTTACACCTCTCTGCAGTTGGATAGGTTTCGAGCTCTGGTTCTGTACTCGGATAGCCATCGTAGCCCTACTGTACAAACACTTCAGCATTTCGATATACCGACAGTCAACTTGGCACCGCTGAAGGGACTGTAGCACCGCCCAAATTTCGACGGAATCAAAGGCTTTCTCATAGTCCACATACGCCAGGCAAAGTGGCAGATTGTACTCTTCAGTCTTCTGTACAATCTGCCGCAGGGTATGTATGTGGTCTATGGTACTGAAGCCTTTTCGGAAACCGGCTTGTTCGGGAGGCTGGAAGTCGTCAAGTCTGCGTGCGAGACGATTCGTAATGACTCTCGAAAACAGCACGTAGACGCGGCTCAGAAGGGAAATCGGTCTGTAGTACTTTAAGAGAGCGTTGTCGCCTTTCTTAAAGAACAAGACCACCGCAGTTCTGCTCCACGCCTCTGGAGTAGTGCCACCATGGAGGACGGAATTGAAGAGCTTCTGAAGGACTTCAAGTACCGGTGTTCCACCCGCTTTCAGAAGCTCCACTGTAATTCCATCCTCGCCTGGGGCCCTGCCGTTTTTAAGGTGCTGGAGAGCCATTCTAATCTCGCTTAGACTGACGTCCGGGATATCATCGGAATAGTGTCGGATAAGACTTGCTCTTGGATCGTTACTCACACTTGCGTGTGGCTCCAACGATGATGTGTACAGCTGCCCATAGAACCTCTCAATCTCACTCAAAATCTCAGGTGTCCCGGAAACGATGTTACCACACTCAGTCTTCAGCCTTGACAGTTGGCTCTTTCTGGCAGACAGATCTCTGGCAAAGACTTTGGAGCCCTGGTTCCGCTCGATCGCTTCTTTAATACGAGAAGTATTAAAGTTGCGTAAGTCTCGCCGTATGCATTTGGAGATCTGTCTGTTCAGTTGCCTGTATGCTGTCAAATCTGTTGACGATTGCAGCCTCATCTCCCGTCTAACAGCCATGAGATTAAGAGTGTGATCGGAGAGTTTTTGTGTTCTTCTGCGGCGGGTCTTGCAGAACTTAGCTCCGACCGCATGGACAGTTTCCACGAGCTTGTCGTTCATATCGTCCACTGCATTGCAATCTTCTAGGCACTGGAAGCGGTTACGTAACTCGAGCTGAAAGGTTTCGGGATTCTGGATTAGAGCACGAGGGGGACGGAGCGTTGACTTCATTAGACGAGACCTCTCCAACTTAACGTTTAGGTTCAGTGTGCCTCTAACCATTCGGTGATCGCTGCCAGTTTTCACCCTTGCGATCACTGAGACATCACTGAACAGTTGGCGTCTGGTCGTCATAATGAAGTCAATCTCATTTTTTGTCGAACCGTCGGGGCTCGACCAGGTCCACTTCCTGTGGGGCCGCTTCTGGAAGAAAGAGTTCATCATAAAGAGTCCCTCTTTCTCTATAAAGTCGGCCAGCTGCTGGCCCCTTCGGTTCCGTTGCCCTACTCCAAATTTCCCTACCTTCAGCTCACCGCTTTCTCTTGTGCCCAGTTTCGCGTTGAAGTCTCCCATCAACACCGTGTAGTAGGTTTTGGAGGAATGTATGGCTCTGGAAATATCCTCATACATTTCCTCCACCTCCTCATCGGGATGTGCCGAGGTTGGTGCGTAAACCTGAATGACCTTCAGCGAATACCGTTTGGTGATTCTGAGTATCAGGTACGCGACCCTCGTCGACACACTCCCAATCTTTACAACGTTGTTGACGAGAGATTTGTGGACGATAAATCCGATACCTAATATTAAAGAATACAAATGTCCAAAATACAATGATTTGGTAAATGTCATAAATTTAAATAAACGTTATGTGTGTAATAATCATATATTTGCAAAAAATAATCACAAAATTTTACATTGTTCTTGTGACGAAGTGTGGGTTTTTTACAAGTGGTTATTGCTTGAAAATAAAATTTTAAATTAATCATAAATTTTGTTTGATTTCCCAAAAACATTAGTTATAGTACGAGTAAACAATATATATTAATTGTTTACACCAACACTTTCATTTTTTATTTCACCCCTTAGAACTTTAGACGTGTGTAATGTTTCACTTTATACATCCGTTTACTGCTATTGTGGCAGGAACAAGTGGATGTGGGAAGTCAAATTTTGTAAAAAATTTCATAAAATCAGTTACAGAAATATGTAATTGTGATTTTAATCAGATCACATGGTGCTTTGATGAAATGCAACCTTTATATAATTTACCACATGTTAACTATCATCAAGGAATTCCAAATCTTAATATGTTTGATGGTGAAAACCCACATCTCGTTATTATTGATGATCTAATGAGAGAGTCCAATGTAACTTTAAACACGAACAGTGTTTTGTATTAGGTTAAATAGAAGATTTATTAAGAAATAAAAAATAATATATTGCATACAATTTGTTTTATTTAATTTTATAACGTTTCACATAGTTACATACACACAAAATGCATTACACATAACTCATAAAATCTAACACACAACACATATTATAACCTTCTATAGTCTACAGTAACATTTCTGTTTTTATCTATCTCAATAATATTATCAAACTCAGCATAAACTATACAGTTAATTGTTTGTATTAGTGAGGATTCAAATCGTACTTCTAATCTTACACTACCATGCTTTATGAGATTCCAATGAGCTGATGAGTTGGCTGATAAATCAGGAGTTAAGTCAAATGCTAATAGACAGTAACCTTTGGCATACTGTTCACAAGAGATTCCATTTCCTTCATTAAGAAAGTGAATACCAGTTCCCGAGAATAGAGTATGATATGCTGATGTAAATATACTATTATTAAAAGACGGTTGCAAAGCTTTTGAAGGTATTTGTTGACCATCAATATATAAGCTGATAGAATTAATACCATAGTTTTCAAAGTTAAATGGATTTTTAGTAAGGGAACCATTAAATACAGAATTGTTCACAAATCCAATTATACATCTTTTGGGTACCTGCCCTAAAAATATACTATCAAGAGTTTTTCCTTGAACACCCGATGGAATTGTTAAAACTTTTACTTCAGGTCGAGTAATAGGATATTTAGCAGTGGTAGAAGCTAAAACTTTTTGATGTGCGAGTAATACACTTGGATTAATTCGTGCTCGTCGAACAATAAGAGTTGCATCCGTAATTCAAACTTAAACTTCATATCGTTTGACCCAGCAATTAAATTAAAACTCTCTTGATCGAACCAATTTAACACTCATTTCAACACCATTAATTAAAAATTTATCTTGGTTGAAAATATCACCGTGGAGATGACCAATCATTTCTATTTCCTTACTTTCACTAATCAATTTCTGTCTTTTAACAAATCCTATGTTTTTATCATCCGTAGAATCCATTTTTCCTGCTGTATCATCATACCAAAGACTACAAGTAAGATGAGATTGTTTAGCAGCAGGAGCATAGTTTAAAAGTGTTTTCATGTATGCTCGATATGCATAGGTATTATTAGGTGGTGATACAAGTTTTTGGTTTAAATAAACATCAAGTTGACTAAAAAGTGAATGCAGCCAATTATTTACAGGTGCTACTATTGTAGTAGACATCAAGTTAGTTGAATCTTGATTTAATACTTTTGCCCTTATGTGGAGTAATGTATGAGACAAATCTATGTATTCATCGCTTGTCCCAGGAACTTGAAACTCGATAGGTCCATCATCACCAAGAGATGAAATTGGTTTATAATGAATCCACAATCTATTTTCAATGCTAGTTTGTGTAGGCGGTAGTGCAAACAAATCCAATTCTGACTTAACGCACTCGCAAGAATGAATATGAAGGAAAGACATATTTAATTTGAAAATATATCTTTGATATTTTTTGGTTTGAGACCAAGTTTTTTCGCAGCTTGCACTTTAGCCTTTCGTTTTAAATTCGTACTAACTTGCTTTAGACGATCTTTTATTGAGGCTTCCATAGGACGCGCTTGAACCATATCCGATAAAAGTCCTAGTCCAGCGCTTAATGCCTCCTTACCAATCACTCGAGCACCACTTGAAAGTAAAGGTAAAACTGATCTAAATAACCCCCCCTAAGAAGCTCCCAATACCATGACCGCGTTGGTATGGTGAACCCTTATAAACTACTCCAACTCCTGACCCAGCATGATGTGTATAATAATTTTCATATGGACATTTATGATGATCACGAAGAGAATTCATTATTATAGTTTTCGGAAATGTAGTTTAATACACACGGTTTCAAACTGGAATGGTATTTTTTGTCCTGTGCTCGATCTTATAACTATTTCCAGCGTATCGAACTCTCTTCGCATAACAGGTAAGTAGTGAGGTTGAGAGAAAACGTGCATTTTATTTGCACCATAAATGTATTTTGTAGGATCTAATGAAATGACTCTTAGTAAAGGAGTCATAACATCACCCACAATCTGAGGATCGATAATGTCGCAATATAGAAATAGTTGAGATGGTAACCCTAAGTGTAAATTAGCAGGACACTTTCCAAAATTTCTCTCTAGAAGATTTTTATTTGGTTCATAACCTAGTTGTAAACTTAATTTGGGTGATAATGTTACGGATGTCATATTTTTATCCAAAACAGAAATAGACACAAATTTTGTTATTTCATCATAGCGAAATTTCAAGTTCTCTCCGATACCATTTAACACTCTTAAAATATGCTCAACGTTATCGTATGGATGGTTTATCTTCATTAGGCATTAACATAGATTTTGTAATGTATATAACATTTTCATGACCTTGAACAGTAAACATGGTACATGGATATTGAAACTCGACAACTCCAACCGACCATTCACCTTCTAATTTAATAGCTTTTGGCAATTTCGTTAAAAATTTGTGGTCTTGTTATCAGGAAAGTATTCCATTGAACTATTGCTGAGCAAAGTTAAATAAAAACTTTCTTTATTCATATTTCTTTTAAACTATAAGCTAAAATCCAATTGTTAAATTTATCTGTATAACCTTTCCACTTCACTAATACTTCTTTTCTGTTACCTGAATAACAAGTGTTAATTATTTTATCTATTTTATATTGTGAGGTGGGGCTGTAAGTGATTTTCTGTAATTGTCTTTCATAAAAAGTACCAACTATTGGTTCATTTTGTAAATCTGTTATTGTATAAACAACCCATGGAGATCTATCAATTATTGAATATATAATAATATTTTATCACTCCAATTTGATTCATATCCTTTTTGTAAAACATGTTTATATTTAGTTATTCGAACATAATCACCCACATTGAAATTTGGTTTAGGATTTTCTAAAGAAAGTTTGTTCGACCGTCTATCACAAAGATTAGTCCAAACTGTCATAATATTGTTGGAATTTACATCACATGATCACATCTTAATACTAGAGTGAAAGCTGTGATTATAAGAGTATATTAAATCTTGTAAAACATCTATATATCTATAAGTATTATTATGAGTGAAGTAACGCCACATTTTCCTTTTTAGTGTTCTTTGAAATCGTTCAACAATACTGGCCTTAATGTCAGGATTGTTAGTGGTATAGTAATTAATCTTTTTGGATTTAAAGTATTTTTTTACATCTTTTGAAACAAATTCTGTACCTTTATCAGATTGTATGTGAGTAGGTGTTAAATTACTTTCAGTAAATATACTTTCAAAACATTCTTTAGTTGTTTCTGAGTTTTTCTTTTTTATTGGTCTTGCAAAAGCATATTTACTAAATACATCAATAACACAAAGTATATACTTGAAACCATCATTATATTGAGAATAAGTTCGCATATCACTTAAATTAGCTTACCACAGTTCATTAATATTTAATAGAATGTACCTATTACGCGGGAATTTTTTTGGAATGGGTTTATGTAATGTGTATGTTTCTTGTGATTTTAACCATTCCTTTACTTGCTTTTTATTCATTTTACCCTTCATGTCTTTTGATAATTTATCAATACTACCAAAACTAGCGGGATTAGATGGATCATAATAAATCCTGTTAATTTCTTCTAGTACGGGGTCCATTTTTCCCACTCAAGCCTTTTACGTATTTTAGTTATAGACTTTTTATCTCTACTGCTCGGTGTAGAAAACTCTATTTTAGTTATAGATTTTGTATCTACTCTACTCGGTGTAAAAAACTCTTGAACTTCAATCTCAGAGGGTTTGTTCAGATCTTTTGCTTGAAGTTGGTTAATAAACTCACATCTCTTTGGATTTCCAATATAAGTAAGTAGTACTTTAATATCTTTTAATGCTTCAGCAAATCTATCCCACCCTACTGGATCACTTCTTTTTAAGGGTCTTAGTGAATCATTTATTAAATCAACAATATTACTTCCAGGAATTTTTTCATTATCAATTATGACTGTACCTTCATTATCCCAATGTATTTTACTTTTACTTGTTTCAACTAAGTTTAATAATAACTGTCCTTTTTTATTATAAGTTTTTGGTATTAAACTAAGTATTTGAGCTGGTGTGTAAAGTGGATTTTCATCATTTTCCTTACTTTTAATGGATCAATTCTCCTCCAACAAAATTCAGCATCGACTGAAGTTTTTAGATCTCTATCTTTATTTTTAAAACTAATTTTGGAATTATTTGAATCTTCATTAGATGTATCAGAATAAATTGGTAATCTGAGTGGTTGACGATCCTCTTCGATAAAATGAAGGTATCTTTGCAGCGTTTGTAAATATAACATCCATTTCTTTCGGTCTTCCGTCTTACTATTCATAATATTTTGCATTTCAATATCTAATCGAGATAAATTTATATTAACCTTATTTTCTTGTTTTAATTTTTCAATGAATCCAGGTTCGATAAGTATCATTTTCTTTGCATTTTCCATGTTAACTGGCTAGTCCACTCACTAATCCACTCAATATTACACCAAATATTATTGGTAAGAAAGCCCCTCTTTTTTGTATAATTATATTTTTTCTTAGTTTATGTTTACACTTACGCACTAGTTTACGGAGTATATTTTTGTGTTTATTCAATTTTTTGTTTATCTTTATCTTTAAGAGGTACTTTTCCTTGTAAATCGTTATGAATATACTCAAAAATACAGTTAATTTCTTCTTCATCACACGTTTTAAGTAATGCTCTTTGATATTTTGGTTTAAGCGTATGCAAAGCGTTTAGCAAATATTTATGCGTTGTGAGTCGACGATGCATCATTTAGCAATGATTTGAATTGTTTGATTCTTGGTGTATTTAAACTCTTTTGTGGGGACGTAGACTGTACAGAAACCAAAAATTAAATGGAAAGACATTTGTCTTGATACGACGAAAATCATTGGTATTCCAATACCAATGATTGGTATTCGGTTTTAAATCTACCATTAAATATCCATGTGCCTCTAGAGTTGCATCCCTGTAGGCATCTTCATTGAATTTTGGGTTATCTGGTGACAATTGTCGTGCTAAATATCTTATTTGAGTTTTATCTCGAGGTTTTTTAAAATATATTATATAACTTTAGTTTAAAAATATGTCTCTTTGCCCTTTACCCTGATGAAATAAATTTTGTGTTAAATAAAATACACTAAGATTCCTGTGATGACTACCTTTTGTAAATATATCCACAATTCTTCCATCGGACTCTCTCATTAGATCATCAATAATAACGAGATGTGGGTTTTCACCATCAAACATATTAAGATTTGGAATTCCTTGATGATAGTTAACATTTGGTAAATTATATGAAGGTTGCATTTCATCAAAGCACCATGTGATCTGATTAAAATCACAATTACATATTTCTGTAACTGATTTTATGAAATTTTTTACAAAATCGGACTTCGCACATCCACTTGGTCCTGCCACAATAGCAGTAAACGGATGTATAAAGTGAAACATTACACACGTCTAAAGTTCTAAGGGGTGAAATAAAAAATGAAAGTGTTGGTGTAAACAATTAATATATATATTGTGTACTATAACTAATGTTTTTGGGAAATCAAACAAAATTTATGATTAATTTAAAATTTTATTTTCAAGCAATAACCACTTGTAAAAAACCCACACTTCGTCACAAGAACAATGTAAAATTTTGTGATTATTTTTTGCAAATATATGATTATTACACACATAACGTTTGTTTAAATTTATGACATTTACCAAATCATTGTATTTTGGACATTTATATTCTTCAATATTAAAAATTCTATCATTCGTCGTCAACATTTTTAAAAATTGTTTTTCTGTTGAACCACCTTTGTATGCGATCACTTCGTCTTTGCACAAATTTCTAATGTACCAATTTAATATGGGAATGATGTTCTCTTGTTTGTAGGCACATTTTAATTCTTCATCAATGCATCAAAATATGGAATGCCGTGCACGTGTATTTCACAATAACGAACAGTTTTTTTGTCTTTTGGCGACAAATAATTGAAAGGATAACTTGGCTGAAACAAATAATGATCGATAAACGCATCATTTTTATTAGATAGTTTTACGTCTAGAATAGCCATTTCTCTACATTGAAAATGTTTATGAGGATATGTAATGTAAAATCCGTTCATGTCGATGATGTATCTAATATTTTTTAGATTTTGTGTCATTTTGAACCAAAATGTTGATGAACCAACACGTGACTAAAAATATGTTTGTTCCAACAAACTTCACATAACAATGCTTCATTACTTCCCATAATCCCATTTCTTCCTTCTGCTCTTGTCTTCCTGTAATTTAAGTAAACAGAATCACATTCACTAATGATCAACTAATGACTGTCATTGTTAAAAAAGTATTTTCTAACTTTTTCACTTTCTGCTATTGTCTTTGTATTTATGGCTAGAAAATGTCCGCGGCGCTGCCTCAGTGCGTGTTGGCGAACTTTACATGCCTTCTAAATTTTCTCAGACATGCAGTTTTCCTTACGATGTTTTCCTTCACTGCCGAGCACGTGGTAAATCAGCACTTAAAATTGCAATTAACAATTTAATTGGTGCCGGCGGGGATCGAACCCGGGTCGCGTACTGTGAAATTTACAGCTTGCGCTAACCATCTGAGCTACCACGGCTTAATCATATACACACACAATATTTAAATATAATTTTTTAACTCTAAATCATACACATGTAAGAAAATAACAGAAAGAAAAGTAAGTTTGTCAATAGAATAAACACTTACATCCATGGCCTTTGATGCGTTGAAGTAACACAAATGTAGTATTGATAGATCCACTGCGGTAAAACGACCATACACTAACTCCATGACTGTAGTTGCTTGGTCTTTTAAAGTACCAGTAAGTAATAATTCTAATCTAAAGAATTTCTGCAGTGGAATTGATAGTAACTTTATGCGTCAACAAGCTTATCTCACATTTTGTTGTATATCTCAACATTCCTTCGTGTTGCGTCTTGTTCAGTGTATTGATGACTCAAATACGTTTTGTATAACACAAAATAATGCAATTTAATATTTATATATATTATTCCAATAATGCAATTTTATATATATTATTCTGATGATATCCCGGACGTCAGTCTGAGCGAGATTAGAATGGCTCTCCACCACCTTAAAAACGGCAAGGCCCCGGGCGAGGATGGAATTACAGCGGAGCTTCTGAAAGCGGGTGGAACACTGGTACTTGAAGTCCTTCTGAAGCTATTCAATTCCGTCCTCCATGGTGGTACTACTCCGGAGGCGTGGAGCAGAAGCGCGGTGGTCTTGTTCTTTAAGAAAGGCGACAACGCTCTCTTGAAGAACTACAGACCGATTTCCCTTCTGAGCCGCGTCTACGTGCTGTTTTCGAGAGTCATTACGAATCGTCTCGCACACAGACTCGACGACTTCCAGCCTCCCGAACAAGCCGGTTTCCGAAAAGTCTTCAGTACCATAGACCACATACATACCCTGCGGCACATTGTACAGAAGAGCCAAGAGTACAATCTGCCACTTTGCCTGGCATATGTGGACTATGAGAAAGCCTTTGATTCTGTCGAAATTTGGGCGGTGCTACAGTCCCTTCAGCGGTGCCAAGTTGACTGTCGGTATATCGAAGTGCTGAAGTGTTTGTACAGTAGGGCTACGATGGCTATCCGATTACTGAACTGGAGTTCGAAACCTATCCAACTGCAGAGAGGTGTAAGACAGGGTGATATTATATCCCCGAAACTCTTCACCGCTACGTTGGAAGACGTTTTCAAGCTACTGGACTGGAAAGGATACAGTATTTACGTCAATGGCGAGTACATCACTCACCTTCGATTTGCCGACGATATAGTCCTTATGGCAGAATCGCTGGAGGACTTTAGCACTATGCTCAATGTCCTCAATGGTGTTTCCCAACGGATAGGTTTTAAGATGAACATGGACAAAACAAAGATCATGTTTAATGTCCATGTCACACCTATGCCGGTAGTTGTTGGGAGCACTATGCTCGAAGTTGTTAACGAGTACGTTTACCG
The DNA here is from genome assembly GCA_907164705.1 of Parnassius apollo. Lineage (NCBI taxonomy): Eukaryota > Metazoa > Arthropoda > Insecta > Lepidoptera > Papilionidae > Parnassius > Parnassius apollo. The sequence goes on along the minus strand of CAJQZP010000969.1, from coordinate 850,144 downwards.
GGGACAAATATTCCGACTTGGTAACTCCAACTTCGATCGAGAGGTCAATCGACGGATTGAACTCGGCTGGGTAGCGTTCGGGAAATTACGACACATCTTCTCGTCAGGTATACCTCAATCTCTAAAAACTAACGTGTATAACCAGTGCGTGTTGCCAGTGATGACTTACGGATCTGAAACGTGGTCTTTCACTGCGGGCCGTATGAGGACGCTCAAGGTCGCTCAGCGAGCTATGGAAAGGGCTATGCTCGGAGTTTCTCTGCGTGATAGACTCAGAAATGACGATATCCGCAGTAAAACCAGAGTGACCGACATAGCCCAACGGATTAGTAAGCTGAAGTGGCAATGGGTCGGCCATATAGCTCGAAGAACCGATAACCGATGGCGAAGAAAGGTTCTAGAGTGGCAGCCTCGTACCGGTAGGCTCAATGTAGGGCGACCCCCCATTAGATGGAGTAACGACCTGGTAAGACATGCAGGAAGTCGATGGATGCAGGTGCTTTGTGGCATACCTTGAGGAAGGCCTATGATCAGCAGTGGACTTGTGAAGGGCTGTAATGATGAATGAGTGAGTCGCACCATGGATGTCATATAGCTCTGGGATTAAGTAAAAATAAATTGCGCATTATGGCAAGAGCCCTAACTGGACACTGTTGTCTTAAAAAGCACATGTCCATCTTGGGACTAAGCAACTCAAGGATGTGTCGGTTCTATTCCATAACGGAAGAAACGCCTCTACACATCCTAACTGATTGCAGACCCTTAATGCGCAAACGTAACACTCATCTGGGAAACTATGTACTCCGCCCAGAAGAAGTGAAATTGGTCACAGCTAAGCAACTCCTTCTATTCATTGAAGGCATAGGGCTTAGCCGTGAACTATAGCCATAGCAGCGATCACAATAGATCTTCTAGGTCGCAGTGATACTGGTCTCTTCCCTAGACCTGCTCGCACATAATAAAAAAATGGATGTCATAAAAGGCGAAGGAGAGAAACAAACGAGAAGATGGGCAGCATTATCTTCCTAATAACAATTAGAATAAAACTGCAGTTGTCAACCAACCTGCGAAACGGGGTCTATGTTCAGCAGTGGATAGGTTGTATTGAATAAATGGATAAATTATAAATGAATACATACAACTAAAATAATCCCCTAACATTTTAAAGTATATTGTCCAATTAATACTGCTAAAAGAGTCCTATAAGTTCTATACATGTTTAGCTGTATAACGTCATATCAAATGAGTCTCACCAGTAGGTAAAAATTTGGCATTCAATTATCTATTACCAAAGCTTATTTTATGTACGTCACACTAGTTTTTGTCAATATATGCAGTAATACCGAAGTTATTACTATGTGAAATTTGGGAGAGGTTTTTTAAATTCAAGAAATTTCACGCGCTCGTGGTGTGACGTCATTCCTCGCTTCTCTGAGCAAGACGCACTAGCGGCTGGCCGTGATGCGGCATGCCGTTGCGGCAGCCCGTACTTTAATTTTTACATGAAATCATGATACCGACGTATAAAACCATGAACACATTACACACACATATCGACGCACTGACTTGCCGTTGTCGTGACGGGGGGGGGGGGGGGGGCTTGGTAGCCGTGATTTGTTCACTCCCGTTGAACTAAGAGGAACACTCTTCGGATGTATGTTAGTTGGCTGCAGTCGAGATGGAGTCGCGGAGGAAGAGGAGTATTGGTATGGCGATGCGCCACTCACCCTATCCTCCGCGAGTCTCACGGGGCCGCACCGTTAATTGATGCGGAGGTGGCGGAGGGAGGCTAGTGCTTCTGAATGCTCGTTTTTCCTGGCCCCATGGCCTTCGCACATAGGACACTGGGGCTTCCGTTGCACATGAGAACATGGAGGGCGCGCCATGTGTTCGGGTGCGCTTTACCTGAGAAGGAGATGGGGAAGGTGTAATCCTCTCCCGAGGAGGTGCCGCCATGGAGCGGCCCCTCCTGGTTGGGTCCCGGATGTGTGCGAAAGCAAGCGTTCCCGTAGCCCTGCCAATATGCGACGAAGGTAAACACCATGGGGTTTTAGTCGGTGCGAGTCTAACATAACCCGTCCTTGCCTCCGTGAGGCAGGTATGCGTAGGCATTTCGCCATGTAAAAAAATGGTTTATACTTTCAGTAGGTAATCAAAGCCTTTCGATTACGTTAGGAGGCAAAGACTACCAATGAATACAAGAAAGAGAGACGCGATATCTGGCCGCCGCCGACGAATTGCTCCTTTATTATCGTTTAATTATTGATCTGAAGTGGATTTTGATATTGCAATTTCGATTTTGTGTAATAAATGTGCACATGGAAATTATTGGCGAAAGCGATGAGCTCAGCTCAAGCTAAAAATGACTAGAAGGCAGTAGTTTTTTTTTCACGAATTGCAATGCAAAATAAAATAGGAGTCCATGATTTAAATTTTAAACTAAAACAGGCATCAATTTGGTTAATATCGCAAACTGTATGATGAAATACGTCAACATCCACAAAAGTTTTAAGAAATTTTTTTTGCATTGCAGACTGAGACATTATTTCGTTAATAAACGTCTCCGTATTTATGTTTTGCATCCCGGAAAAATCAACACGATTTGATTAAAACCGGCCAAGAGCGTGTCGGGCCACGCTCAGTGTAGGGTTCCGTAGTTTCCCGTACGTCACAACAAGTGTTCCCACTTATGAGTTTATAGGTGGGTATCCATTATGTTCGCGCTCCTGCAACTGCTCCCGGTAGTGGGTACTGTTGTTTCCATCCAAGTTCAAAATGATTTTCCTAGAAAGTCCTTATAAAGTTCTACTTTTCAGATTTTTTTCATATTTTCTAAACTTATGATTCAAAAGTTAGAGGGGGGGGGACACATTGTTTTTTACTTTTGAAGCGATTATTTCCGAAATTATTGACATTATCAAAAAATGATTTTAGTAAACCCCTATTCATTTTTAAATACCTTTCCAACAATATATCACACGTTAGGGTTGAAATTAAAAAAAAAAATCACTTCCCACTTTACATATAGGGGGGCTACCCTAATAAAACATTTTTTTCCAATTTTTATTTTACCACTCTGTCGGCGTGATTGATACACATATTGATACCAAATTTCAGCTTTCTAGTGCTAACGGTCACAGAGATTAAGCGAGGACGGACAGACGGACAGACAGACATGGCGAAACTATAAGGGTTCCTAGTTGGCTACGGAACCCTAAAAACGCAAGACGCGCGAATTGGTTTATTTGTACTCATGAATACGTTATCTCACGAAAATGATATTGATAGTAATATATAGTATTAAGTGTCAGAGAATACATATTTTCTTAAAATTATCGACGGGGTTCGCGCGGTTTTTAATTATAAATTGCACGTATTTTCTCAATATTCACTGCTTTACGCTAGAGCAAGATTCCATAAGACATAATACTATGAAAATTAGCAAAATATACAATTTTTGCAGTTTCAATTTAAGTTATCGCATGAAACATATTGATTGAATTTGGTGTTTACTGATCCTCTAACTCAGTGATTCCCAAAGTGGTCTATATCGACCCCTAGGGGTCTATGACAACGTGCAAGAGGTCTACGTCAGCGAAAAAAATTTGGGGGTCCATGAAATGAAAATGGGGGTCCACGATAGTGGATCTCAACACATACACTGATAGTACCTATTTACTTACATCATACTATCTTATAATATCAAAACATAGACATTATTTATAAAAGTACCTATGAAGTAAAAAATTTATTATATATGTTTATAAAATTGTGTAAGTTGTAGGATGTTGGTATTCGCTTTGTGGTCGCAATACATTTTGAACTTGTAAAAACCTGAGAGTCGCAGTCTCAGAGCTTCGCTACCTTGCACTGACTTGTTCAATTCGTCACTCTATAAATACGAATGTGGGACAAATACGTTTATTCGTTTCCTGAATCTTGAAAAGGAAAGTGCTAAGAAAATATTTAAAAAAATTTAAACAGATAGTATATCACACAAATTATAGTGTCAGTGTTATTTTGTTTAAGAGTGCTGGAGAAAAGTAAGTACATTACTTTTTATTAAATTTTAGTTTTGTACTCGTAGTTAGCAAAGATAGATAAATTACGCCAATCATGACTTTAGTTATTAGTACTCGTAGTTTAATATTCAATCATGCAAAATTACACGAGTACTCCTCAATAGTTTCTTTTTGAAAGTTTAACAATCGGTATTATAATTACAGTGCAATCTCCGTAATTCGAGCTAATTGTTGCAAAAAGATGTTCGAATTATGGAATGTTTTCGGAAAAATCAAAAAAATATACAGCTGCTGGATTTTCTGTCTTATTTAAATAATTTAATTTTGCCCACAGATGACTGATGCCATTTCCGAATCTAAAAAGAAATGTAGACAGTACAGTGTCGATTATTTGAAATTTGGCTTCATTCCATCATTGCCGGACAAACAATTGCCTATGTGCCTTTTATGCAACAAAGTTTTGGGCAATGATGCTATGAACCCATCTAAACTGCAAGATCATCTGAGAAGATGCCACCCTGATAATACAGAGAAAGATTTGAAATACTTTCAAACACTCAAAGATAAACTTCAGAAGAGGCCTACACTGGACAGAATGTTCGCTTCGACGTCACAAAGAAATGATGATGGTTTGCGGGCGTCTTAGAATATCTCGTTACTTATAAGTAACGAGATATTATTTATTGCTATAGCAAAATCCGGAAAACCGCATACTATCGGAGAGAAGTTAATTTTGCCAGCCGTTGAAGAGGTTTTAAAAACTGTTTTACACAAACCTGCATCTGATATCATTAAAAGAATTCTCTTAAGCAATAATACTGTTGAAAGACGTATTGATGAAATGAGTTCTGATATTGAAAGCTTCTTATGTAATTATTTGCAAACGACCCATTTCTCTATACAACTGGACGAGTCAACTTTACCTGATAATGCAGCATTATTATTGGCATATGTACGTTTTATTATGAATCAAGAAATCTACGAAGAACTACTCTTCGCAAAAACTTTGATAACCGACACTAAAGGTGAATCAAAATTTCATGTTTTGAAGGATTACTTCATTGAAAAAGCAATTCCTTTATCAAATATAATATCAGTAGCTACAGATGGAGCACCTGCCATGGTTGGACGTTATCGTGGATTTATAAGTTATTTAAAACAAAATGTGTCAGGGGTGTTAGCAATACATTGCGTCATCCATCGACAACATTTAGTTGCTAAAAATTTGAGTGTTAGATTGCATGAACACTTCATTTAGTCATTGATGCAGTAAACCGAATCCGAAGCAACGCGTTGAATACGCGGTTATTTGCGAAGTTGTGTGAAGAAAATGACGAACACTTCCATCAATTACTCCTTCACACTGAAGTATGCTGGCTGTCGCAAGACTTATGTTTGACAAGATTTTTTGCACTTTTTGAGACTGGTGGAGCGACGAGCCTAAGGTTACCGAAGTCTAATTCCCCGGTCGAACCTTAAACCTATTACGCGAGATATTAACCAAAGTGGACTGTATCTGCGAAATGCTTCTACGCTTACATAAATGGCGACTATAGCACGCGGTACAATGCACTCGCTCTTCCCCAAAACGAACTATTATTTGCCAAATCTATGAAAGGAATCCTGCTTGATTAGGATAAAATAAATTGGAGCGGACACAATTATATCAAGCAGTAACTATTATTAGGAATGTTTACTCACCGGGGTGTTTCTTCTATGCTGCTTGGGCACTATATAGCTGCGACTTCTGGAAGATACTCTGGGTAGACTCTCTGGGTAGACTCTCTAGGGCCCCAGAGATACGTCGGGAGAGAAGCGGTGTGGTTCCAACGACGAGCGCGGCGGGAAGAGAGCGCGCGTCGGTCGCGCGTGCCTTTTATTCCTTCGGTTGCGATGATTACGTGATATTCTAGAATCATCTTCTTTCCCCTCCCACCCCACCACCCCGATGTGTCGATAGGAGGGTATGAATGATATGGTTTGGAAAGGGATAAACGATTTGGCAAGCCCTACCGTCAAAAAATAAATACGAATGGTTTTCCGCGCAACCATCTCCCCCGCCCTTGAAGGATTTCCTTCAAAATTAACTAAAACAACTAGAGCTAAAATCAAACTAACAAAATAACTAACTAACGCTAAGATTACCTAAATTCAACTACAATTTCTAATCTAGAAAACTAATTTAAATTATGGAAGAGGCAAGGGGCACAAACGGACAGCAGGACGCAGGTAAGACCCAACCGTGGTCTTAACGCGAGCTACCCTAATTACTCCGTCGGAACCGGGGAAGACCTCTTCGACAATTCCTAGCGGCCAATGGAGAGGCGGCGTATTCTCTTTGGTGAGCACAACTACAGTTCCTACAGCTAAAGGCTCAGTTGCTGTGTTCCATTTTTGCCGAGACTGCAAAGTATGCAAGTATTCCATCCTCCATCGTTTCCAAAACGATTGCACTAACCGGTCTAATAATTTGTGGCGTGCGGAAATGCTAAGTCTGTTCTCATCCATATCTACGGCGGGCAAATACTTTAAAGGCGTTAAATTCAAAAAATGTGCTGGAGTTAGAGCCAGCGGTTCCGAGGGGTCACTAGACAACGTACGACAATGTGGGCGGCTATTCATTACGCATTCGATTTGAGCGAGCACCGTACTTAGCTCTTCGAAGGACAAGATTTGATCTCCTATTACTCGGTATAAGTGACTCTTTAGACTTTTAATATTAGTCTCCCAATTGCCCCCAAAATGACTCGCGGCTGGGACCTTCAGAGACCACTTAATGCGGTTCTCGGCTAGAATGTGAGCGAACTCCGAATTATAATACTTGCTAGCTAAGAGCTCATGTAGTTCTGATAAAATACGTTTTGCACCGACGTAGTTCGTACCGTTATCCGAATATAATTTACTTACAGGGCCACGGCGGGAAAGAAATCTTTTAAATGCACCCATAAAGCCTGCTGTGCTTAGATCACCAACGAGTTCTATATGCACCGCTCGAGTAGTTAGACATACGAAAATGCAGACGTAAGCTTTTGTGGGTCTTATACCACGCCCGCGAGTGAGCGTGACCTTAAACGGACCAGCGAAATCAGACCCGGTGTGCGTAAAGGGCTTTACTGATTGTATTACTCTACAAGATCTAAGTTCCGCCATTTCCGGAAATGACGGCTTGGGGCGTGCCCGAAAGCAAGCTATACATCTGTGCACCCGATTGCGTATTGAACTACGTGCAGAAAGAATCCAATAATTCTGACGCAAGATCGACATCAGCAAGTCGGGGCCAGCGTGCGAATTCAATTTATGATGGTAATCGACTAATAAATTCATGATATGGTCTTTACGCGATAAAACTATAGGATGCCGTTGGTCGAAACTCAACTGCGAGTTGGACAATCGTCCACCTACCCTTACAATCCCATCCTGTAAAAATGGCTTAAGGCGTTGAAAGGCGCGACTACAAGCTCTATTCGATTGTAATCTTGTAATTTCTTCCGAGAAATGCGCACGATGAAGTTCACGCAATACTAGCGACTCGGCATAGTCGTAATCGGACGCTAAGACATACGAACGTCGCGGTAAAAGCTTCGCGAATCGACAAACGTAAATTACGCTACGTAATAATTTCGACCAAGAGGACAAGCGGTTCGCCAAAGCAATGATTGGAGAAACCTCGCTCGAAACGTTCGCCACTAGAGCGTGTCTCTTCTCTTCCGGCGGTTGTGACACTGACGAAGGTTCGAAATCGGTTATTGGCCATTGCGAGGGATCCAAGTGAACCCAAGAAGGTCCGTGGAACCAAAGCGGGTGGTCCATTATTTGCATCGGGGCGAGTCCACGGGATAGACAATCGGCAGGGTTTTCCGTACCGGACACGTGATAAAAGTTCTGCGTTTCTAACTCGTCTTGGATCTTGGCCACTCGGTTGGCCACAAACGTATCCCAACGGTGAGGTGAAGAATGAACCCAGCATAAGGCGACGGTGGAGTCGGAAAAGGCAAATATCCTTTCTATGTGAACTCTATCCCTACATGCGCTGATAACTGCGGTAATAAGCTTGGTGAGTACTAATATTGCGCAAAGCTTTAAGCGCGCCAGAGAGACAACCTTACGGGGGGATACTCTCGACTTAGAACTAATGAGGCTAATCGAATTTCTACCATTATTCTGAACGTGGAAATATACAACGCCCCCCGTAAGCCTTCTCGCTGGCGTCTGCAAACCCAACGACCGTGATGACGCTATTTCTATCGACGTTTATATGACGCGGTATTTTAATTTCTCTTAGCAAAGGAAGTTCCTCTCTAAAACGCTGCTACAACCGAACAATGCTGTCAGGCGGCGAGTCATCCCAGTCGCATTCAAATAACCAAAGTTGTTTAATCAAAAAGCTTAGCGTATAATACCACCGGAGCTACGAAACCCATGACGTCCCATAATCTAGCAACGCATGACAGTATTGTGCGCTTTGTGCATTTCTCTACGTGGCGGATTTACCTTAAGGCTAAACACGTCGGACTCTGGTGACCAACACAGACCGAGCACCTTGTGTGTATTAGAATCGTCCAATTCCTTTATCGCCGAAAGACGGTGTGATAGTGGGATTGTGTCTAAAACCGGACGCGAATTACTAGTCCACTTGACACGATCGAATTGACCCGATTTCATGAGCTTCATAACCTCGGCAGTGGTTAGGGTGGGCTCCTCCGCGCTATCGACCGAGTACACAAAATCATCCATATATGATCCACTTTCAATTGCCCTCTTAGCTTTAGGATAAGAGGGACCTTCATCGTGAGCGAGCTGTCTCACCGTGGGTAACGCATGAAATGGGCTCGACTTTAAACCAAAACAAACGCGGTTAAATTCAAACACCATTAGAGGTTCCTTTGGGTTGAAACGATATAAAATGCGTTGGAATCTACGGTCGCATTCACGGACCCCTATGCAAAGAAACATTTGGCGAATATCGGCGGATAGTGCTATACTAAACAAACGAAAATTGGCTATTATATTAAATAAACTGCCCTGTAAATTTTGCCCACTATAGAGGATATCGTTAAGCGACAGGTGAGTGCTAGTTTTAGCACTAGCGTCGAGCACTACACGTAACTTAGATGTAAGTTTGTCCTCCCTAATGACCCCGTGGTGTGGTATGAAATACGACGGTGTGTCTTCGTAGTTATCTAATTTCGAAGCCACAAGTGATATGTAACCTTCCCTTATATATTCGTTAATGGCGCCGTCATAAGCTTCCTTTAATTGGGGTGAAGCGAGCATCCTACGCTCCAAGCTGTAGAAACGTTTTTCCGCCATTTGACGCGAATCGCCGAGAGATAAACCATCTCCTTTAAAGGGTAGCGCTACACTATATCTACCGTCGCGATCACGAATGGTCGTGCGGACGTAAATTTCCTCGCATAATCTGTCATCTGAGCTAGCTATGGGTGGGACGTTCACCTCCTCCATCTCCCAAAATTTGCGGACTAACGACTCGAGCGGTTCGACAGCCATACCACAATAAGAGGTTGCCGAAATACTATCTATGATGGGGGCGGAGCCAACGATGACATAGCCCAATACGGTTTCCAGTGCGTAAGGCGCGGTATGCGAGGAGTTGCCCCTGACCTTATTCTTTAGCAAAAGATGAGGGAAAAGCGATGCTCCAATGAGCATGTCTATGTTTCCAGGAACGGCGTAAGTGTCGTCTGCTAGAGTCAAATTTTTAAATTCAATCATTGCCGAGGTGTCAGCCGAAACGGTTGGCAGCCGTTCAGTGACCCTATCTACTACTAGTGCATTTATATCAAAGTTAACATTACGATCTATCCGAGAATAAAAATTTAAATTTGTATATCCCTGGATAACTTTACTAGTACCTCCGATGCCTTTGACTACGGGACAGTAAAGTGACCTATTTATTACTAAGCCTAAGCGCTGACAACATTGTCGCGTTATAAAGCTATTTTGGGCTCCGCTGTCCAGCAGTGCACGGATGCTTTGTTCGTTTCCACGCGAATCCCTAACCAAAATACGTGCCGTACCCAGTAACACGGTTGAAGGAGGTTGTGCTCCCATATTTGCCAATGAGCACAGAGCGACGTCACCAGGTCGACCGCTAGAATCGTTGACTTTAGTAGGGGTGAATTCCTTGCCCGCTTTACTTGCCGCCGATATGTTGCTATTTTCAAAATGTAATAGCGTGTGATGTTTCCTGGCGCACTTGCTACATACGGAACTAGAATTGCATTTTGCAACTAAATGCTTATCGCTTAAGCAGTTCAGACATAGGTTGTTTGTCTTTACTAATTTATAACGTTCGCTTGGTGAATATTTACGAAAAGTCGCACAATTGTATAAATTACCGTGTTTATCTTTACATATGATACAGGCATGCTGAAGTGGTGCCGACGCAGCGGTTACGTATGTTAACGACCCTGCTATTTTAGATGGTTGAGTCTGTCTACGGTCGAACCTTTTAATCTCCTGTTTAACGTTCGGGAGAGCGCTGCATCACCTTTATTTGATCTCGCACAAACGATGCTAATGAATGAAAGGAATGCATCTCCGAGCTACGATGCTCCATTTCAAACGCACGCACGGTGTCGGGGTCTAATTTCTTTAGTGCAATATGGAGAAACACCACGTCCATAAGGTCATTAAATTTCAAATTCTTAAGTGCAGCCACCGATGCCACAAATTTATCTAAAAACTGCTCTAAGCCGTTGATGTTCGCGGATGATATAGGTTTAAGATCGAATATCTGGTTCAAATATTCGGAAGTTAACATTCTCCTATCTTCATATTTAGTTTTAAGCGTTTCGAATATTAACAAGTAATTGTTTGCTGTAGGAGTAAAACCCGAGCAAATTGACTGTGCCCTGCCACTAAGTTTACTAATTAAATAATATATCTTAATTATATAATATGAATGTCTTAATATCACAATTGAATACCGGAATATCTATTGGCGGCAACCTAATTGAGTCACGTGGACGTACCTGTATTTCCGGCTTTGCTTCGTTTTGAGATGGAGATTGTAAGAGTTTCGCCGTTCTTTTCACGCGACACAACATATCTTCAAATGCCAGAAGCGGTTGGTAGTTCACTATATATTTCGGGTCGATTTGTAATTCCAAATGATTAATTTGGTCTAATATTCTTTCGTAATCCGTCCGCAAAGAATCCACCGTTTCAATTTCATTCAAAAAAGTTTCCCGCACTGCTTCTACATTAATGTTCTTTATGTGATCACTAATACTTTGTATACGTGAAAAAAGTGTGTCCCTCTTGGCATAAAGCGTTTTAATTTTAATTTCATTTCCACTAACTGCCATTTTAAATTATTATAATAAAGTTATATTAATCACAATTAATCTCACAACGCACAAATAATGGAGGATGGACACTCGTACGCCGTATTACGTAATTAAATCGAACACCTGTTACAGCGAGTCGAGGTGACGCGTGTCGCTCGCTAAACTCAATATATTTTTATCAAAATTGTCGGGTAAGCGTACAAAACGGTTGCGATTACACTGTTTCAATTATTTAAGCGACTGATAAGCTTTAAATTTAAACCAAATACAAACACTATTTAAATGAATAATTATTAGGGGATAACGAACACTATTTAAGTCTATTCCATAAATTAGAGTGCATTATCTAAATAGTTAATCTAATAATTCGACCAGAAAATGGTTGAACGACTACTAAAACACCAGTCCAAATCCTGCCGAAGTGACCATAAAATGGTGGAGCGACGAGCCTAAGGCTACCGAAGTCTAATTCCCCGGTCGAACCTTAAACCTATTACGCGAGATATTAATCAAAGTGGACGGTGTATCTGCGAAATGCTTCTACGCTTACATAAATGACGACTATAGCACGCGGTACAATGCACTCGCTCTTCCCCAAAACGAACTATTATTTGCCAAATCTATGAAAGGAATCCTGCTTGATTAGGATAAAATAAATTGGAGCGGACACAATTATATCAAGAGTAAATTATTAGGAATGTTCACTCACCGGGGTGTTTCTTCTATGCTGCTTGGGCACTGTATAGCTGCGACTTCTGGAAGATACTCTGGGTAGACTCTCTGGGTAGACTTTGGCCCCAGAGATACGTCGGGAGAGAAGCGGTGTGGTTCCAACGACGAGCGCGGCGGGAAGAGAGCGCGCGTCGGTCGCGCGTGCCTTTTATTCCTTCAGTTGCGATGGTTACGTGATATTCTAGAATCATCTTCTTTCCCCTCCCACCCCACCACCCCGATGTGTCGATAGGAGGGTATGAATGATATGGTTTGGAAAGGGATAAACGATTTGGCAAGCCCTACCGTCAAAAAATAAATACGAATGGTTTTCCGCGCAACCAGAGCCTATTTTAGAATTTCTGGATACTAAAGATAAAATTTTAAAAGAAAATTTAATGAAGAGGAAAACAGACATCGCCTATTTAACAGATTTGTTTACAAAATTTAATATGGTTAATTTGCAATTACAAGGCGACAGTTTAAATTTGATTAAAACAAAGTCCATCTTATCAGCGTTTCTTGCCAGAGTTAAACTAATGAAGCAAAATATTGGACGGGGCGAATTTTCTCAGTTCCCCAATTTGTCACAGACAAGCTGCCAGGAAGACGACGTTTCAACTTACGTTTAACATTTAAATGCCCTCTATTCAGATTTTGAATCTAGGTTTGAGGATATTTTGACTATGGTAATACCACCGTGCATAATTAATCCATATGGTGACATAGAAGAAACGAATGTCACAATACAAGAGGAACTGACTGAACTAAGTACAAACGAAGAACTTAAGGTTCAGTTTAAAAACGGATATCAGCAATTCTGGTTGGAAAACAACATACCCGTTACTTATCCCGTATTATGGAATATAGCGAGGAATTTTTTAATTTTCTTTCCATCGTCATACCTAGTGGAAAGGGGTTTCAGCGCTGTCACCAATCTCCTAACGAAAAAAAGAAACAGACTGGACATCATTAGCCGAGGAGATTTAAGATTAACCCTTACAAAATTGACGTCAAATGTTGATAATTTATTATTAAAGCATCAGGTTCATCCTTCTCACTAAAAATATTGACTTATTGCTTATGTTATTTTATTTATAGTTTATTTTATGTTTATTTAATGCTACGTATATTTTACATAACAGATACAAAATTTTATTTTGAGTAGTTTTAATTTAAATTCAATTAATAAATGTATAAATTAACATGTGTTTTTACTTTAAGTTTTTAACACTATACTTCACTACAGTTAGAAATTTACAGGAAATCAATATCAGGTAAGTAGTGGGCTCAAAAACTTTGGGGAACTCTGCTCTAACTTAACGAGCATATCTACTTTTATGGCGCTAGAGGGCGCTAACTAATAAAATTTTATTTAATAAAATATTTTATTTTTTTCTATATAATGGATGAAAACTACAACAACATTACACATAGGAACAAGCTTAAAATTAGAACCGAAACAACTGTATCAAATGTTGAATCGTTTCTTGATAATTCTTATCAAAGTCTGCCTAATGTTGAATATACAGACAGCTTAGAACTATCCGACCTGAAATGTACAATAGAAAGGTTAAATACGGAATTAAATATTGCCAACGCTGAAATAGAAAATTTAAATCTTGAGAACGGAAAACTGAAAAAAAAAATTAGACTACGAGAAGAAAATATATTTATTAAAATCTGTCGAAATACAAGACCTAAGAAGATCCACAACATGCACACCTTTAAAATTTTATTCTCCGCAGTACAAGAAACACAGATCAGAGAACAGTAATACAGACACCCTATCTGACCTCTAAACAGCACTATAACATTTAAGAACTTCGACTATAGTTCCCTCAAACCCACTATGACGAAGAAAGAGCATCTTGATGAATTAGCAATCATCATGGACTGTAACGGTACACTTACCAATAGATGCCGAAATTGCTGCACACCATAGATAGATAGCGAAAGTGACCTTCTGTGCGGTGAAGAAGTAAAACCCTATAACGATATGTCGATCGAAAGAATCGCGTAGTGATTATTGCGGATCAATATGGCCAGAAGTTAATGAAAAAATTGGTAGAACTTTTAGGAAACGAGTATTTCGTCACCTCGTAGGTACTTAAAACTTTGTAAAGATTTCACTGATTCGGACTATTTGGTGATCTTAGCCGGCTCTAATGACAGCAATTTATAAAAATTACAATCGTTTTTATATTACCAATTACATAAATTGAAGCACACAAATGTTTTGATTGGGGAAATAAAAAAACTACTACTTTAATGAATTTAAGTTACATTAGTAACCACTTTAAAAACACGTCATATGTACCATTTAACTTATTTTTTAATGATATTAGTTACAGGTAAGTAGGAAACCTGATCAAAATTTCTAGGCTTCTGTTGAGAGAAATATTAAGAATTTCTTATAAACATAATTATATTAAATTTGTGACTAAATTACCCTGCATAACTAAGATTAAATCACGTGAGGTCCATTCTGCTACTAATCATGATGAGCAGCAGCACCAAAAGTACTCTGTCAGTACACAAACGGATGATAATCAATGTGTAATAACTACTGGTGATTCTTTTTTTCGTGAATAATTGTATTAATTTAGAATTGCGAAACGACAACGTAGATAAAATTGAACTTAACATATTTCATCAAAATTTGTGTGGTATAAATAACAAGAAATTGGAGTTAGAACTATATATACGAGGGTGGATTGAAAAGTACTCGGCCTAACCAAGAAAATAAACACATACTAAATCAGTTATATTTTTATTTTTCTACTTAATCACCATCAAGTTCAATACATTTTTGCCACCTCCCCTTCCAAGCATTTAGACCGTTGAAAAAAAATGATTCTTCCTTAGAGTCAAAATATGCGTCTACAGCTGCTTTGACCTCGTCGTTTGTCGAAAATCTTTGACCTCCCAAGTGCTTTTTTAGGTTAGGGAACAGAAAGAAGTCTGATGGTGCCAGATCAGGTGAATACGGGGGATGCGGTAACAGTTCAAAGCCACAGTTGTGAATTTCAGCCATTGACTGTACTGACGTGTGAACACGGGCGTTATCTTGATGAAACAGGACTTTTCTTCTGAGCATTCCTCGACGTTTTTCTTTTTATTTCCTCTCGTAAACGACGTAGTAAGGTGCAGTAGTAATCAGAGTTTATAGTCTGACCCCTTTCAAGATAATCAATCATAATCACACCTTTCGAGTCCCAGAATACTGAAGCCATCACCTTATTTGCCGACAAAATCGACTTAGCCTTTTTTAGGGGGTGGTGAACCAGGTCTTCTCCATTGTTTTGATTGTTGTTTTGTTTCCGGTATACAGTAATGAACCCATGTTTCGTCCATAGTAACAAAACGATTCAAAAAATATCTGCATCGGCTTCAAATAACTCCAAACAGTCGCGTGAAATAGTCAATCGCGTCCTTTTTTGTTCAACTGAAAGCAGTCGCGGAACCCACCTCGCAGACACCTTGTGGAAACCCAACTCATTGACAATGATGTTTTGAGTTCGTTCATAAGAGATGCCTATAATCTCGGCTATCTCTCTAATTTTTAATCTGCGGTCTCCCATTATTAAATCAAGTACTCTTTTAATATTTTCGTCAGTAGTTGACGTCGAAGGCCTTCCAGAGCGGGGTTCATCTTTCACACTCTCTCTACCACGCTTAAATTCTGCTATCCATTTTTTGACGGATGAATATGACAGAGCACAATCGCCTAATGTACTGACCATGTCATCATGGATGGCTTTTGATGATAGCCCCTTCTTATGGAGGTACTTGATGACGGCACACTGCTCGATTTGCTCCATTCGCGGAAATTATGTCCGATTACTTTGTTAATAAATTTATAAAATCACAACTAATTATCGCACACGTTTCGAACTTCACACAATGAACTAGTCTGAACTGAACTAAATAATGTGGGTAGATTTGATTTTTAGAATTGAATGGATCTGTGTTAGGCCGAGTACTTTTCAATCCACCTAGGTAAATTCCCTTACAGTAAAGTATCATTATCTATGTATCAGTGAACATTTTCTCAATGAAAAATTTGTGGAGTTATTAGCGTTAACTGATTACAAAATAGTATCTCATTATACAAGAGTCAATAAAAAAGGGGTGGAACACTCATACTATGTAGCAAAGATAGAGATATAATAGATCTGCCTATAGCGAAATCTGTATATAAAATGGACAGCTTTGAAGTGTAAAGGACTTAGAAACTAATATTGGATTTGCTGTTATCGCACCTCTGATGATAAAAACTTTGATATATTTTTTGATAGATTAGAAAAGTTGTGCAAATACCTTTTAAAAAAAATGTGTTATATGTGGTGACTTTAACATAGACTTATTAACGGAAAATAAGAAGAAGAGTGAATTTGTGAATCTATTGACCAGGTTTAATTTTAGACCACTAATTTCTGATGCTACTTTTATTAGGAATAATTAGAGCTTATTCATTGACAATATTGTTACTAACCTAACGAGAATATAATAAATTGTAACACAGATCATAATGGACTATCAGATGAACACGCGGCAATATTATGCAATATTGTGGTCCCCCATATTAAAAGTACCTAGAAGTAAAAATAACATAGTTTATATGAATAAAAAAGCTTTAACCAAAAATAATAAATCAGTATTTAGACAAAATTTGATTAATTGTGATTGAAACTAAATGGGTATAAACACATTTCTAAGCAAATTTAAAGTCTTATTTGATGACTATTTTAAGAATAAAAATAAAATAGTAATCACAAGAAATCAAATTTACGATGGATCACCAAAGGAATAAAAGTATCAAGCCAAATGAAACGGTTTCTTTGCACAAGTAAAGGATCCCATAATGACGAAACAATCGTCAGGTACCGTAACGAATATATTAGAATTTACAGGAAAATAATTAGACTAACAAAAAAAGATGCAGTTCAAAATAAGATCGCTCGTTCCAAAAATTTTTCCTAAAGTGTATGGATTTCATTTGATGTTTGAATTGGATGGATTTTACGTGTTAGAGCCATGCTGCAGTTATATTAGTAGTATAGTTGTATCACGAATGGGTCGGCTTGACCGGGGAAGGACCACGTTCTCGCAGAATACCAGCGTGAAATAGTAGCTTAATGCTGCTGTATTTCGTATGGTGAGTGTAGAGAACCGGAGACCCTTTTTACAAGAAACGAGGCATTCCATCTTAGTCCTCACGGGTGACAACGCATCTGCATTTTGTTTTGTAATCGAGGATACATGTAGATGTCTATAGGCCGCAGCAACCACTTACCATCATGTGGACTGTGTGCTCACCCTATCCTATAAAAAAACCCTCATTAACAGGCATAAAAACCTAGCAGGAAACATACAAACACAACTAATGCTAAAGGTAGACAAAATATTATTCACGAACCAGTTCAAATTGCTGATACTTTTATTCACCAGTTCGATTATAGTATCAATAATATTCCAGTTGAAATTGAGATTGCACTAACATACCTTAAATGTAATATAAATCGAGTCAAAAACGTTATGACACTAAGATCAACATCTGTAGAAGAAGTACGAAAGATCACACAAACAATGTAAGCCAAGAAATCTTGCAGTTTTGATGATATTCCTATTACCATAATAAAGGATAATATAGATCTCGCAAAACCATTGTGTTCTTTCTTTAATAAATGCATTTTCCCAGATCAACTGAAAATTGCCAAAGTAGTACATGTAATTAAGTCTAGATTGGTGGCTCATTTTATCTTCAACAAGGTTATTGATAGAGGACAATTTGGTTATCAAAACAACATCGGTACACAGGATGCAATAGACACACTGCTCAATGATGTCATTGATAAATTAAATAACAACTTTAAGGTAGCTGTACTCTTTCTCGATCTGAGCTCCGCGTACGATACCATCAATCATGGTCTTCTTTTGGGAAAATTGCACTATTATGGGGTTCGAGGACAGGCTATGAAACTATTTCAATCTTACTTGAAAAATAGTAAAATGTTCGTAGAAATAAAAACGGTGAAAGATAGTATGTCTGAAATTGTGACGAAGTCCAAAATGATTAATGTTAAAATGGGTGTACCTCAAGACTCCATTTTAGGACCCATATTATTTATTACTTTCATCAATGATTTAAACGATTATGTACGTAGAATGACAGACTTGAAAAAGCTAGTCCTCTTTGCAGATGAAACTAACGCTGTTAACTCAGCCTCTGAAGTAGCGAACACCGACAACCAATGGGGAAAAAAGGTTCTCGAGTGACAGCTTCGTATCGATAGGCGAAGTGTAGGGCGACCCCCCACTATGGTTCATAAAAGATAGCTTGATCTCTGCGACAGCTGTCAGTAAAATCACGCCTAATTAGGTCGACTTGCCCATAAAGTATGACATTGACAGGTACTGTCTGTACTACTAAGAAATTCAGGACTTCATAGGCGTGATTTTACTGACAGCTGTCGCAGAGATCAAGTTGTCTTTTATGAACCATACGTACTTTATTACAAAACTTGGTTGAAATTTACTTCACCATCCAAGTATCTACATACTTATATACCTATATATTATGTCTTGTAATTAAAATATTTTAAGTTATAATAACACTAAACACTGAAATTAAAACTTTGTTTTCTAACAAGATTTTAACTGAGTAGAATACGATCACATTTCTGTTAGGAATCGTATTTCACATTTTATTTGTTGTGGACTTGCTAGTTGCATGCGTTGAGCATCGCAGAAATCACATAGGTACGAAAATATGGTCAGTCGATCATAGTTAGTATAGGTACTTCACCTAAGTAACTTAACATTTCGCAACGTATTTTTTTTTTTTGCTCTTTATTGTTAGCCCTACTAACTAAAAGTCCGCCATGACGTAGGAAGGGGAAAGATGCAAAGTAACATGGACACTCGTGCGCAGCGATAAAATTTTATTTAGATGCTTGCGCGATTTATCTGATTAATAATAATGTAGGCTATTAAACGTCGGCAAGCAGTTGACATCAAAGGAGTGCAACTTCTGTCGCACTCCTTTGATGTCGACTGCTTGCCTGACTAATTATTTACTGAGAGAATTTATTACTATTTTAAACTGCTAGGAGTTGAGTTGAATTAAAGATTGTACAAAAAACTAAAGTAAATTTATTAAACTATTTACACAATGCGGCAGTCTTACAAACTATCACTAATCTAATGCCTAATGGGCCCTATAGGGAGCATGAGGGGTCTTCTTGCTTGTTGTTCTTCTCTTGAGCGCTGTCCTGCCGCGAATGTCTTACGCCGGCCGGGGGGAGCCCTTCTTTCATTCCCACCGACGGGGTGGTGTGGTTTAATTAATTGTGTTTCATACGGTTTTGGAGAGTTATGAATTGAACTGATTGGGAAGACAGGGGGCAAGACCTGTTTCTTGAAATATTCTTTGGTATTATAATAACCTTTTTGTACAATTTTTCTTTAATAACATTTAAACTTGTTTAATGACAAATTTTGTACATTTTCTGGGATTTTGTTATAAAAGCGTATACATTGTCCCATAAATGAATTACTAATTCTGTGGAGTCTGGTAACTGGTATTATACATACTTTAAACACTAGGAACAAGCTTATGTTTGTTCCTAGTGTTTAAAGTATGAACATCTTTATTCTTATGAAAGCTATTTATGTTTTAATGTACATACATTACATTTTCATAAATATATTGCGATGCCAAAGTTAATATGTTTATTTTTTTAATTTTTCTCTAAGGGACTCTTTACAATTTAGGTTATAAATTGCCAGTAGGCTCTCTTTTGCAAAACAAATATGACTTCAATGTCAGTCGCATTACCCCATAGTAAGATTCCATAAAACATTACGCTATGAAAGTAACTAAAATAAACTAATCTAACTGTCTCAACATTGGTGAGAAATAACAGAAACAGAAACTTTTTTATTCAATATGTATCATAAATAATACTTATTGAAAGTCACTTTTTTTAGTTTATCACTGGTTCGCAAAAAATAATCCTCAGTCCTGATAAGAACCAGCAAGAAACCCAGCGGGATTTTTTTTTAAATTAATAGCTTACAATGATTTATGTTACAATTTACAGCATGAAACAAATTAGAAATAGCTTGGTCGCGATCATCCTTCTCAGGGGTTATTCATCATCATCATCATCATTACAGCCCTTCACAAGTCCACTGCTGAACATAGGCCTCCCCCAAGTAATGCCACAAAGCACGGTCCTGAGCCACCTGCATCCATCGACTTCCTGCATGTCTTACCAGGTCGTCACTCCATCTAGTGGGGGGTCGCCCTACACTACGCCTACCGGTACGAGGCTGCCACTCGAGAACCTTTCTTCCCCATCGGTTATCGGTTCTTCGAGCTATATGGCCGGCCCATTGCCACTTCAGCTTACTAATCCGTTGGGCTAAGTCGGTCACTCTGGTTTTACTGCGGATATCCTCATTTCTGAGTCTATCACGCAGAGAAACTCCGAGCATAGCCCTCTCCATAGCTCGCTGAGCGACCTTAAGCGTCCTCATACGGCCAGCAGTGAAGGACCACGTCTCAGATCCGTAAGTCATCACTGGCAACACGCACTGGTTGTACAATCTAGTTTTTAGAGATTGAGGTATACCTGACGAAAAGATATGCCGTAATTTCCCGAACGCTGCCCAGCCGAGTTGAATCCGTCGATTGACCTCTCGGTCGAAGTTGGACTTACCTAGTCGGACTATTTGTCCCAGGTAAACGTATTCGTCAACAACTTCGAGCATAGTGCTCCCAACAACTACCGGCATAGGTGTGACATGGACATTGAACATGATCTTTGTTTTGTCCATGTTCATCTTAAGACCTATCCGTTGGGAGGCACTATTGAGGTCATTGAGCATAGTGCTTAAGTCCTCCAGCGATTCTGCCATAAGGACTATATCGTCGGCAAATCGAAGGTGAGTGATGTACTCGCCATTGATGTCAATACCGTATCCTTTCCAGTCCAGTAGCTTGAAAACGTCTTCCAATGCAGCGGTGAAGAGTTTCGGGGATATAACGTCACCCTGTCTTACACCTCTCTGCAGTTGGATAGGTTTCGAGCTCTGGTTCTGTACTCGGATAGCCATCGTAGCCCTACTGTACAAACACTTCAGCACTTCGATATACCGACAGTCAACTTGGCACCGCTGAAGGGACTGTAGCACCGCCCAAATTTCGACGGAATCAAAGGCTTTCTCATAGTCCACATACGCCAGGCAAAGTGGCAGATTGTACTCTTCAGTCTTCTGTACAATCTGCCGCAGGGTATGTATGTGGTCTATGGTACTGAAGCCTTTTCGGAAACCGGCTTGTTCGGGAGGCTGGAAGTCGTCAAGTCTGCGTGCGAGACGATTCGTAATGACTCTCGAAAACAGCACGTAGACGCGGCTCAGAAGGGAAATCGGTCTGTAGTTCTTTAAGAGAGCGTTGTCGCCTTTCTTAAAGAACAAGACCACCGCACTTCTGCTCCACGCCTCTGGAGTAGTGCCACCATGGAGGACGGAATTGAAGAGCTTCTGAAGGACTTCAAGTACCGGTGTTCCACCCGCTTTCAGAAGCTCCGCTGTAATTCCATCCTCGCCTGGGGCCCTGCCGTTTTTAAGGTGCTGGAGAGCCATTCTAATCTCGCTTAGACTGACGTCCGGGATATCATCGGAATAGTGTCGGATAAGACTTGCTCTTGGATCGTTACTCACACTTGCGTGTGGCTCCAACGATGATGTGTACAGCTGCCCATAGAACCTCTCAATCTCACTCAAAATCTCAGGTGTCCCGGAAACGATGTTGCCACACTCAGTCTTCAGCCTTGACAGTTGGCTCTTACTGGCAGACAGATCTCTGGCAAAGACTTTGGAGCCCTGGTTCCGCTCGATCGCTTCTTTAATACGAGAAGTATTAAAGTTGCGTAAGTCTCGCCGTATGCATTTGGAGATCTGTCTGTTCAGTTGCCTGTATGCTGTCAAATCTGTTGACGATTGCAGCCTCATCTCCCGTCTAACAGCCATGAGATTAAGAGTGTGATCGGAGAGTTTTTGTGTTCTTCTGCGGCGGGTCTTGCAGAACTTAGCTCCGACCGCATGGACAGTTTCCACGAGCTTGTCGTTCATATCGTCCACTGCATTGCAATCTTCTAGGCACTGGAAGCGGTTACGTAACTCGAGCTGAAAGGTTTCGGGATTCTGGATTAGAGCACGAGGGGGGACGGAGCGTTGACTTCATTAGACGAGACCTCTCCAACTTAACGTTTAGGTTCAGTGTGCCTCTAACCATTCGGTGATCGCTGCCAGTTTTCACCCTTGCGATCACTGAGACATCACTGAACAGTTGGCGTCTGGTCGTCATAATGAAGTCAATCTCATTTTTTGTCGAACCGTCGGGGCTCGACCAGGTCCACTTCCTGTGGGGCCGCTTCTGGAAGAAAGAGTTCATCATAAAGAGTCCCTCTTTCTCCATAAAGTCGGCCAGCTGCTGGCCCCTTCGGTTCCGTTGCCCTACTCCAAATTTCCCTACCTTCAGCTCACCGCTTTCTCTTGTGCCCAGTTTTGCGTTGAAGTCTCCCATCAACACCGTGTAGTAGGTTTTGGAGGAATGTATGGCTCTGGAAATATCCTCATACATTTCCTCCACCTCCTCATCGGGATGTGCCGAGGTTGGTGCGTAAACCTGAATGACCTTCAGCGAATACCGTTTGGTGATTCTGAGTATCAGGTACGCGACCCTCGTCGACACACTCCCAATCTTTACAACGTTGTTGACGAGAGATTTGTGGACGATAAATCCGACACCTCCTTGGGACAGATGGTCGCCCTCCCGGTGATAGAACAAGTTGCCGGACTCGAGGATTGCCGTGTCCTCCCCCCTCTCTTCGGACCTCGGATAATCCAATAATATGCCAGCGCAACTTGTCTACCTCTTCTTCCAGCTCCAGTATCTTCTCGTCAGTCCTCAGGGTGCGTGCGTTATATGTTGCCAGGTCGAGTCGTCGTAGGTGGCAACCGAACCTCCACCGGAGATTCTTAGCACCCCCCTGCCCCGCCGTTACCATGGTCGCCACCGTAGCCAGGAATAGCGGGGCCGCCGGGGACTGGGGGCCGTCTGTTTGTGTATTTATTCATTGGGGGGTATTTGCCATAGTTGCCACGCTTGGCGAGCGGGTTGGCAACCGCAGTTTTTTATTACGTCACAGTTGTCATCAGGAAGACGCTGCTGCCCATCTCCTGCCTGTCTCCCTCTGTCGCCTCTTACGACACCCACGGGAAGATATGGGGTAGTGGATATTCTTAACCGCCACTACACGGCATGCACGGCAAAAAGGGGTTATTATCATCCATAAATTCCTTAATATTACAATTAACATTTTATACAAACTTAGTTTTAAAAAGTTCTTGAACTTTGTGTATGTCAAATTTTGTATATTTCCTGGGAATTTGTTGTAAAAGCGTATACATCGCCCCAAGAATGAATTACTGACTCGGTGGAGTCATGTATTATTGTCCTTTAAACAAAACAAGCTTCGTATGATGGTTCCAAATTTTTTGCTTGGGTTCAAATGTTTTTGTGGCGTGATGTACACGCAGTTTAAAGGTTTCCAAAAAAGGTTGACTTTCAAAATGATTCGATGTAAATACATCCTGGCATCGTTTGAAAGTTGTTAAAATAAGTGTCGGTAATAGATTTTTTTTCTACAAAGAATGATACTTCTTTATGTGAATGTATCTTAAATATTCTTTCTGCCAACGTACATACTTTAATAACATCACGTGACGGATAAATAAGGCCACCTTTATCTTTTTTAAACATAAGACCTAAATATTTGTCGCTAATAAGAGGTAGCAGACAATCTTCACATTTTATAGTTTTTCTTAATTTCCTAACTACAAACCCACTGATATATGAAATAATTTCTTCAGTATATGTGGTCAATTTTGAGGGATTAAAAATATAATCGTGGTCATCATCGACCAAGAAATTATTATTAGGGGGGAAATCCTTAATCGAGTCTTCGAGATCTTGAGTGCAGTACATATTAATTTTATTTTCATATCGCACTTCTGTGTGAGTTAAAATTTTTATATCCTATAGGGTACAGTTTCCTGACTCAATACCTTTTATTTCCCCGTGTATCACTAGTCTTTTGTAGGCGCTTTAAAATTGAAAAGCTGTTGGATTGTTAATATAGCCGCCCTTTGATCGTATCGAGCTGAAAGAGCACTCCAGATGATCTTGGCTAAGTTAGTATATAGGCAAAAAATTAAGTTTACACGTCACTATGATATCAGCATACATTTTTATAAGACTTTGTATACATATTAAGAAACCAATCCAATTTTCCTATTTGTTTGCAAAATTCGTTTTCCCTCTAATTGCAACCCTCCGATGTAGATATCCATTATATTGACAAATTCTAGTATGCTATCGCCATTTTTACTATAATAGGTTTTTTAAAACCATACATACCTATTCGGATTCTAACTATTGAAAATATCAAACATATTATTTAAAAACTAATAAAGATAAAAACATCAATTAAAATTTAAACAAGGCCAAATGTATATTATAAGTCAAAATTAAAAATTGAATGTAAAAAAATAACGCTCACACATATTTTAATTTAAAATTACATAATAATCGAATTATTCTGTTATTACTTTAGCTGCAAAATTTTTAAATTGTGTTAAGGAGTTTGAAAAAATATCTAGCTAAGAAGATCCTTTTTCAGTTTCACTAGATATAGAGTTCTGAATGAGATTGTAACTCCTAATCGCTCTGTTTAATGAAGCAAACTGACTCAACCTTGACTTAGCTGAATTACTTTTAAAAGGAGGTTTCTTAAGTCTGTGTGGCTTTCTAGGTACAGCAATATTTACTCGAGATAAAAGATCAGGGGTATCAAAATTTCCATTTATTAGCTTATACAAAAAACATGACGTCAAGTAATTCTCTACGGTGTCGGAGTGATTTGAGGCGAAAATGTTGTAGTCGATCGTTGTAGCTTGGGAGTTTCTTGGCTAAGTTGCAACTGTAAGACAAATGCCATAAAAATCGCTTTTGTACACTCTCTAAGCGTTTGATATACCTATGTACCGTAGTGCGGATTCCACACAGTACTGCCATATTCTAACATACTACGTACGAGGCAGTTATATACCGTAATTTTTGTCATGGGATTCCTAAATTCTTTACAGTTTCGAAGAACAAAGCCCAACATTCTAAGAGTCTTATTTATAATATTGTCAATATGAATATTGAAGCGTAGTTTGTTGTCAATGATGACTCCTAGGTCTCGAATGTGGCTAACCTCTCTTAGCGGCGTATCATTGATATGATAGAATCTGGTTGGTAAATGTTTGTTACAAAATTCTATTGCATCTGCAACGGAATTACTAAATGTTTGTGCCGCCAACTAAAGTTTCATTATTTGTTTTGAAAAATTAATATGCTGATTTTTAAGACGGTTAGCTAGATGGAGATTTCTTGCAGATTATGAAGCAATTCTATAAAATGCTATGAAATTATTCCACCATGCAGATTTGTTAATAAATTTTTCTGACCTAGTGTATTTCTGACAAGTTTTAGCATATAAGCTGGATCCGTAAATATAACTATGAGCTGTTTATCACAAAGAAAATACGAAGTAATATTTTTCAAATCATCGAAATTGCAACCTAAGTTTTTAGCCATCAAAAAGTTGGTTGGAGAGCCGTCAAAAGTTGGTGAGACTATTTTAACACAATAAACTACTAACAAACCCATACATTGTTTAATTAATGTTGCTTTTTGTTCGCCTGTACAGCCATTAATAAAAAAATAACCGATAGGCATCTTCCATCCACTATTTATATATCTATTTATAAATTGTTACCATAAACACCAATGCCTCCCTAGCTTCACCTACATTGCGACTATCCAAAGGTACCACATAGTTCACCAGACCTACACATTTTGTTCCATCCAATTGGACGTGCCTCCTCATCCATTATAGCCATCTCATCCATGCTAACTGCACAATACAGTTCGGTTTTTTTGTTCTTTGCCACTAATTTAATGCAATTTAATGATTCCGCTGTAAACCCCGGGTTTGCATCTACACTTTTGTACCATGGGGTAAATATGGATGGAAGAGGCAGGACAAGTATTAAATTGCTGTCGTACATACGTGTAAGCCCGAGGACTTACACGTATGTACGACAAGTTGCAAGCAAAGAGTGAATTTGCGTAAAGATGGTGAATATTTTCTACCACTGGAGGACTATTTCAACATTTTTTTCAGGAGGTCTCTATTGGTAGGGTCAACAGATTCCAATAAATCCCCATCTTCTTCACTTATCAAAGACTTTTTTAAGTTCTGCAATAGTATTTTCTAGTTTAGCTAGTTTAGTTTAGTTTTTCTAGTTTATAGCGACAGTAGCCTAATGGAAGGGCGTGGACCTCGAACTCAAAAAGGGTCGTGGGTTCGAAACCACCATTCGACTACTGGCGTGAACCACTCGTAACACAAGCAATTTAAGCTTACCACGAGTGGTTAAGGGGAATATTAGTAATGTTAATAGCATTGTTAATATTCTTTTTAAAAAAAAGGAAAAAAAAGAAAAGCTACTTTTTTCTCGAAAAGTCTTTAATTTTTTCAGTCATTCGGATGATAGCATTTCCGAGTGTTTCCATTTCTGTCGCAACGTTCGAGGAGTGTACTCTGGAGTCTTGTCCTAAAACAAAAAAAAAACCTTTAATAATCATAACTTTGTTACTACAGTCACAACATTTTCTGATTGTAATACTTACTACAGATGGTTGATTGGAAATTGGAAGGTTTACTATTTCAACTGGCTTTTGACTACTAGTCGACGGCATTAGGTCAACACCAATCTGAAATCAAGTAATTTGTATGTTAAATCTGCCACAGTTTTAGTTTCATAACATCCCTTGATCAAGCGTCTCGATAATGAATTAATGTACCAAGATTATAATTTATAACGAAGGTAATTTATTTTAATACTGTAGTAACATTGCAAAATTAAAGGGCTAAGTGGACAAAGGTTACTTGACTAATTGAAAAATCCGACTTTTTTTGAAAACGAACTAAGTTCTAATGAACTTAAGTTTTATCTGATCATAAATCGATTCTTGAAGTTAAACATGCCAATTCTAATTCGTTACATAGTTACAGACGCTAGCAAAGGTGTTAACTGCCAAACAAGTATATATTTCAGATTTGCAAATGTGCTATCAGCAGAAATATTTTCAGAGAATCATTATCATTGCTATTTTTGGAATAATATACGGTAATTATAAATCAATAAATCTTCTGCATCTACACAAGGACAACATAATTTTATGTTAAAAAAATAAACAAAGGTGTTCAGAACTATAGGTTACGTTTGCTAATGTAAAATAGAATCATATTTTTTCAAATAGTCTTTTACAACGGTTGTAGTATCTTTAATCTCCAGTGTTATAATTTGTATTCCATCTAAGTATTGGTTTTGTATTTTAAATTGGTGGCTAGATTCGCCGTGTGCAACAGACCGCGAGCGATATGGGTATTAGATTGGACATGGCGGAAAAATGAGTCTAACTAAAATCTTATATTTGTATACTACACTAAATAATAAAGAAAACAAATTCACTAAATCTTCATTAACTTCCCTAGTTTTATTTATTTGTAGGTCTAATTATATATTTCGAATTATAAATTTATCAATAATATATATTGTAATAGATATATACCTATTATTGATAAATTTATAATTCGAAATACGTTAAACAGGTGTATAAAGCAAATATAAAAATGAAAAAAAAAATTTTTTTAAATACAGTAGGGCGTCGATTATCCGAAAGTCGATCAACCGAACGACCGCTTATCCGAACTACTACCTCGGAACATCTTTGGGTTGCGACCACCTTCTGCTTCCCCGCGCAGTGCCCTACGTTAACCTACGTTCAGCACCGATAGCGTTGAACGCTTATGTTTTAATTTTGCTGTATTAGCTCACAATTTAATATACCTAAACGTAATCGTGTTGTTATTTCCATAAGAGATAAATACGAGATTAACAAACGATTAGAGGAAGACGAATCAGCAACCAAGTTATCTAATGAGTACAAAGTGGAGATAAAAAAAAGACGAACATTTAAATTTTTTAAACCAAGCTTGATCCTACTGATGGATCCACAAGTCGTAAAATTATGAAGCTCGACAAGAACACCGATCTCGATGACGCAGTTTACAAATGATTTACACAAAAAAAATCACAAGAACCTATCTCTGATCCCATTCTATGTAAAAAAATCAATAAATTTAATGAAAAACTTGGAGGGCCGTCGAACTTTCAAGCAAGTACGGGCTGGTTAAAAGGGTTTAAGTCAAGACTGGCATTCGTGAACTTGAAATAAAAGGAGAAAAACTGTCTGCTGATTGTTAAGCAGATGATTCTTTCAAAATCAAATTAGGCGATGTACTGAAACAAGAAGAACTTGTTCTAGAAAACGTTTATAAACCTGACGAAACTGGGATCAATTGGAAGGCTTTGCCACGAAGTAACAGTTTCACTATTGGACTAGTAAGATGGTAGCATTCTACCCACTTAGAATATGCGTCGACTGCAATTAGAAAGTTCCTATCATATAACGAAAAAATATTTATATGCAAACGATCCCATATCTGTGCCGGGTAGGGCCTAGAAGCGAGAGGTGTGCGCGGAGGTGCGCATCGAAACTTATTACAAACTGAACACGGCCCTATTTTTTCCGCAATAAGAATTTTCCTATTTGTTTGCAAAATTCGTTTTCCCTCTAATTGCAACCCTCCGATGTAGATATCCATTATATTGACAAATTCTAGTATGCTATCGCCATTTTTACTATAATAGGTTTTTTTAAAACCATACATACCTATTCGGATTCTGACTATTGAAAATATCAAATAAGTTGTTAATTTTCCTTATAAAATCAACGGTAGCCTCGGAACCCGAAAATTTGTTGTAAATTCAATTTTTTATTTATTTATTTATTGCACCAACAAAGTACACACCATTACAATCAAAAATATCAGAAAAACAAAAAGGAAAAAAAAATTCAAAGTGCTACTTCAATTATAGGCGCAAACAACATTCTCTTAAAGTGTCGTACATTAACTTATGTTGAGAAGCAATTTAATTTATTTATATTAAAATGTATGCATTAATTATAAGGAAGTTATTATACAATTAATTAACTTAGTACTATTAACAACAACAATAATAAAATTTTATCAGTGCATTACATTTAACTATGTCAAGAACAACATATTATTTAAAAACTAATAAAGATAAAAACATCAATTAAAATTTAAACAAGGCCAAATGTATATTATAAGTCAAAATTAAAAATTGAATGTAAAAATAAAATAACGCTCACACATATTTTAATTTAAAATTACATAATAATCGAATTATTCTGTTATTACTTTAGCTGCAAAATTTTTAAATTGTGTTAAGGAGTTTGAAAAAATATCTAGCTGAGAAGATCCTTTTTCAGTTTCACTAGATATAGAGTTCTGAATGAGATTGTAACTCCTCATCGCTCTGTTTAATGAAGCAAACTGACCCAACCTTGACTTAGCTGAATTACTTTTAAAAGGAGGTTTCTTAAGTCTGTGTGGCTTTCTAGGTACAGCAATATTTACTCGAGATAAAAGATCAGGGGTGTCAAAATTTCCATTTATTAGCTTATACAAAAAACATGACGTCAAGTAATTCTCTACGGTGTCGGAGTGATTTGAGGCGAAAATGTTGTAGTCGATCGTTGTAGCTTGGGAGTTTCTTGGCTAAGTTGCAACTGTAAGACAAATGCCATAAAAATCGCTTTTGTACACTCTCTAAGCGTTTGATATACCTATGTACTGTGTGGAATCCGCACTACGGTGGATTCCACACAGTACTGCCATATTCTAACATACTACGTACGAGGCAGTTATATACCGTAATTTTTGTCATGGGATTCCTAAATTCTTTACAGTTTCGAAGAACAAAGCCCAACATTCTAAGAGCCTTATTTATAATATTGTCAATATGAATATTGAAGCGTAGTTTGTTGTCAATGATGACTCCTAGGTCTCGAATGTGGCTAACCTCTCTTAGCGGCGTATCATTGATATGATAGAATCTGGTTGGTAAATGTTTGTTACAAAATTCTATTGCATCTGCAACGGAATAACTGAATGTTTGTGCCGCCAACTAAAGTTTCATTATTTGTTTTGAAAAATTAATATGCTGATTTTTAAGACGGTTAGCTAGATGGAGATTCTTGCATATTATGAAGCAATTCTATAAAATGCTATGAAATTATTCCACCATGCAGATTTGTTAATAAATTTTTCTGACCTAGTGTATTTCTGACAAGTTTTAGCATATAAGCTGGATCCGTAAATATAACTATGAGCTGTTTATCACAAAGAAAATACGAAGTAATATTTTTCAAATCATCGAAATTGCAACCTAAGTTTTTAGCCATCAAAAAGTTGGTTGGAGAGCCGTCAAAAGTTGGTGAGACTATTTTAACACAATAAACTACTAACAAACCCATACATTGTTTAATTAATGTTGCTGTTTGTTCGCCTGTACAGCCATTAATAAAAAAATAACCGATAGGCATCTTCCATCCACTATTTATATATCTATTTATAAATATGTTACCATAAACACCAATGCCTCCCTAGCTTCACCTACATTGCGACCATCCAAAGGTACCACATAGTTCACCAGACCTACACATTTTGTTCCATCCAATTGGACGTGCCTCCTCATCCATTATAGCCATCTCATCCATGCTAACTGCACAATACAGTTCGGTTTTTTTTTGTTCTTTGCCACTAATTTAATGCAATTTAATGATTCCGCTGTAAACCCCGGGTTTGCATCTACACTTTTGTACCATGGGGTAAGTATGGATGGAAGAGGCAGACAAGTATTAAATTGTTGTCGTACATACGTGTAAGCCCGAGGACTTACACGTATGTACGACAAATTGCAAGCAAAGAGTGAATTTGCATAAAGATGGTGAATATTTTCTACCACTGGAGGAGGGGTTCAACATTTTTTTCAGGAAGTCTCTATTGGTAGGGTCAACAGATTCCAATAAATCCCCATCTTCTTCACTTATCAAAGACTTTTTTAAGTTCTGCAATAGTATTTTCTAGTTTAGCTAGTTTAGTTTAGTTTTTCTAGTTTATAGCGACAGTAGCCTAATGGAAGGGCGTGGGCCGCGAACTCAAAAAGGTCGTGGGTTCGAAACCACCATTCGACTACTGGCGTGAACCACTCGTAACACAAGCAATTTAAGCTTACCACGAGTGGTTAAGGGGAATATTAGTAATGTTAATAGCATTGTTAATATTCTTTTTTAAAAAAAAGGAAAAAAAAGAAAAGCTACTTTTTTCTCGAAAAGTCTTTAATTTTTTTCAGTCATTCGGATGATAGCATTTCTGACAAGAGATAAAATTATCTTATCTCTATAGTATATCCCCGTTTGACATAACGAGTAGACATATATCTCCCCGTCCGTAGCATGGAGCCAAGGGAAAGAGAAAAAATTATCCCTTTTTTGACATTTGAAAGGGACAATTTTATCCTCTTTCGCGGGCGTGGGTTTAAGTTTATTTTCATACTATTTTAATACAAAAAAGATGTCTCGAGCCTATTGTCACTATATTTTCGTGTCAGAATTTGAAAAACAAGAAAGAAAATTACATCGGCGATCGATACGTGATCAGAATACTTAATCTATTGGAATTCCCCGACAACGAATTTCTACGCCGGTTTCGGATGCTCGAAGATTGTTTTGTATTTGTGTAAAGAACTCTAAGAGGCTTTAAAGCCTATTAATTCTGTGGATGGACTACCAGTGCATATTGAAGTAAACACCTATTACAACCACCCTGTCCAAAAACATTGTATATATGCAATCAATACATGTGGCTAACTTATCTTAATATTTTTTCTAGGTAGGTAGTTTACATATTTCAGTATCTTGGCAGATGGTAGTTACCTACTAGACAGGTACGAGTCAAGACCATGGCATGGCTGTTGTTCAAACAACAAATAATCAGCAAACACTTGACCTAAGTTATTGTGACCCCAATAACTTAGGTCATTAGAATGTGGGGAACAATATACTTTAGCCTCTTGTGTAGGTAAATACAAGTTTCAGTGCATCTACTTCTTTCATTTTATTTTTGACTAATACTGAAGTGAATGTCATTTCCGGGCATATAACAAGCAAAGCAAAATGTAGCTAGAGGATACCTAGCAGAGCATGGTCTGCCAGATATTCTTAGGGCTATTGACTGCACCCATGTTGATATATTTCACCTACCTTCCCAGACTGGGGTTTAGTACAAGGAAAGGGCAGTCTACAATTCTAATTTAAATTGTTCAACTGGTAATAGCAAACAAGTTACAGTTTTCAAAAAACCTAAAACCTAATAATCAAGTTTTTTTCTAAATAAAGAATAGTAGTATTATATAAATCTAATATTCCCCTTTCCCCAAAAAATAACTGTAATGCATGTGTGCCACAATAGCATTACAGGTGGTCCCATAAGACTATAGTCTCTATTCTAAAACCTTTCAGATTGTAGTCACCCCTTAAACATTGAGTTATTGAGTCTCAATAGCTCAATGCCACGATTTAATTACATAGGTTGTGTCAACAATACCCAAGGTGAGTCCATGGTCAAGTCATATTTAATGATAATAGAATCGGTCTATACTATATTTTAGCTAAGTGTAATGTTTTAAAATAATTAAACTTAGTAAAGTTACAATTCAAAGGTTTAAATTAAGAAATATGTTAATTCTTTAGCAAAGCTTGTTAAATATTTTAAAGAATATACATAATATTAGGAATACAAATAACACAATACTCATGATTATAAAATAATTTATTTCTTGTTTTGTTTGAAATCATTACATTTTTATTCTTCATGCTTCATCATTTTCAATTAAAATTAAATCTTTGTGACTTAGAGTAGACATCAATTTTGATGTATTTTGTAATTTTCTTATAATGGCAGTAATTGCGGGGATAAGATTTTTTTAATTTCCTCCAGAGGTTACACCACCTCCAAAGGGTCTATATTGTCCAGTTTCACAATTGGCTTAATTCTAGACACATATTTTTTAATAAATGCAATCACAAGCGAAGTAATACCTGCGATTTGATACAAGCAATGTATACATATTGACATATTGTTTAACAAAAATTATTAACAGTTTAGCAATATAATAAACAAAAGGTAAAAGAAAATATAAGTTAATGTTGTTAACAAAACAAAACAAATTAAAATATAAATAAAAACATAAGTAATTAATATAATATCTCTATAGTTAGCACACTGTCTATACAAATTTTAATTTACTATTTTACAATGACACTATCACATTAATTATTTACAGTAGTCTCTAGTCGCCACAGTAATGTATTAGTAACAGTTAATGTATTGTACATTATTAAAGGAAAGGCATGAAATAATAATTTAAACATTTATGTTAACAATGTTAAAAGAGAAAAAAAGGTAAGTATATACACTCTTATCTATGCCTTGAACGTGCCCTTCTTTATAGTTTCATACCATGGTGTATATATGCGCGGAGATAAGTTTATCTACTGTCGATATTATATCCACCATAGGCCCATGCTCGCAGGGTGGATAAAGCTTTGGCATAGGGATAAGACAATTTTATCCCTTGTCAGTGGATATAATCGGGGGATAAAATTTTTATCCCCTGCCCATGCTATCCCGGCTGATAGGGAAAGTATTGTCAGTCTGCTTTGATCTATTAAAACTGCCTGCTACGTAATCCGTATTTTATTGTAAATTTAGTCCTAAACAGTACAATGCTATCACATTAGAAGTTTTCCATCTGAAAGTTCTTATTATTCTCTTACTCAAAATATCTACAAACAGTATTAAAATCCATTACTTTCTTTGAATAAAACTAAATTTACGGATTCTATCGCGTTTATTTAACTGATTTTACTAATTTTTAATTCCCGACGTTTACGGGCTAACAATGACATTGGGACGTCAAACATCTCAGTCCCCCCCCCCCCCGTGACCATGGTTACTGTAAAACACCCGAAACGTCGGGAATTAAAAATAAGTAAAATCAGTTAAATAAACGCCATAGAATCCTTAAATTTAGTTTTATTCAATGTGTAGTGTTCGCGTAAATTTAAGAAACCATTACTTTCTGTTAAAAAGATGTATTTAATGTATATTAAAAATTGGTATATTATGGTTTATAGGAAACAAAGGTGTGTTATGTCCATATTTTCATTGTTTTTTTAATAAATTTGCATAGATTAACCTATTTTTCAATATAATATATAAAATAATCAATTTATCTAAGTATTGGTACTTACTAATATTGTATTTGAAAACTATATGATTTAGTCCTGAGTTCATTTGATTATTTATTATTTTCAAACACTCATTAGTTGTTTAGAACTATTTGCTAGTTTACACCTTTGTCCACTTAACACTTCAATTCTGTTTTGTGTCGAGAAAAACTAATACTATTTTTATTTAATATTGTTTACTTACATGAATGTTTAAATTATTTTCAATTTCCATAAGTGATTCTTCATGTAAACTTATGGAGGCAGATGTTGGAATACACAGGCTTTTGTTTCCTAAAAAAAAGTTAATTATCTTTAAAACAATAATTAATACAAATTGGTGTAGGAAGGTGCTTTTTAGAAATACATTCAACTAGCTGTTACCCGCGGCTTCGCCCGCATGGTCACTGGGAAATGAACTATCCATTGCTTTTTGAATTGAAAGAAAACTGAGTTTTATAGATTTGTCAGCCATTAAAAGGAAACTGCAAGCAAAATTGACTCGTCAGCCTATTTAAATGTTTGGAAACGCAGAATATAGGAAAGCATGAAAATAGCCTGTTTATTCCAAATGGAAATGGGATATTTTTTTTAATTAAAGGAACTGAGCATAATTATCCGTCAGGGATGCATACTTTTCTAAGAGATGTAAAGCTTCACATGCTTCTCTATAAGTTGCGCATTCCTGACCGTTGACAGTTTTAAGGTCTTTATATCCTGTAGGACCCCGAACAAGGTGCAGCAGCAATCGCAAACAGAAACAATCAAAATTAGTTACATGGACGGTATACACACGACCAAGGGCATCTGATGACTTTACACCGGGCCAATTTGCAACAGGCGCGCCTTGAATACGGCATTTCCACTCCTTCCTAGATGTGTTCCAAGTATAATAGCGGGGGACTTCAGAATATAACAACGTTTTTGCAAAGGGGTCGGTGACAAAGTTGAAAGAAGGCTGTTAGTGGATTGTAAACCTTTTAATGAAGACTATAAGGTTTGTTCTTGTTTGCATAATGTGGTTTTGGTTGGCCTTTAGTCACGACAAAAAGTCCTTGGTTTGCTTGACCTTGACGTAATTAATAATGTTTAAATAACGAACGACATTCCATCTTGGGATGCGTTAGTGATCGCTCAGTTTTCGGACACAGTTATTTACCTATTCTTAGTTTGTTGTTGTTTGTTAGTTTTTGTTATCTTGTTTTAATTGTTAAGTGGTATTGTTAATTTGTTAAGTTTTCAAAGCAGTTGGTGTGGAGGTATTGAGATTACCTCCGTACCATTGCAATATGAATCCCATCGAACTAGTGTGGGCAGACGTCAAGGGTTATGTGGCCCGAAAAAATACAAAATTTAAGATGGCAGATGTTAAAAACCTGCTCCAGGAGGCTTTAGGCAACATTTCAGCAGAAAAATGGCAAAATTGCATCAGTCACGTAATAAAGAGGAATCGAAATTAGCTAGACTAAATGATAATGTAGGCAAAACTGTTGATTCTTTTGTGATAAATGTGACAGGCGAGACGTCTTCGGAAAGCAGTTACTCCGATACAGAGGAATCGGATTCTGATTTTTGATTTTTTTGATTATTTTTCTGCCGAATTAGTAGATACTTGTCTAGATTTTTATTACTTGTAATATAAAATCTAAATAAATAATTTATATAATAATAATAACTATATAATAATTTCTTATATTTACGCGAACACTATACATTGTGGTGGAGCCACGTGTTTAAGGCTGCCGAAGTCTAGTTCCCCGGTCGAACCTTAAACCTATTGCGCGAATTATTAATCTAAGTGGACTGTATCTACTAATGCTTCTACACTTGTATATGCGGTACAATGCACTCGCTCTTCCCAAAAAACGAACTATTATGCCAAATCGATGAAAGGAATCCTGCTTGATTAGGAAAACACAAAATTGGAGCGGGTTAAAACTACTATATCAAGCAGGAAAATACTATTAGGAAAACGGACTTCGCGGGAAAACGCGACTTCTGGAAGAAAACTGGGGTCGGGAGAGAATCGGTGTAGTTTCAACGGCGAGCGCGGCGGGAAGAGGCCACGCGTCGGTCGCGCGTGTCTTATATATCCTCGGTTCCGATGATTACGTGATGTTCTAGAATCATCTTCTTTCCCCTCCCACCCCACCACCCCGATGTGTCGATAGGAGGGTACGAATGATATCGTTTTGGAAAGGGATAACCGATTTGGCAACCTACCGTCAAATTCCGCGCAACCATCTCCCCCCGCCCTTGAAGGATCTCCTTCAAAATAACTAAAACAACTAGAGCTAAGATCAACTAACAAATAACTAACTAACGCTAAGATTACCTAAATTCAACTACAATTTAATCTAGAAAGCTAATTTAAATTATGGAAGAGGGGCACAAACGGACAACAGGACGCAGGTAAGACCCAACCGTGGTCTTAACGCGAGCTATCCTAATTACTCCGTCGGAACCGGGAAAGACCTCTTCGACAATTCCTAACGGCCAATGGAGAGGTGGCGTATTCTCCTTAGTGAGCACAACTACAGTCCCTACAGCTAAAGGCTCAGTCGCTGTGTTCCATTTTTGCCAAGACTGCAAAGTATGCAAGTATTCCATCCTCCATCGTTTCCAAAACGATTGCACTAACCGGTCTAATAATTTGTGGCGTGCGGAAACGCTAAGTCTGTTCTCATCCATATCTGCGGCGGGCAAATACTTTAAAGGCGTTAAATTCAAAAAATGTGCTGGAGTTAGAGCCAGCGGTTCCGAGGGGTCACTAGACAACGTCCGACAAAGTGGGCGGCTATTCATTACGCATTCAATTTGAGCGAGCACCGTACTTAGCTCTTCGAAGGACAAAATTTGATCTCCTATTACTCGGTATAAGTGGCTCTTTAGACTCTTAATATTGGTCTCCCAATTGCCTCCAAAATGACTCGCGGCTGGGACGTTCAGAGACCACTCAATGCGGTTCTCGGCTAGAATGTGAGCGAACTCCGAATTATAATACTTGCTAGCTAAGAGCTCATGTAGCGCCGATAGAATACGTTTTGCACCGACGTAGTTCGTACCGTTATCCGAATATAATTTACTTACAGGGCCTCTACGGGATAGAAATCTTTTAAATGCACCCATAAAGCCTGCTGTGCTTAGATCACCAACGAGTTCTATATGCACCGCTCGAGTAGTTAGACATACGAAAATGCAGACGTAAGCCTTTGTGGATCTTATACCACGCCCGCGAGTGAGCGTGACCTTAAACGGACCAGCGAAATCCGACCCGGTGTGCGTGAAGGGCTTTACCGATTGTATTACTCTACAAGATCTAAGTTCCGCCATTTCCGGAAATGACGGCTTGGGGCGTGCCCGAAAGCAAGCTATACATCTGTGCACCCGATTGCGTATTAAACTACGTGCAGAAAGAATCCAATAACTTTGACGCAAAATCGACATCAACAAGTCGGGGCCAGCGTGCGAGTTCAATTTATGATGGTAATCGACTAATAAGTTCATGATATGGTCTTTACGCGGTAAAACTATAGGGTGCCGTTGGTCGAAACTCAACTGCGAGTTGGACAAGCGTCCACCTACCCTTACAATCCCATCCTGTAAAAATGGCTTAAGGCGTTGAAAGGCGCGACTACAAGCTCTATTCGATTGTAATCTTGTAATTTCTTCAGAGAAATGCGCACGTTGAAGTTCACGTAATACTAGCGACTCGGCATAGTTGTAATCGGACGCTAAGACATACGAACGTCGCGGTAAAAGCTTCGCGAATCGACAAACGTAAATTACGCTACGCAATAATTTCGACCAAGAGGACAAGCGGTTCGCCAAAGCAATGATTGGAGAAACCTCGCTCGAAACGTTCGCCACTAGAGCGTGTCTCTTCTCTTCCGGCGGTTGTGACACTGACGAAGGTTCGAAATCGGTTATTGGCCATTGCGAGGGATCCAAGTGAACCCAAGAAGGTCCATGGAACCAAAGCGGGTGGTCCATTATTTGCATCGGGGTGAGTCCCCGGGATAGACAATCGGCAGGGTTTTCCGTACCGGACACGTGATAAAAGTTCCGCGTTTCTAACTCGTCTTGGATCTTGGCCACTCGGTTCCCGACAAACGTATCCCAACGGTGAGGTGAAGAATGAACCCAGCATAAGGCGACGGTGGAGTCGGAAAAGGCAAATATCCTTTCTATGTGAACTCTATCCCTACATGCGCTGATAACTGCGGTAATAAGCTTGGTGAGTACTAATATTGCGCAAAGCTCTAAGCGCGCCAGAGAGACAACCTTACGGGGGGAGACTCTCGACTTAGAACTAATGAGGCTAATCGAATTTCTACCATTATTCTGAACGTGGAAATATACAACGCCCCCGTAAGCCTTCTCGCTGGCGTCTGCAAACCCAACGACCGTTATGACGCTATTTCTATCTACGTTTATATGACGTGGTATTTTAATTTCTCTTAGTAAAGGAAGTTCCTCTCTAAAGCGCTGCCACAATCGAATAATGCTGTCAGGCGGCGAGTCATCCCAATCGCATTCAAATAACCAAAGTTGTTTAATCAAAAGCTTAGCGTATAATACCACCGGAGCTACGAAACCCATGACATCCCATAATCTAGCAACGCATGACAGTATTGTGCGCTTTGTGCATTTCTCTACGGGCGGATTTACCTTAAGGCTAAACACGTCGGACTCTGGTGACCAACACAGACCGAGCACCTTGTGTGTATCGGAATCGTCGAATTCCTTTATCGCCGAAAGACGGTGTGATAGTGGGATTGTATCTAAAACCGGACGCGAATTACTAGTCCACTTCACAAGATCTAATTGACCCGATTTCATGAGTTTTATAACCTCGGCGGTGGTTAGGGTGGCCTCCTCCATGCTATCGACCGAGTACACAAAATCATCCATATATAATCCGCTCT
This sequence comes from Parnassius apollo, assembly GCA_907164705.1. NCBI lineage: Eukaryota > Metazoa > Arthropoda > Insecta > Lepidoptera > Papilionidae > Parnassius > Parnassius apollo. The sequence goes on along the minus strand of CAJQZP010000969.1, from coordinate 810,756 downwards.
CAATTGCCCTCTTAGCTTTAGGGTAAGAGGGACCTTCATCGTGGGCGAGCTGTTTCACCGTGCGTAACACATGAAATGGGCTCGACTTTAAACCAAAGCAAACGCGGTTAAATTCAAACACCATTAGAGGTTCCTTTGGGTCGAAACGATATAAAATGCGTTGGAATCTACGGTCGCATTCACGGACCCCTATGCAAAGAAACATTTGGCGAATATCGGCGGATAGTGCTATACTAAACAAACGAAAATTGGCTATTATATTAAATAAACTGCCCTGTAAATTTTGCCCACTATAGAGGATATCGTTAAGCGACAGGTGAGTGCTAGTTTTAGCACTAGCGTCGAGCAATACACGTAACTTAGATGTAAGTTTGTCCCTAATGACCCCGTGGTGTGGTATGAAATACGACGGTGTGTCTTCGTAGTTATCTAATTTCGAAGCCACGAGTGATATGTAACCTTCTCTTATATATTCGTTAATAACGCCGTAGTAAGCTTCCTTTAACTGGGGTGAAGCGAGCATCCTACGCTCCAAACTGTAGAAACGTTTTTCCACCATTTGACGCGAATCGCCGAGAGATAAAACATCTCCCTTAAAGGGCAGCGCTACACTATATCTACCGTCGCGATCACGAACGGTCGTGCGGACGTAAATTTCCTCGCATAATCTGTCATCTGAGCTAGATATGGGTGGGACGTTCACCTCCTCTATCTCCCAAAATTTGCGGACTAACGACTAGAGCGGTTCGACAGCCATACCACAATAAGAGGTTGCCGAAATACTATCTATGATGGGGGCGGAGCCAATGATAACATAGCCCAATACGGTTTCTAGTTCGTAAGGCGCGGTATGCGAGGAGTTGCCCCTGACCTTATTGTTTAACAAAAGATGAGGGAAAAGCGATGCTCCGATGAGCATGTCTATGTTTCCAGGAACGGCGTAAGTGTCGTCTGCTAGAATCAAATTTTTAAATTCAATCATTGCCGAGGTGTCAACCGAAACGGTTGGCAACCGTTCAGTGACCCTATGTACTACTAGTGCATTTATATCAAAGTTAACATTACGATCTATCCGAGAATAAAATTTTAAATTAATATATCCCTGGGCAGCCTTACTAGTACCTCCGATGCCTTTAACTACAGGACATGAAAGTGACCTATTTATTACTAAGCCTGAGCGCTGACAACATTGTCGCGTTATAAAGCTATTTTGGGCTCCGCTGTCCAGCAGTGCACGGACGCTTTGTTCGTTCCCACGCGAATCCCTAACCAAAATACGCGCCGTACCCAGTAACACGGTTGAAGGAGGTTGTGCTCCCATATTTGCCAATGAGCACAGAGCGACATCACCAGGTCGACCGCTAGAAACGTTGACCTTAGTAGGGGTGAATTCCTTGTCCACTTTACTTGACGCCGCTATGTTGCTATTTTCAAAATGTAATAGCGTGTGATGTTTCCTGGCGCACTTGCTACATACGGAACTCGAATTGCATTTTGCAACTAAATGCTTATCACTTAAGCAGTTCAGACATAGGTTGTTTGTCTTTACTAATTTATAACGTTCGCTTGGTGAATATTTACGAAAAGTCGCACAATTATATAAATTACCGTGTTTATCTTTACATACGATACAAGTATGCTGAAGTGATGTTGACGTAGCGGTTACGTACGTTAACGACCCTGCTATTTTAGATAGTTGAGTCTGTCTACGGTCGACGCACCTTTTAATCTCCTGTTTAACGTTCGGAGAGCGCTGCATCACCTTTATTTGATCTCGCACGAACGATGCTAATGAATGAAAGGAAGGCATCTCCGAGCTACGATGCTCCATTTCAAACGCACGCACGGTGTCGGGGTCTAATTTCTTAAGTGCAATATGGAGAAACACCACGTCCATAAGGTCATTAAATTTTAAATTCTTAAGTGCAGCCACCGATGCCACAAATTTATCTAGAAACTGCTCTAAGCCGTTGATGTTCGCGGATGATATAGGTTTTAAGATCGAAAATCTGGTTCAAATATTCGGAAGCTAACATTCTCCTATCTTCATATTTAGTTTTAAGCGTTTCGAATATTAATAAGTAATTGTTTGCTGTAGGTGTAAAACCAGAGCAGATCGACTGTGCTCTGCCACTAAATTTACTAATTAAGTAATATAATTTTTCAGCGTCCGATAACGATGGGTTATTGTGTATATTGTTTTGAAAACTACTGAAGAAGAAGGGCCACGTCTTAATATCACCATTGAATACCGGAATGTCTATTGGCGGCAACCTAATTGAGTCACGAGGACGTACCTGCAATTCCAGCTTTGCTTCGTTTTGAGATTGTAGGAGTTTTGACGTTCTTTTCACGCGACACAACATATCTTCGAATGCCAGCAGCGGTTGGTAGTTCACTATGTATTTCGGGTCGATTTGTAATTCCAAATGATTAATTTGGTCTAATATTCTTTCGTAATCCGTCCGCAAAGAATCTACCGTTTCAATTTCATTCAGAAAAGTTTCCCGCACCGCTTCTACATTAATGTTCTTTATATGATCGCTAATGCTTTGAATACGTGAAAAAAGTACGTCCCTCTTGGCATAAAGCGTTTTAATTTTAAATTCACTTCCACTAACTGCCATTTTAAATTATTATAACAAAGTTATTAATCACAATTAATCTCACAAGCATAAACGATGGACGCTCCGACGCTCGGTATGCCGTATTACGTAATTAAATCGAACACCTGCTACAGTCGAGGCGACACGTTGCTTGCTAACTCAATGTTTTTATAAAGATTGTCGGGTAATCGTACCAAACGGTTGTTATCACACTGTTTCAATTTTAAACCTTAAATTTAACCAAATACGAGCGCTATGAAATAAACAATTCTGTTTGCGAGTACCTAATCAAAATTTAAACGAACACTATTTACACTATTTACGAACACTAATTATTCGACCAGAAAATGGTTGGATAACCACTAAACACCAATCCAAATCCTGCCCGAAGTGACCATAAAAATGGTGGAGCCACGTGTTTAAGGCTGCCGAAGTCTAGTTCCCCGGTCGAACCTTAAACCTATTGCGCGAATTATTAATCTAAGTGGACTGTATCTACTAATGCTTCTACACTTGTATATGCGGTACAATGCACTCGCTCTTCCCAAAAAACGAACTATTATGCCAAATCGATGAAAGGAATCCTGCTTGATTAGGAAAACACAAAATTGGAGCGGGTTAAAACTACTATATCAAGCAGGAAAATACTATTAGGAGTCGGGAGAGAATCGGTGTAGTTTCAACGGCGAGCGCGACGGGAAGAGGCCACGCGTCGGTCGCGCGTGTCTTATATATCCTCGGTTCCGATGATTACGTGATGTTCTAGAATCATCTTCTTTCCCCTCCCACCCCACCACCCCGATGTGTCGATAGGAGGGTACGAATGATATCGTTTTGGAAAGGGATAACCGATTTGGCAACCTACCGTCAAATAAAAAAAATACGAATGGTTTTCCGCGCAACCACATTGATTAAAACTACTTTTACGGATTTTATCGCGTTTTACTTATATTAATGTGTTAATGTCACGGGGGACTGAGGTGACTGACGTCCCGATGTCAAAGTTAACCCGGAGTACCTTCAGCTTTTTAATTATTGTCTTTGGTCCGATCTACGCAGAATGAACTAACTGTATTTTAAAGTCTTGCAGTGGTATGCTTGGGTTTAGTTTTAATTTTATTAATTATAGGATCCCAAGCAGGTGGTAGCACCCAGCCTCCTTCTCTATTGAAATTAGGATGTTTTTTTAATTTCAATAGCCTCACGTATCATCCTTGGTAGGAATCGATGTTCTTTCGCGAGGATTTGTGGTCTATCAAACCAGGCCAGGTGTTTGCTGTCACAGATCCCTCGTGCTCTCTGAAACAAAGATTTGCCCACGGTAGCTAACTGTGAAGGATGATGCTGAGATTCACCATTTAAGTATCGGTTTGTATGGGTCTTTTTTCTATACACAGTATATTTGAATTTTAGGGTTTATGGAATTAAGATGTTCTAAATTCAATTTAGCTAAATTCAGTTAGCTACCGTGGTCAAATCTTTGTTTCGGAGAGCACGAATGATCTGTGACAGCAAACACCTAGCCGCCGAGCTTCAGCACGTCAAGCAGGTTCTGTACGACAACAAGCTTCGGGTTCCGCGCCTCCGTCACAGTGACCGAGTGAAGCCGGCCACAGTCGAGCGTGTGCCTGCTATACTACCATATGTCAGAGGTGTCACAGACAAGATTGGCTACATCTTGAAGCGAGCTTCTATTAGAACATTCTACAAGCCGCCGAAGAAGATTAGTCAGTTCTTACCATCCGTCAAATGTCATATCCCTCTACAAGATGCAGAAGTGTACAAGCTTGATTGTGATTGTGGTCTCTCATATATAGGGCAAACAAAGAGATCAATTAGAACCCGCGTAAAAGAATACATAGCTGAGGTGAAGCATCAACGTTCCGGGAAGTCTGCAGTTTGCGATCATATTCTAGATGGCCCAACCATTACATCAGATTTGATAGACCACAAATCCTCGCGAAAGAACATCGATTCCTACCAAGGATGATACGCGAGGCTATTGAAATTAAAAAACATCCTAATTTCAATAGAGAAGGAGGCTGGGTGCTACCACCTGCTTGGGATCCTATAATTAATAAAATTAAAACTAAACCCAAGCATACCACTGCAAGACTTCAAAATACAGTTAGTTCATTCTGCGTAGATCGGACCAAAGACAATAATTTAAAAAGCTGAAGGTACTCCGGGTTAACTTTGACATCAGGACGTCAGTCACCTCAGTCCTCCGTGACCATGGGTGCTGGAAAGCACCCGAAACGTCGGGTATTAACATTAATATAAATAAAACGCGATAAAATCCGTAAAAGTAGTTTTAATCAATAATAACTATATTTCATAAGTTGGTAAATTTTCTTTCTCCTTCAAATATTTCATGTAAACCGCACTAAATACAAAAATGTTTGTGACCACTGTCAGTAGGTAAAGAGGTCATTGTACGAAATACTTCGTGCTCCGCGACTGGACTTTACCAAAAATTGATGAAATAATTGTCTACACCGGGCTAAGAGGTTAAAATCATTTTCTCGCAACATCATATGATACGAATAAAAATCCATACATGATACTTTTTTGTTCGCAGTAGGCTCCTTTGTGACCGGGTTAATAAGTGGAATTTGAAAATGATAACCCTCTTGTCCTTTGAAATAAATCAATGGGTATTGCAGAGCAGAGGAACTTGTGTGTATCGGCTACCCGTTGCAACATATCATCACGTGCTCGCAAGATAATGTCTCGTGAAGAAAATTGATCAACCCTAATTACGGCTGCTATTTCGTTTATCAAAGGTACATTGTAGCGCCTTTCATGCTCTCTTCGAGGGGTCCGATCTGCGTGAATGACTACTTTATAATCCTCTTCAGGTAGGTATTTCTAAAGCAGTTTTAAATGTTTTGACTAAAATGTTACATTAATGCAAGAATCTTTGAATATTGAACGCTGTGTCTCACTCAACTCCCTGGATAACTTGGCAACGACGGTCTACCTCAATTTCTTCGTGACCCATAAAATATACTTGTAAAAATTTATGCTGTTCGTTTTCAGCTGGAAAAAGTGAACCTATTCTATGATAAATTTGCCCTTGCACCGTAAATGTAGGCGAAAATCCCGGCATTATTATTTCCCGGTCAACTCCGAAGGACGTCATTTGAAAGCATGAGTTATATTTCCGGATCCTGTTTAAAAAGCGCCGTCACTCATTCTTCATAGGTTCTTCTGGTTCCCCAAGTAACGGAAGAGACACTTTGCCATTGTAACAGCACATGCCTGCGATCTAATCTTTCCATTTTAAAGCGCTGCAAAATCGACACGCCTTGTCCATCAGTCCGATTACAACTAACCTGTGATTTTTATAATCAATCAACGGATCATAATTGAATGCTGCGTCATTAAAAACCGACCAATTGTTTCTTTGAAAATTTTGTCGACGTTCAGCTTGGAGCTGTGCATTTGCATCTCTTCGCGCCTGTGTCTGTTCTGGTGTTTCAGATGCCCTTATAGTAGATGTACGTTCAGCTTGCTCAATGAGTCTGTGTTGAGTTTCATCAGGTGTTTCCGCGGCTCTTAAGGCGGCCTGACGTTCCGCTTGTTCGAATAGCCTTTGCTGACTTTGAGCAGGTGTTTCAATAGCTCTTAAAGTAGCTTGACGCTCTGCCTGTTCAAGACGCCTTTGCTGACTTTGATCAGGTGATTCAGTAGCTCCTAAAGTAGCTTGACGTTCTGCCTGTTCAAGGCGCCTTCGCTGACTTTGAGAAGGTGTTTCAGAAGCTCTTAAAGTAGCTTGACGCTCTGGCTGTTCAAGACGCCTTTGCTGACGTTAAGAAGGTGTCTCAGATGCTCTAAAAGCAGCCTGACGCTCTGCTTGTTCTTGCCTTCTCAGTTCAGTATCTTCTAAAGATTCTAGCAATCGAGCTAATCTTTTCGCTTGTCTTTGCGAAGATACTCTTGAAAGGCTGGAATTACGTTTGCGAGGCATTATGAAGTAACAAAAAACCTATTATAAATCCAAAATATCTAAAAGGAATAAATATTCCTCTTAAATATTTTTTAAAACCAAAACAACAAAACCAATTCAAGACACAACACGAATCCGAAAACGATAGCCAAAAAAAATCGAATCAACTTAAATCAAATCACAAAACAAATCGCAGAAAACCGAAATCGAAAGCAGTATAGTCAATATAAATATAACCAACGAAAAAAGAAGTAAGTGTATAGGTACCGTATACACTATCTATACTATTAATATTCCTTTGAAATATTGTTAAACAACCTAAAACAACGAAAACCAATTCACGATTCTAAATAAACAAAATCCAAAATAAAAGCCAGAGTAAAATATGTATAAAGGAATACCAACCAAATCAACAAAACCGATCCAAGCAAATACACAAATCCGAAAATGAAAGCCAATATAAATCCATTCAACCTTAACCAAATCACAAAGCAAATAATAAACAACCAAATCGAAAGCGGGTAGTCGAATAAGTTACGAAATAGAAACAATTTAAGCGTAAAGGTACTGTATGCACTATAAGTTGACGCGCGGCTCAACGGCGGGAGTTAAGTACATGTCAGGAAACATTTCGTTACCGCTTTTTAAAAAAACTAGTAACGACATCTAGCTGATCAATTTAAACTATGTATACGTTAGTTAATAAGAACTCTCAAAAAATATTTTTCTTATAATTTTGCACAATTTTTCTTATTGTAATACCGATTAATTCATAACCATATATAAGAACTGTATTCAGTTCCGTTCAATAAATATTACTAAGGCTTATTGACAAGGCTTACTAAGAACTGTTTCTACCACAGTTAAGTAATAGTTAAGGGTGAAAGTGTGACAGGTGGTGAGAGTATTTCTGATCCATACTTATAATCATCAACGGATTACTTAATATCGTCTGCGAGGTTATCGCCTATTCTGTGAATTACAATGCACCAAAACATTTAAAGAAAATAAGGTGGTGAATTTTATGTTTTTTATTGCTCTCTTCCCGGTCCTGCGTGGAAAAATACAGATACATACATTTTTAATCTTAATTTTAGTAAAAAGACATAATAATCCAGATATTCTGACCTTCTGTGTTCGTCCATCGTACCGTCGTCCGTCTTGCAGAATCACGGTGGCACCACCTAGCTGAATTTAATTTTGTAACATATTCGATTTTCCCATGAGAATGAGAAGTTTTTCAGCCTATGTCACTCTATAGCCACCGAACTATCCCCATACCAAAATTCATGCCATGCCGACGCTCTGTTGCGACGTGAAAGAAGGACAAACTTTTGCAACATATTCTATTTTCCCACGGGAATGAGGCTGTAGAGTGACATAGGCTATTTTTTTTCCGTGGAAAAACATCTCATTCCCATTCCCGTGGGAAATATTCTATTTTGTCACTTCTGGGGAATATTCTATGTTGGGATTGTATGGGAAATATTCTGTGTTGATCACTCTACAGCCACCGAACTATCCCCATACAAAAAATCATGCCATGCCGACGCTCTGTTGCGACGTGAAAGAAGGACAAACAAACAAACACACTTTCGCATTTATAATATTAGTATGGATACAACATTTTGTCTTTAATATAAACAACCTAAAACTGATGTGTGTAACAAATGTGATTCTAATACACACACTGAAAAGCATATTGATAACTACAAAAGAGCATTTGAGTTACAAAAACAAGAAAGAGACATGTGTATTAGTGGAAAAAATATATCAGTTTTGACATACAACAAACTCAGCCTCTACTTAAAATTCCCATATCAAAAGCATTTCATTTAAGGCAAATATGGTTTTACAATAAATGCATTCACATAATTAGTAGAGATGGCCACAGGTCTTATTTTTGCACTTACACAGAAGACTGTGGTAAAAAAAGGAAGTGTAGAAGTTTTTATTCACACATTTTTAGATGGTGACAGAGATTTTGGCCGCATAGAAAAACTTTTAAGAAGAAAAGAAAAAATATTTACTCCTAATAGTTACAGAAATATAATTAGAATGGCATCAAAAAAAATTCAGTAATTGAAGATACAAATCATCAATATTAGAATTTAAACAATTTAAAAGACGATTTAGGGATAGTAATACCTAACACAAATACATAAAACAAAAAAAAAACAACTTTAAAATTAATGTCAAGTGGATTCACATTGAAGACTTTGGCAGATATTTTTATAAGACAAACTATGACCCCTACATCACTGACCTCTAAGTATACATAGAGGTCAGTGCTCCTACACACTAGACGTGGGTCGTTACGTCATTTTCAAGAAACGTAACGAAACCAGTGACTTGATCGGCGTCACCTGTTTCAAAACTAGTGATTTTTGTAACTGGCTATTTTATTCGGCTACTGTGATTGTTTGCATAAATATCACCACCAACTATACAGTTACACACGAAACGAAAATAAATTTAATCACAATCTGTGTTTGTAGCTATACAGTAACTGTATACTGTTAAATCAATAAATTAACTTCCCTTCATACTTTATTCAGGTTTAGGCCTGACTGCATTAAATGTATTTATGATTGATTTGCGTTTACTATGACACTAATATTTTCATAAAATTATTAATTCAGGCATATTTACAAGTCATTTTGATTGTATATACAATGATTATTGTTATTTACAGTTTATTTACACCTTTTTCAACGTTTTTACTGTCATTTGTTTTTGCACTTTTATTTACACTGTACAATTAATTTGTTTGTTTGTTTGGGTATTTACACACAGTTTTTAAGTTTTATGTTATAATCATTTAAATTTTTAAATTTTTTATACAAATTTTTTAGTTTTATTTTAATTTTATGAATAAACGAGTTCATGACTCCGTCAAAAATATCTTAAAAATTATTTTAGTTAAATTCAATGTGACTCACTTCCCGGAATCGCAAACCGTTGAAAATATTTACAAACAGAGATTACTGGGTAATTATTTCATTTGGTGTAAATCGGATGTCCGGGTGAATTTCCCCCTTAAAACTAAGTTGGATTTATAACGTGCCATACTATTATATATAGTACTGAATGTACAGTACAAGGAGTACTCATACATTTTGGGTATTTTATAATTAATCTTGTATTTTTTTGTCATTAAAGACTCAAAACGTCACTACCATGTGTGTCCCATATAACATTTTCGTCGTTATTTCAGCAAAAATGTCATATTAAAAGTATGTTTATAAGCCAACGTCACTATTTATGTAAAGCTTAATAATCATTACTAATATCTGGGATTTAACAAATGAAATCAAATTGAAAGTGATAGAAAAACAACATCGTAAATATTGTCCCAAGCGAAAACAGTCATTCCCATGTCAGTTCATGTCACGACGTGTAGTACATCACTCAACAGCTGTATAAAATTTCTGCAACTGCCCCGCGCTCCTCCCAGTCACCACGCAGCCGTCAACGAAAACGCACGTCGCACCTCCTGACTGATTTCAAAAAAAGTAAAGAAAAAGAGTGTTACCGTGGTTTTTGTCAGAAAAAATTGTCTTTATTGTGGGTCTACTTCCTCGGTAAGTACACAAAATATTAGAATAGGTTTTATTTTCCCTAATTATTTAACCATTTTGTTATAACGTAAGCAATAGAACATATTCCGGAACATTAACCCTACAATGTTATGCGAATAATATTTGATTTTGTCATTACCGTGTTTGTCATTAACATGTATTACCGTGATTGTTTTAAGCCACGGTAATGACAACGATAACATGATAATGACTTACATATAATACATAAGTAAATATTAACAGTTTTTAGCTAGTACCGATTGTAATTGGTATATAAATAAGCATTGTGAATTATATACGTCAATTTTGCTTGTTCTAGACAAAAAAGTAAACATGCCACGACGTAAAAAGCCAGTAAATAGAGAAGATATGTTAAGAAAAAAACGATTAGCGGAACAAAAAAGGCGCAACAAAATAAAGTCTAACCCTGAGCTATACAAAGAATACTTAGAAAAAGAAAAAGCTCGCTATATCAAAAGAAAGGATACTAAAAAAATTGTACCAATTAAAGAATTAAAGCCAAGGGAACAGAGGGCACAGAGAAAAAAATGGAAGATAAACCAACAGAATTTAAGAAGAAAGAAAAAAGAACTTAAAATGTTACAAGAAAAATATACGCCACCTGAATCAGATTCTGAAGATTTCCTGGAACGAAATTTTGAATTACAACAAGAACATCAAGATGCAATAAAAAAAGCTTCTACTTTTGCAAGATTAGTTACCGAGAATTATGCGTCACATGATCCATGGATTAATCCCAGACCTGGACCGTCTGATCAATCTGAGTTAATCATAGGCAATAAAACACCAGACAATCGGAGACCAGTTACAAAAAATTGCACATCAAATTCTGCTCAACCTATTTGTCACACTCCTAAGGATAGTCCCTCTTCAGCTACGCGTAGAGTTCGCTATAGAATGCTCAAAAAATGCAAATACTATCAAAAACGTTTGTCGGAGCTAGAAAAGCAAAATGCAGCGTTTCGCAAACGCGTTTTTCGCATGAGACAAACTATTACTAAGCTAAAGTCTTGTAACAGCCCAGGAACAAAAGCCGGAATGATAATGGCCGACCCTACCAAAAAAGAAGATGTTAAAAAAGCCATAATATTTGGCGATATTTTAAAAAGTAACATCAATCTAGATTACGAGAACCAGAAAAAGGCTGAAAAACAAAAGCTCAAAGAGAATATAGAACCAGTACGTGAGAAACTGAAAAATTACAATTTACTTTAACAAGGAAATCTAATAGAAAAGAAAAAGAAAGCACAAAAAAAGAGCAAATTGATAGTGACATTTGATGTTTTTATGAAGATGATGATAATTCTAGAATGACGTCTGGTAAAAAAGACTGCATCACTTTAAACAAACAAAAGAAGCAGAAGAGGTTTCTTAAAGATAGTCTTTTGAACCTACACAAAAAGTTTTTGAAGAAATACGATTATAACGTCAGTTACTCATATTTTTGCAAAGCAAAGCCATTTTGGGTTATAGTTCCTACAGAAAAGGATAGAGAGACCTGCATGTGTAAAATACACGAAAATGTAGATTTGCTGGCGAAAGCTCTTCACAAAAACGAAATAATCGTCGAAAAATCTGCAAACGAAATCTTGTCTTCTAGTGTATGCAACATCTACAATATAAAATGTCTGGAAAATAAATGCAGAGTTTGCATTAATAAAGGCCTGACAGTCAGGGAGTTTAAAAATTCTATTGAGATTGAATATCAAATGTGGGGCTCGGGTTTGAAGGAAGTACGAACAAAGAATGGATTAAGAATAATAAAGATTACTGAGAAAAAACAGTTTAGAGGAAAACCAAGAGAAGTATTACTTCTTTTGTTAAAGCTTCTAATAAAGTTTTACGTTCACAATGCTAATATTGTGAACCAGTACGAATGCACAACGAAATTGAAGAGGGAACCTGAAAGCAACAGTGTTGTGATCCATATGGATTTTAGTGAAAATTATTCGATCAAATACAACACCGAGATTCAGTCTCTGCATTTTGGCGGAAGCCGCATGCAGATAAGTCTTCACACTAGCGTTATATACCTCAGTAGCTCTTCAACACCTATAAGCTTTTGCACATACAGCGATAGCGTGCGTCACGATGCAGCTGCTGTCTGGGGACATATAATTCCTATACTGAGGTATATCGAGAAAACGGCGCCATAAACTGAATCACTCCACTTCATGACCGACTCCACGTGTAGTCAATACCGGAATAAGACTATAAATTATATCATCACGAAATTGCACTGGTACTTACCAAAACTAAAAACTGTCACGTGGAATTACTCAGAAGCTGGCCACGGAAAGGGGGCACCAGATGGCGTCGGGGCTACCTTAAAAAGGACGGCTGATCGAATAGTCAGATGTGAGAAAGATATACCTGACATTAAAACATTTTCGGAAGAGATTAAAAAATCCGTAAAAAACGTAATTCTCGAATATGTATCCGAATATGATATAATCGAAAAAGAATACCTAATGCCTAAACTATTGTTGAAACCGTTCAAAGGCATGATGAATGTGCATCAGATTGTGTGGGACAAAAATAATAAAGACTTAATTGCTCTTCGACGCCAAAGCTGCATAACTGATTTGTGTAAAAATTATGCTATAGCTTGTCCCCACGATAAACACCTCGGGTTTTACAGTCATCCCACAGAAGAGTCGAATCAGACAAACTCTTCTAAAGAACTTGTGATTATTTCCAATGTTGTACTCGTGCCAAGTCGTGAAGAAAGATCTCGCAATAATTTCCAAAACCAGTTTGAAGAGCATTTGCTCCAAAATCAAAAAAGTGATGACGAATATGAAGGAGAGCGGGCATCGTGCCCGTCACTTGAAGTTGCTAAAATTCAAAGATCGGAAGCATTTTTAGCTCGTACGAACGCAGAGTTGCCAAGAGAGTTACAAGACATCAAAACTGCGAAATTTGAAGAACAAACGTTCTGCTTGTCTCAAGATGTTAGCATGATTATAGAAACGTCGGCAGTTACTGATATTAATTCAGATTTAGATATTACCCTAGAGCCATCCGAAATTGTGATGTTTGAGACGTCAACCCCATTTGAGGCTGCTCCAATTTATGCCGAAACTTTAATCGCTTTGCCGGGTGCTTCTACAGCAGATAATGAAGCTATCTCCGATCCAATGAATGTGTCATGCGTTAACCCGTTAGGTAGTGAATTTGACGAAGCATCTTCCAATATAACAGGATTAGAAAAGGCAAAACTAAAGGATCCATATGAGAATATACAAATAGGCTCGTGGGTTGTTACGTCGTACCAATGTCAGTTAAAGAAGAATACTGCCATAAAGTATTTTATTGGACAAGTGATAAATATTAATCATGATGACAACACTTTTACAGTAAAATATCTCAGAAGGATAAAAAACACCGTAAATGTTTTTTCTTGGCCGAACAAAGATGATGAAGACTGTGTCACTAAAAATGTTATTGTTAAAGTATTACAAGAACCCAATATAAATCGCAGAGGCCAGCTTATATTTGATGATATCGAAAATTTACTACCTGAGTAAAAATATTAAAATACGTAAATTTTTGCTAAACTAGATTATTTTTTTTGACATTTCGAGTTCGTAGTTACAATAATGTCTACTTAAAGTTTTTGATAATTTCACATATATTTTTTAGTTTTCATTTTTAATCAAGCTATTATATTATAAATTATAATCTAGTACACTATTGTTCTCTGAAAAGTTAATTGATCTCAATAACTAACCTATGAAAAATTATTAATATATCATTTGTTTTTATTTGCTAGGTGCAAATAAGGTCTAGGACCAATTACACTAAAAGAATAGTTGATCTCAGTAAACATATAAAAGTTGAATAGAAGTTTAAGTTTTATTTTCCATTTTTGTACGTATGTGATAAAAGGTAATAAATGTATCTAGTTTAAGTTATAATTATTACAGAACTGAGAAAGTTATTTTGTGAGATTATATCTTTACCAAAGAAATTTTTAATAAACATTTATTTCATTAACAATCTGTTTTATTTGATATTTTTAGTATATGTTTCAAGGGAAAAAGAACAGTACGAAGTATCATTTATTACTGCCGTGTTCAAACGTCATTACCGTGTGCACGAAGTGTCATTACCGTGAACAATCGTCACTACCGTACACACATAATGTCATCACCGTGACTCCTAAAATTTTAGGGGCCCATATCTCTACTAATTGAGGCCCTAGGAGAGGGCCTTCATTTTTTTAATAATTCACACATTAGAAACTTTCAATTTAAACTAATTTTGCGGTTTAAAATACATTTTTATTTTATTTTTCCCAATCTGTCCAATTTACGTCAAATGAAATAATTACCCTTACTCTATTTTATTGTCTATGTCTATAGTCTTACGCACAAACTAATAAGAGTACTAACGTAGTCTTACTTATGAAATTTAAACGTACAATAATACTTACGATTTACGTTACTTACGATGGTTTGTTTATTGTTCTATGCCACATGTGCGCTTTGCGCTCGAGCGACGGACAGTCGACTCCCGCAATAATCATGGTTAACACTTAACAGTAATCATAATCACGCATTTACAAAAATCACTACTTGTAACATGACTCGAAACTAGTGATTCGGTTACATGCCATGTAGCCAGTTACTGTATCTAGCGACGTGAAATAACGCCCACGTCTACTACACACCATATCTGGAAGTCTCCCTTGTAAAAAAATCTAATGGTATCCCAACAGTGTCCATTAGATGTAACATGAATCACAAGGGTAAAATTTCAAAATAAAAAATTGGTGGTATAAAAACACGAATTGAGTAGGAGTCTCACATAAATATTCTAAATTCTCATTAATTAATAAATAGTATGTAAGTTCATGCAAGTGGCATACCTATTTCTAAATAATAAAACTATTTCATATAAATAATGTTATTTTTTTACCACATAGATCCATTGTAAGTTCTTGTTAACTAAACTTAATATGGTTTATAGAAAACAAAGGTGTGTTATGTCCATATTTTCATAGTTTTTTTTTTTAATAAATTTGCATGGAATTACCTATTTTTAAATATTATATATAAAATAATTAATCTTATCTAAGTATTGCAACTAATATTGTATTTTAAAACTATATGCTTCAATTCCTAATTTCATTTGATTATTTATTATTTTAAAACCCTTATTAGTTGTTTAGAACTATTTGCTAGTTTATACCTTTGTCCATTTAACTCTTCAATTTTGTATTGGGTCGAGGAAAAATAATATTATTTTTATTTAATATTGTTTACCTACTTACACGAATGCATAAATTGTTATCAATTTCCATAAGTGTAAATTGATGGAGGAAGATGTTGGAATACAGGCTTTTGTTTCCTAAAAGTTAATTATCTTTAAAACAAACATTGATACAAAATAGGTGTGGTGAAAGATGCTTTTTACAGAAAATTGAATTTAAAGTTCTTGGTATTTTAAACTCTGAATGAGATTCAAGTTTTAATATTGATTGTTAAAACTTGAATCGCATTCAGAGTCTAAAAGAAGCCTGTCTCAGTAATTTATTGCTATTATAATGCACAAAATAATGTTTGATACTAACAAGATAATTGTACTAGATAGTACTAATATGTCATTAACTGAATATTTACCAGAATAAGGTAATAGCAGAGTAAGTTTCTTCTTTTTTATTAACATTTTATCCTTAAAATGTCTGCTGCAAAATTTTTGATGACGGTTTTGGTGTCCAATCTGTTCGTCCTGTAGCTACAATCCAATTCCGATGTAGTCTCAATTTGAACATTACTATTTATTTGTTGTTTAAAAGTAGGTAATGGTTAATTGGTAGTTTTTGATTACAACAAGATATTAATAAAAATGTAATTAATTAATTAAATAATGGAATTGGGACATGCTACATCTAAACACTAAAGATTATTTTTTATAAGTTACATGTAATAAAAGAATATCCTAAGTTCTGGTTTTCAAGGCACAATGAAAATCATGTTTCATTTAATCATGTAACTGACTTTGAAATAGTTCCTTATCAATTTTTACTTTTCTATTAATAAAAGGACCATCAGTAAATAATAAAACTTGAAAATTTTAAAATCTTCAAGTTCCACGTTGTTGACTGTATATTTGTAAGAACCATAGATTACTGACTATATACTAGAGAGTAAGAACTTTCAGTTTATACTAGGCGTGGGCGTTATTTCACGTCACTAGATACAGTAACTGGCTACGCGGCATGTAACCGAATCACTAGTTTCGAGTCATGTTACAAGTAGTGATTTTTGTAAATGCGTGATTATGATTACTGTTAACCATGATTATTGCAGGAGTCGACTGTCGGTCGGTCGAGCGCAAAGCGCACACGTGGCATACAACAATAAACAAAACATCGTTTGCAACAGTATTATTGTACGTTTAATTTTCATATGTAAGACCATAGACATAGAAAATAAAATGGAGTAATCTCTGTTTGTAAATAATTTCAACGGTTTGCGATTCCGGGAAACAAGTCACATTGAATTTAACTAAAATATTTTTTAAAACATTTTGGACGGAGTCATGAACTCGTTTATTCATAAAATTAAAATAAAACTAAAAAATTTGTATAAAAAAATTTTACAATTTAAATGTTTATAATATTATAAAACTTAAAAACTGTGTGTAAATAGCCAAACAAACAAACAAATTAATTGTACAGTGTAAATAAAAGTGCAAAAACAAATGATAGTGAAAACGTTGAAAAAGTGTAAATAAACTGTAAATATCAATAATCATTGTATATACAATCAAATTGACTTCTAAATACGCCTGCATTAATAATTTTATGAAAATACTAGTATTATAATAAACGCAAATCAATCATAAATACATTTAATGCAGTCAGTCCTAAACCTGAATAAAGTATGAAGGGAAGTTAATTTATTGATTTAACAGTATACAGTTACTGTATAGCTACAAACACAGATTGTGATTAAATTTATTTTCGTTTCGTGTGTAACTGTATAGTTGGTGGTGATATTTATGCAAACAATCACAGTAGCCGAATAAAATAGCCAGTTACAAAAATCACTAGTTTTGAAACAGGTGACGCCGATCAAGTCACTGATTTCGTTACGTTTCTTGAAACTGACGTAACGACGCACGTCTAGTTTATACAAAGGTATTTTTTTAATATGGCAACCTAACAATTACTGTCAACCTCCAGTCAATAAAAATACTTGTAACTTGAAATGAAACGACGGACAATATAAAGAGAAACTACGATTCTGATTAAAAACCGAAATCATAATGTTAAGAACCATAGAATACTATAATAATGAATTATGAAATGACTTGTACTGAAGTATATTAAGTAAATGATGGATGTTAGGTTGAATTAAAATAATACTAAAATCAATATCACATTAAAAATAATAAGTATTACTAAATAAAGACGATTGATTGCTAAATAATGAATAAAATTTTATAACCTAATATTTTTTAAATCTAAAAATTCCATAAGACAATTGAAAACATTTTTACTTTTTTTAGTAAAAATTAAAAGAGAACTATAGGAAGAGGAATTTTAAGATTTACCAAAGTGTTAAATAATGAAGTATGATCATATAAAGGACACGATAAGAAAATATGGTTGAGGTCACCAATATCCAAACCACATTCACATAATTGAAGAATTTTTAATATGAAGCCTAGCAAGGTGAACCAAATTACAGCAGTGACCCAAGCGCATTCTACATGACATTGATGTATGTTTCTTATTTATGGATAATTTATAAAACCAAGGCTTAGAAGGAATGATGGGTTGAATTTTGGCGTAGTGATAGCCTTTTGTCGTTTTGGTTTTGTTCCAATATTTTGACCATCTATCTCCATATACTAATTTCGTAGTTCTTATAAGGTCATAGCAATAATTATTAAATAAGAAAGTAGCCACAGACTATAGCTTGTTTAGCAAGTTTGTCAGCATATTCATTACCAGATATACCAAAATGAATCGGAATCCAAACGAGAGAAATGTTGATGTTTTGGAATTGGTATAAGAGTAGAAGTTTCTTAATTTCAAATATCAAAGGATTGCGGGAAATGTCATAGAAAGGATTACATAACAATGCTTGTAAAGAACTAAGAGAATCTGAAAATATCATGCTTGATTTTAATTTAAAAAGATAGCAATATTTTATTGATTGTAAAATGGCTAACATTTCTCCAGTAAAAACTGAAGATTCGGGAGGACTTTTAATTTTTTGAACTATTCTCCAATTTTGATGGTATTTTGCATATCCAGTACAACCTTTTGAGTTAATCTTAGAAGCATCTGTAAAAATATAATGACAATCTGGGAAATTCTTGTCCAACGTAAATACAAATTTTTTATTTAATTCAACAGAAAATTTATTTAATCCTATATGTAATATAACATTGGGTTTGAAAAATGCAACTTCAAACGAATTGGAGAAAAGAGGCAGAGTCGCCGACCTATAAATAGGATCTAGTAAGGAATTATAATGTTCATAGCTTTTAACTAGGTTAGGAGTTTCTTTATTACGCTAGTATTTTCCTGAATTAATTGAAATGTACTGAGAAAGCAAACGAATTTTCGGGAGTAATGGATGGTTTGAAAATTGAAGAGCCCGATAAAAAAGGAATCCGATAAATATTGTCGTCTAATAAAAAGTGGAGGATCACCGCATTCATCAAATCAAGGCATTGATAGGCGACGAATTCATAGCGCCTACAATTAATCTTATAGACTTGTGTTGAATGATATCTAATATTTTTAATCCTTTTTTTACTAGCTGGTTCAAGAAGAAATGAGGCATAATCTAATCGGCTTCTTGTAATTGCATTATAAATTAATTTTATAGAATATGGATGAGCGCCCCACCATACCCCGCACAAAGCTCTAAGAATGTTTATATTTTTTTTCGCATTTTTTTTGGGTATAAATGATATGAGGCATGCCGGATAATTTATTATCAAGAATTACACCAAGTAATTTAAATTGTTGAATATTTACGAGGGGATAATCAAAAAGGCGACCTTGGATTTCAGGTAAAACTCTTTTGCGCGAAAAAATTACTGTATTACTTTTATTTGGGGAAAGTTCTAATCCATGATCATCTAACCAAGAGGCCATAGAGAGGAGATCTTGTTCTATAGCATTAGCACAAGATTCTATACATTTATCATTAACATAAACTAATATATCATCAGCATATTGCAAAATTCTACACTCTGAAATAGATTGGTCCAAATCTGACGTATAAATATTGTATAATAAAGGACTTAAAACAGAGCCTTGTGGAAGGCCTTTGAAAATCTTTCGAGTATATTTTAGATCATCATCAATTTTAATATGAATATATCGATCTAGAAATAAATTGATAATCAAATTTGTAAGTTTTTTGGATATATTAAGCTTAAACATCTTTTCTCTAAGGATGTTGAGTCTGACATTATCGTAAGCAGAAGAAATGTCAAGGAAAGCAGCAAGGACCGATTCATTTCTCGAAAATGCTAGTCTAATATCTGTGGTGAAGATAGAAAGACTGTCATATGTGCTTTTACCTTTTCTGAATCCATATTGGATATTTGATAACAATCCATGACTTTCTACATACCATTCAAGACGGTTCTTGATCATATGTTCAAAGGTTTTAATTAGAGTTGAGGATAGAGCGCTCGGTCGATAAGAAGAGCCGTCGTTAGGATTTTTGTCAGGTTTCAAGATAGGAATAATTACTTGAGTCCGCCAACAGTCAGGAACAAAGCCTATGTCAAACAAAACGTTAATGATATTTAAATAGTAGGATAAAATTTGATCATTACATTTGGCAAGTAGTGAATATGGAATACCGTCTAAACCAGGAGCTGAATCTTGAACGTGAGAAAGGACAAGCTTTAATTCATATAAAGAAAATGGACGTTCTAAGGGATCAAAAAAAGAATCACATGGAATAATTTGAGGAAGCTCCTCTCTCAAAGGAGCAGAAGAGGGGGCAAGTTTATCTAGAAAAGTGTTTATAGATTGAGAGGGAATGGCACCACTGTAAGAACAAGATGAAAAACAACAGCGAAATTTTTTAATATTACGCCAAACAACTGATGAAGGTATTGAAGGAGAAATTGAGGAACAAAAGGCATGCCAACGTGTTTTTTTTGTGCGAAGAGTATTTTTAGTCACTTCTTGTACACGTTGAAGGTATGAATAGTTTTCCGAACTCATGTCCAATTTATATTGTTTTTCGGCTTTTTTCCTATTACGAATGGCCTCAGTACATTCAGAATCCCACCATGGAGGGGAGGGCCTACATTTATTATTTAGAGTTTTAACAGGAATTGTTTGATCTGCTGCATTTATAAATGCGTTTGTAAATGCTTCAACAACAGAAGTTATATTATTATCAGAAATAGGAGCGATTTTTAGAATTTCATTGTAAAGAAAAATATTGTACAGGTTCCAGTCTGCTCTGTCTAATTTGTATTTAATACATGGTTACTTATATACTTTTATATATAGGAAAGTAAAGCTTAATAATATACTCTTCGTGTTGAATAAATTGAATGTTGGCGACACTGGTAGTTTTGCCGATAGCCGTTGTGTCAAATGACATTTGAAAACAATGGAAGTATGGAGTGTAAAAGTAAATGCAAGTGATAGTTTTTCTGTTTATTATAATTTAAATTATTTTTTCATCTGACGACTATAAAATGTTACTATGTAATTACATAGCATAACTGAGTAATTAGTGCTTAATAAAAATGTATCCTGTTATCTATAGAGGATAGGATTTTTTTAAATAAGTCTTGTGTGGATCGCAAGATGACCACCCCAGATGTTAAATGGATAGAAAAACTAAGAATAGAAAATTTAGATCAATTCTTCACCCTAGTGCGAATGCATCTATCGTTTGTTGTCGACATAAATACTGACGAGTGAGTTATAATAAATAATAATAAGTACTGGAAAGAATTTATATAGAGCTTATTTTTATTTTCTCTATTACAGTGTTGATTGTTCAACTGATAAACCTAAGCAATTTCGATGGAATTTTCACAAAAAGGCTAAAGGTTCGAATTCTAGTCAAAACAATGTAAATAGCACGAAGAACACCACAGAAGTAAATTCGATTACTGAAGAAGGTATTCTTAGATTAAATGAGCTAATAGACTTTTTGGCCAAATCGGAAAGTAAGTTACCATTTTTATTTCATTTTATTTTTTAATTTAAAGTATAACATAAGTGTAAATTCAACTATTATAATTTTCATGTCATTATAAAGAAAAACATACATATTGTTTTTCATGCAGTATGCTGGAACACATGCATAATAAAACATAGATAATATGTTCTTGAATCATTAAGATATGCTTAAATATGAAGGAATGGGTAATTCTTTAGTAATCTGCTGCACGAATTATTGGTCGCCGAGTGGGCGGGTAGATGGGGGGGAGGAGTAGGAACCTCCCCCTAAAATAATTAAGTGCCGGACCCCCCCCATTTTTTATGAATTTTTTTAGTAATGCCGCATGAATATATGGTCACCGAGTGCGGGGGGGCTGGGGTAGGAACCTCGCCCTGAAAAGGGGAAGTGCCGGAAACCCCCCTTATTTTTGTAAAATCATAACTTAATTTTTTTATACAGGAATATTGACGCAGTTATTTCTGCAACGGCTTAGGCACTGCGGGAAGTGCAGTCCCTTTTGCCCTTGCGTAGCAAATCACAGGCACCCATGCTTGCCTCCGCAGCTTCGGCTTGTTGGTCTCCTTCAGCGACCAGCCTCAGCCGCTATGGCTCGCTTAGGTGCCTGCGATTTCCTACAGCGGGCGGGGGGCTGCTCTCCCTCCATGTCTACGGCTTTACAAAAACAGGGGGTAGGGCAGACGAGACTACGTCGAGTTGGGGTGTGCTAATTCGGTTTTAGAATCGATTCGACCTATTTTATCTACAAAGTCTAGTTGCTCTTAACTCTGCTACTAGAGTGGTAAATGAAATGGTATGTGAATAGTTATAAATTTTGTTTTCGGATAAACCTCTTGACTGCTCTCCACTGCAACTCAATTTGTTGTATATAAGTCCCATCTCCACCACAACAAATGAATTGTCTGGGTCTGAGTGATTAACTATTTTATGAGTGTATCTGTGTTAAAAAAACAAACTGACATATTTGCGTTTCGTTATATGTAATTTAAAGTGAAATTTATTTTTATTGTAAGTAATAAATTCAAAAGGCATTTCCGAAATCCAAAAACAGTGTAAATGGTTCGAGCTTAACCCTGACAATCCTCCTAAATTGAAAACATAATTAAAAAATCAAGTATCAGAAATCTACTTCATAATACGAGAACAAATTGACTTTTACACTATTTTTGGTGAAATTTGTTTTTATCGTCATTAATTCAAAATGCATTTCCGACATCTTAAAATAGTGTAGTAGGTTTAAGATTAACCCTAACAAGCCTCCTAGACTAAAACATTATCGAAATCAAGTACCGGATGTCTAGCCAACTCGATATAACCTCAAAACTTTAACTATCGATATCTCGAAAAATAAAGATTTCCGGCATAAAAAGCACCTAAATGGTAATCAATAGCATCATTGCCTGTCAACTAAAGCTAAAATAATCATTTAAATCGTGCAGCAGATTACTAAAGCCGACCCCATATGTTTCTTTTATTCCATTATTTTAATCATTGAGATATAGTCTAATTCATTATTTGTTAACATGCCTAATCATAATGTTTATTGTTGCTGTTTAATTTTTATATTAGGTCAAAGTACCTCTTACACATAGCTTTTATCAATTTTAACAGTTATTTCAAGTTTAAACAATTATTTATTTCCAAATTCCAAAGACACAATTGGTAAAATTTAAAAAAATTATAAAACCGACTTAAATATAAATAAAATGAGAACATTATCAATGTATGTAGTCGAAGTAAATTAAATATTCATTATTTAGGATAGCCCAAAAACTGCTATTCAGATCTTGATTAAATTTATATGTTCCACATGAGAAACCAAATGAGAAGCACCAGCTTTCAAATAAAAAAAGAATCATCAAAATCAGTTCACCTAGAAAAAAGTTCTGAAGTTACACATAATAAAAATTATGGCTGAGTAGAGAACCTCTTCCTTTTTTGAAGGCGGTTAAAAATATTTTTCCCTTTTTGTGGATATAGTTAGAAACTTGTGTTTAGTTTGACCTATGTTTGCGTTGACATAATATTTTTTATATGATCTGAATACAATGTAAATGTGCTTGTATTTTTGTTAATATACTTGTGCTCTTAATGTAGGCTATAATCTCATTAGTCCTTCTTACTAATATTACATAGAAGTAAAAAAAGTAAAGTTACAGGCTATATATGTCCCACTGCTGGGCACAGGCCTCCCTTCATTTCTGAGAGGGTTCAAGGGCAAGGAAGTGTCTGCCGCACTGCCCCAATGCGTGTTGGAGAACTTCACATGTCTTCGAAATACTTTTTTTCTTATTCCTCAAACAATCAGGTTTCCTCACAATGTTTTCCTTCACCGCCGAGCCATGGTAGCTAAGATGGTTAACGCTCGCTGTAAAAATAACAGAACACTAGTAACCTGTGTTAGATCCCTGCCGGCACGTTGGTTCGGCGGTGAATATTACATATTTTAACATATTTAATTTTGAAGTAAAACTTCTCTAGGCGCAACTTGTGGGGTAACTTACACCTTTTTACCGACAGTGACAGTAATTATAAAGACAGCAATTGACTATAGTATTTTGTGAGTATAATATATGTTATATAAATATATTGTACTTATATTTATATCTATTCTAATTTTATATACCTGGTTCAATATTAATAATAATTAATTTTTAGAAAAATATTTAAAAAAAATCACAAGAAGATAGAATATTTTGATTTATAATTTTAAATATAATACAGTTCTATCACTGCAAAATCTCATTTCTTCTATTTATTGTGATCAATTGAAAATAAATAACCATAAAAACTCTTGGCTATGTGAAGAAGCAACTTCCATCTCCCATAATACCTTGTTGGAAATTAAAAATAAATTGAAAAATTTTTCAAGCAAAAATTGGATACTATTAAAGAGTACATGATCGGTAATAAACTGTGGGAATAGGGCCATCGCTATGATGTTTCTAAATTTTTTCATATTTAATTATACAACATATTAAACTGGAAATGAATGTTTAAAAAAGTATATCTGGGGTTCTTGCTCGTTTTTCCCAGGATAAAGGTTTTTACCAAACTAGTGGTAAAAGCATAAATGACTTAAGTACTGACTAATAAGTATTCTCGAAAAATCGTTCTGTTCTATATTATTAAACATTGCTGGTAATGCTATAATGTCCCCACTAGCCACTACAGTTTAGTAGTAATAACAATGCTTGTGTTACAAGTGGTTCATGACAGTAGCTAAATGATGATTCAAACCCATAACTTTTTGATTTCACAGTCTGTTCCCTATTATTTGGCCACTTTTGCTTGAATGATCAATTTTATTTTTCAGATGTGACCCAAGAAGGAATATTTAGACGTACAGGTTCTCTTAGCCGTCAACAAGAGTTACGTCAGCTGTTGGTAACTGGCTCCAACCTAGGTTTAGATGAGGGCAAATTCTCGGTGCATGATTGTGCCTCTGTTCTAAAAGGGTTCCTTGCAGAATTACCACAGCCTTTGTTAATGGATCAATATTATCAAACCTATTGCACTCTAGCTGGTGAGTTAAGTTGGGATAAATTTACAAATTGGTGAAAAAAACTGTGTTAATTCTGGTGAGCAGTCATTATTATTCTTGGATGAGAAATGGGTGATGGTTTCCTATAAAATAAATCAACAACTTTTTGGACCTTACAGTTACAATGATAGGCGTACGTAAATTGTATCAAAAAACATGTAATAAATATCCCCCGTACTGAATTTTGGTCAAGACATCCAGTTTAAATTAGCCATTTGTGCACGACAGGCTTATAGTGCACGATTGTGTGCACAAAACTGGTGTATTCTATTCCCTGACTCTCATAGACTGATGGGATGGAAACTTGGCAAGACCAGAGAGAGGTCAGGTGCAGGATAATATACTTAATCATCAGTACCCCTACTTTGATTTAGCAAATAAGACTAGATAGAGAAGAAGACAAAAAATGTTGTTAAATATATAATCTAATCATTTTTCTACATCGTAGAGCCATGCTGCAGCTTTATTAGTTGTAGCATGAATGGGTCGGCTCCACCGGGGTAGGAACATGCTCTTAAATACCAGAATACCAGCGTAAAATGTCACCTAAAGGCTGCTGTGTTTTGTTTGGTGAGTGTAGAGAACTGGGCCCTTTTTTACTGGATACAAGGCATTTCATCTTAGTTCTCAGGGGTAACAACACATCTACATGTTGATTCAAAATCGAGGATAAATGTAGGTGGCTGTGGGCCACAGCGTCCACTTACCTTCGGTAGGACTCTGTGCTCTTTTTCACCCTTATTCTATAAAAAAAATTGTAAGAATTTCTGATTGAGAGATTGAATTTCATTTGAATAATTTCTCAGTTTGCCTTTTCTTTACTTTTGGTTTTGATCTTAGCTTCACATAAATTGTGAGTTTAGCTAGTTCTACCTATTTTTAGGGTCTGTGTGGTAAATAATATGAAAATAAAATAAACTAAAAGTAATAGAATAAAGTGAATACTATATATAATATAAAGGACAATAAAAAGGTGGAATGTGCTTTATGCATATATTTTTATTTACATTCTTATATACTTATTTTTATTAACCTACAAGTGTTAAATTTTACAAGCCCTGTAGATTTTTTTTGATAAACGCAATTTACACGAACTTGTAAAAACTTTCTTGTAAAGTGTAACTTGTGAACAAGTAGACTTGTGACTTTTGATAAACAAGGCATAGATCTTGATTAAATTTATATGGGACTGACTACATGAGATGCTTTTAAATAAAAAAAATGATCAAATTCTGTTAACCTAGAAAATATAGTCGAATTGAGAATCTCCTCCTTTTTTGAAGTCTACTGAAAAGAAGAATTCGACAAACATGTTCAAAGTCCATTTGATGCTGAGTGGATGTTGTGGCTTATAGACACCTTTGCCCTGTTTATCAAAACTTACAAGCCTTGTATTACAAGCAATTTTCCTGTAAAAAAACTAATTATTACAAATATGTGTTTATCAAAACTACACATGTAAATTACAAGTTACAAGGGTCATTATTTATTTCACAAGTATATTTTTACACTTGTATTCATGATTTTTTTCATCAAAAATCCCTTGTAAGTTACAATTTGTAGAAAATCATAGCAAATCTAAAGAGTGTCCGGCGACTCTCCATTCCGTCTTACAAGTGTCACAAGTAGTATTGTAATATTTTTTAAATTTGATTATCCTTTTTAAAATGTGGTCAAGTGACTTAAGCGATGATGAAAATATTAGAATAATGGCACCAAGAACATATAGAACTAGAATTGAATACGGTCATCTGGAGACGACCTATGAATTTAATGAAAGGTTTCAATTTAAAACTGAAAAATTGGAACAATTAATTAACCTTTTGGGTTGCCATTTAGAAAGAAATACAAACGGAAACCACGCCTTGTCAACTAAATTAATATTACAAATAGCTCTGCATTGGTTGTGAACCGGAGCTCAATACCGTGCTGTTTCTGACATGCATGGTGCAACAAAAGGCAGCGTATGCAATGCAGTCCACAGTGTTGTAGCAGCCATCAATACTAATAATGTTTGAAAACTATGTTAAATGGCCGAATAATATGCCGGAGGTAGTACAGAAGTTTCATATGTTGAAAGGAATGCCATTAATTTATGGCTGGCTAGATGGTAACTTGATAAAAATTGACGCCCCACATCAACATGAAGAAGTATTCGTAGATCGACACGGAAATCATTCCATTAAGTGTTTGGTTGTGTGCGGTCCTGACAAAAAGTTTTACTATTCCTATGCTAATTAGCCCGGAAGCACCCATGACAGTAGAGTTTCAATAAACAGTCAGTTATATGACCAATTTGGAAATGGCTGGAGACCTATTGCACAAGGGGTTCTCCTTGGCGACTCTGCATACCCTCTGAAGGAATGGCTCATTACTCCTATAGTAATAGATGGCAACAATGAAGCAAATATCAGATTTGCAAATGCTTTTGGAATTCTGACAGAAAAGTTTCCTTGCTTAAATTATTTAAGAGTTCAACCGAGAATTGCTTGCAATATTTTTAATTGCTGCGTGACTTTGTGTAACTTTATTAGGGAAACCAAAAACGAAGACGAAGAGGTCTCGAATAACGAAAACTACTCTGATTCTGATAATGTATTTGAAGGCGTCCAAGATAATAGCGAACGAATAGTCTCGAAAGAATAATCAGTTATTTTAGAAATTAGTAATATTTAATATATATTAGATTAAATGTAAAATTAAGCTATACCTACTAACAAAAAGTCATGAAAACAAATGACTAAATTGTATTACGTAGGGAATCGTAAAAATATTACACTATATCACCATTGTTTGAGTACCATCTTCATTTAAAATTATATTGTGGTTCGTAATTAATAAAATTTGATTTGAGTTATCCTGAATATAGCCGCGTTTAATTGTATAGGCTTTGTCAGACAGGACGCGTATTTTAGCGCGCATTAGGGCGCTGACTCGATGACACGGCGCCGCCATTTCGCCATTCGCCAAAGCGTAGTGCAGATCGTTAGCAGTGTGAAGAGTTTGTTCGTTATGGACATGTCGAGTGATTCAGATGTGGAAGAATTATTACTTTTATATGCTTTATCACGGTCACAGAGAAAAATAGTATGGGTGCACGACATCAATCAAAAGAGAAAGGATTTAGGAGAATATCATCGTTTGTGCCGTGAGCTTGCATCACGTGAAGATCGTTTTTTTACATACTTTCGTATGTCTCAAGATTTATTCGAAGAACTACATGAACTGCTCATCCCAAAAATAAGCAAATGTACCACAAACTGGAGGACGCCTATTTCTACAAGAGAAAGACTTGTAATCTGTCTAAGGTAAGAAATATTTATTTTTTTATATACATGTTCATTGCGTTATTATTATGAAAATCAATCAAAATCAGCTGAGTTGTAATCAGATGTCGATGCTCCAAAATTAGTTACATGTAGAATATCGATTTCGCGTAGTGGTTGACGTAGCTGCTCAGGCTGTTGCAGGTATGATGAAGTACTGTTAGATAAATCTATAACAGCTACTGGGGATGAATCTTCGGGCACAGAATTGGGTACTGCATAGCAGACGGAGTCTTCGGTACTAATAATGGAATAATATGGTGAATTCAATAAATATACGTTTTCTTGCAGTTCCTCTGTTTCTATGCTTGCAAATAACTTTGCTAGTTCTACTTTGGCTTTTATCTGTTTGTCTTTGGAAAAACTTTTAAATGTTTGGGCATAACTTTGGAATAGGTGATCTATGGCATCATACTCTTGTTTTTTGTATTTTGAAGAAAATTTATAACTTTATCCATTTCGCTGTCAGTTTTTTTTATTTTCTTAGCTCGTGAACTATTTGTGTCATTTGTTTGGGGCGTCTCTAGCGGAGGTGTTTCTGGCGGGGGTGCGCTTTGTGTTCTTGGTGGAGGTGTCTGTGGTGGAGGCGTCTCTGGAGATTGAGTTTCTATAGCTGACGATGTTTCTGGTGTAGGTTCTCGAATATTTGAAGTTGTTTCTCGATCTGTCAGAGTTGAGTCAAGGAACTGTAACTGGGAAGCCCAAGGCCATTTTGTAAATTTTTTTGCAGCTTGTCCCGTAGTACCTGCAACCTCTTTTTTGTATCTCATATAATTGTCCCTCAAGCTCTTCCATTTTTTTTTAGCTACTTCACCTGTAAAATAAACATAAATTGTATTATTTTGTTTCAGGTACTTAGCTACGGGTGATTCACATAGCCTTTTCCTTCCGAGTAGGTCGTTCAACAGTCGGTGGTATTGTAAAAGAAGTCTGTACAGAAATCTGGAATACATTACAACCAGAATATATGCCATCGCCTACTGAAGAGACATGGAAACAATCAGAGAAGGGTTATAGGGAAACCTGGAACTTCCCGAATTATTTCGGTAGTATTGACGGGAAACATGTCTCTATAAAGTGTCCCAAAAATAGTGGATCAGAATATTTTTGCTACAAGAAGTTTTTTTCTGTAGTTCTTCTTGCTATAGTCGATCCATGTTACAAATTCACCGTCATAGATGTCGGTAGTTACGGGCGGCATAGTGATAGTGGTATATTCAAGAACTCAATATTTTATCGGCAATATATCCACGGAAAATCTCTGCTGCCAGATAAACCACTTCCAGGCACCGAGGAGCCCGTACCTCATGTACTTATCGGCGACGAAGGTTTTGCTTTAAAAACATATTTGATGCGTCCATTCCCAAGAGCCTTAGCTACACAAGACGAAAGAAAAACAAATTTTAATAAAAGACTTTGCAGGGCACTTCGGGTGGTTGAAAATACGTTCGGAATATTAGCACAAAAATGGCGCATTTTTTTACGACCTATTGACTGTGATGTGGACACAGCAATTGATATTATTAAAGCTGCATGTTGTTTACATAATTACTTACGAACAAAACAAGGTACAGCGATATTAACTCCGGAGTCGGAAGACGAAAACGTACCTATGCGTGCTCTAATAACTCATCATCCAACAAATAGAAGATCAACGACTGCAGCATTCGAAACTCGTGAACAATTTGTGTCTTATTTTAATCAATAAACGATTTTTTTTACTTACCAGTTTCATTAATTTCTTCTCCGATTTGTGCCCACAATTTTGCCTTCATTGATATATCTTTATACGAACTATCCTTCGTATTATATAAGCATGGATATTTTCTAACCAATTATATAAAATTTTCGGTCATTATGTAGTATTTTATTATTATTTTACACCTATTAACTCCGACGCTAAAATAAAATTTGTAAAAATACAACACCCGACGTTAAAGCGTCCTAACGCCGCGACAGAGCGTTGCGTACTGCTAGCGTCGGCGCTCTGTTTGACGGTATTCTACGATGGTAGTACAACACATCTTAGCGCCATAGCGCGGCGTTAAGTTAACGCTCTGACGCGCGCTAAATACGCGTCCTGTCTGACAAAGCCTTATTTTCCTGAGGCCTGTGCCTTTTGTGGTTTGTGTTTTTTTTTATTGTTTTGGTCAGTTCTGAAGGCTCGACATCTAATTTTTGTTCCATTTCTAATATTCTAGGGTTAATTTGTAATTTTGCAATTCGAGGAACTCCAATTGTAGATCAAGTTTTCTTTCCTTTTTTAATGCTTGTTCTAGTACATCGGTGTATTGTTTCGATCCTTTTCGGACAATTTTAACATTACTTTTCTCTGTAAACAAAAATGCACATGTGAAAATTTTCTCCAGCCGATAAATAATAATGAATAAAAAATAACTTGGTTCAATTAGAGAAGAAATTTTTTGAATTTGAAGAAGAATTAGTTTCAACTAGGTCGTTGTTTCATTTTAGCATGAGTGCGATTTTTTAATTGCAGATAATTAGTTAATTTCTGCTTTTTATGGCTGATTTACACGTATCAAGTCTTTTTAAGTGACTTTTATGCTAAATTCATTGTGTGTTGTTCAATGCATGTAGCATTAAGTCACTTAAAATTTAGTTAAATTTTAGTTAAATACTTAATACGTTTAAATCTGCCATTAGTTACAAAGAATTGAGATAACAGCAGAAAAAACCGCGAGAAAACCTTGCTTTACCTGCAAAATTTATCGTTTACATTTAAATTACTAGAGCAGTTTTGACTTGTTGTTGGTTTCAGAGACAAGTCAGGAACATCATTTTGGTCAATGTCACGATTGTCTAGTACTGAAGCTGAAGTCGTCGGTTTTACAACTTTTCCATCAGTCATAGGTGAATCTCTGCCAGTTTCTACATCTATTCCATCAGTTATAGGCGTATCTTTGCCTATGATCTCCAATATAAGGTCATCTATTGGAGTCAAAATGCTTTTTTCTCGCCGCCAGTTCCAGTTGTTCTTGCATTATCTTTTTTATTCTGAAATTAAACAAACCAAGAAAGCAAATTTTAAAAATATTCTAAGTCACTCAAAATTAAACAATGCATAAATAATAAAAAGATGTTTCAACAAGGAAAAAAACAGTTTCATATGACTTCCTATGGCTACGATATTTACCTACGACATTATTAGGTATTCATCTACTAGCTAGAGTGTAATCATCTACTAGAGTGTGTATTACGTGCCATGTTATTATATCTATCCCCATTTTATTGAAATGTGGCTTAAAATATGATTAGTATTTTTTTAGTACTGTAGTAGACAGGTACATAAGTAAATAACAAAATGTATGTAATTTACAGGAAAAAATATTTTCAATAATTACAATAAGAACTTTTTAAAGTTTAAACATTAAACGAATGTTTAAAGCATATTTACCAAAATAGCCCTTTTTAAATTTGAGTAAAATGTATCTCGAACATAGGTGTAATCTTTTCCTGCAGGTACAAAACCAAGCGACTGACATGTAATTAAAATATTCTTCCACTCTTCTATTTTTTTTTTGTTTGGACATCCTATCGCTAATTGCACCAAATAAAATGTCTTTTTTGTCACGAATCAGTTGTAAAACCGTTACTTTATTATCATTTCTAGGCATTTTTCAAGAAATCGCCAAATCTCGCCGCGAATACACTTCAAATTAAAGGCGTGAATACTTTGTCTCTACTACTTTTTTGAATATCCCATCAAAGTTAGGCACAGACAATATACCATTCAGCCATGCGTTTAAATAGGGATATTCAATAAAAAGGCGGGAAAAGAATGCGGCACACATTTTTCATTTTAGAACTTACAAGTAGAACCTACAAGTGTTAAATTTTACAAGCCCTGTAGATTTTTTTGATAAACGTAATTTACACGAACTTGTAAAAACTTTCTTGTAAAGTGTAACTAAGAGCCGTGGTAGCTCAGATGGTTAACGCTCGCTGTAAATATAACAGAACGCGAGTAACCCGGGTTCGAGCCCCGTCGGCACCAATGAAATTGTTAATTGCAATTTTAAGTGCTGATTTACCACGTGCTCGGCGGTGAAGGAAAACATCGTGAGAAAACCTGCATGTCTGAGGAATAAGAAAAAAATATTTCGAAGACATGTGAAGTTCGCCAAAACGCATTGGGGCAGCGCGGCGGACACTTCCTTGCCCTAAAACCCCCTCAGAAATGAGGGGAAGCCTGTGCCCAGCAGTGGGACGTATATAGGCTGTAACTTTACTTTTTTACTTTAAAGTGTAACTTGTGAACAAGTAGACTTGTGAATTTTGATAAACAGGGCATTTGTTGTGGTCATGGTATGCAGATCTAAATCTTTATTTGATTAAAAATCAAATGCAAATACAATGTCAACTGGAGGCTAAGTTTAGAATGCCTTGTTACAAATAAAATTGGTGTATTTTAAGATAGAACTCCTCACTAGGACTCTTTTTCTGACCAGTGCCCTGTTTATCAAAACTTACAAGCCTTGTATTACAAGCAATTTTCCTGTAAAAAAATTAATTATTACAAATATGTGTTTATCAAAACTATACGTGTAAATTACAAGTTACAAGGGTCATTATTTATTTCACAAGTATATTTTTACATTTGTATTCGTGATTTTGTTCATCAAAAATCCCTTGTAAGTTACAATTTGTAGAAAATCATAGCAAATCCAAAGAGTGTCCAGCGACTCTCCATTCCGTCTTACAAGTGTTTTAAGTAGTACTGTAATATTTTTTTAATTTGATTGTCCTTTTTAAAATGTAGTCAAGTGACTCAAGCGATGATGGAAATATTAGAAGAATAATGGAACCAAGAACATATAGAACAAGAATTGACTACGGTCATATGGAGACGACCTATGAATTTAATGGAAGGTTTCGACTTAAAGAACTTTTTGTCGCGAATCAGTTGTAAAATCGTTATTTTATTATCATTTCTAGAATACACTTCAAATTATATATAAAAGGCGGAAATACTTTGTGTCGCTACTATCTGTGCTACTACTTTTTTTAATGTCCCATCAAAATTAGGCACAGACGATATACCATACAGCCATGCGTTTAAATAAGGAAGGATTCAATAAAAAGCAAAAACAAAATGGCGGGAAAAGAATGCGGCACACGTTTTTGATTTTAGAACTTACAAGTAGAACCTACAAGTGTTAAAATTTTACAAGCCCTGTAATTTACTCGAACTTGTAAAAACTTTCTTGTAAAGTGTAACTTGTGAACAAATAGACTTGTGAGTTTTGATAAACAGGGCACAGGAGTCCATTTGGGTAGGTATCCCATCTTACCTGTTTCTGCTGCCAAGCAGTGTGTGCACTCTTGTTTTCTGGTCTGAAAGGTATAGAGCGTTACTGGGAACTCGACAACTTCCTGGCAGAGTATGATAGGGGAGTATATAGGAGGGGAGTTCTTGGCAGGGCATGATAAGGGACAGGGGCAGTCAAAATGCTACAGATATGACCCCCCATATGTATGGCCGAAAATGAACAGGTATTGATATATATAGATTTTAAAGATTTATCAATTATAATTTATATTAAATTCTAAATGAAATAAAACCTTTTATTTGTATGCGCTCTTGACACAATATATACTCTCATAAAGCTTCAATTAAGCGAATACAACCATGAAAATTATTTTATACATACATTATTTTTTTCTTCTTTTTACACTTTATGTATCATAAAAGGCTACGTACTTCAAAAAATTACTGTCATGAGACATTAAAATCTTTTAAAATCAGATATTCAAAAACGTAATAATTTACCGTAAATGAAAAATAATAGTGGAAGGGTCTTTTAGGTAGAGAACGACAACAAATGATTGCTCTTAAGGTGGATGCGTCGACCGTCCGCCCATACATTTTTTAACCAAAATATACACTAAACACAGACACTCTTTCTTTAAAACTAATTATTTTATCATTTCTGTACAATGAAATGTGTACGCCTCTGACCTTTATAGGCAATAACTTACATTATATACCGAGAAAAACAATAGTGAAATCACGGAAAAATTTGACACTTCTTTAGTAGTGTGCGTGACTTGACAAGCAAACGAAAGGCGACGTTTAAACATTGGCACGCTAGATGGCATCAAAGTGATCTTAAATAATTCCGATAAATCAATATCTTAAGTTCAATAATTGGTTGATTTCCTTTTCCAACCGTTAAAAAAAAGCAGTATAAAATAACATAAAACTAATGACCTTAGACACCTATGTTTTTTTGTAAACAATTTTATTACTTATTATCGTTGTGTGGCATACCAAAAGTCGTAGATAAAGCGACGTTGCCGTCCTTACTGACAACAAACTGATAAGAGTACTAACTGTAGACAGAGAAGTCTACGGTACTAACGTATTCCTGACCTTGAATTGAAGAAACAAAAGCGTTGCCAAACTTACGTACGTTCACTTGTTTGACTTGTATAAAATATATTCTGATTTCGGTTGTCACGCGCTATGATTTGGGCGCGGAATTTCTTGTGTATTATACCTATTTTGTATGCATGTTTTCATTGATTCGAATTGCAATATTTCTCTAGTATATATTTTGAGACTATTTGTAATTTATTGTAGGTATAGTAATTAATTATTTTAAAAACGCAATTATGTTTTCGATAGTATTATTAACAGCAGGCTGGCCCGTGATTTTTCTGAAATATCGTCACAATACTGATTACCTACGTCATACGTGTCAGTGTTTCATATATGAATGTGTTTGAATATGTTTTTGGTCAACAATAAATACAATTATTATAAATCGGTAAACTACCAAAGTAGTCACAAAATTAAACTTGCAAACATTTGCTAAATATGGTTTTGCCGGGTTACATTAAACACCCTTTACGCATTTTGCAAACAGTTTCAGACAGACACACATTATTAGTTTGTTATATTTTGTAGAGCTCAAGTTCACTCGTCACTACGTCACACCTTATGATGCGTTCAGAAACAAATATAATTCAGTTACATAAAATCCTTTTTTCTGTTTCGTGCTTTATTGTTTATAAATAAATAGCTTATTCTAATCTGAGTTATATTTTTCTTATTCGTCGGCCAATTCTACCAGGAATATAAAGATAACATTGAAATAAAAAGATAAGTGAATTTTTGTACATTTTAGTGTTCTAGATCTTGTGTTCCGAACGCAACCCTACTTATATAGAATTGAAGGAAGATTTGTATATATTATATTGTATAGTACCTGGATGACATGATGATGATGTTTTTTGTTTTTGGAAATCGTGTGTTTTGAATTAAAAATACATACTGATAAAATATGAAGAATATTTTTTTGATCTTACCGACATAATAAAAAAAAAACTGAACTCGTTATTAAAATGAAAAATCATGAGTGCAGTAAAATTTTTGTATTTTTAAAAAAATACTACAAAAAAGGGCTCGAAATAATAGATTTTCTCACAAAAGAAGGGAACTTGAAAAAAAAAAAGGGAAAAAAGTCAATCCTAAGACAAGTCGCGAACCATGGAACTAAGATTTCGCTACAGTGCGTTATCCACTTGAGCTATTACGACCGTTATTATATTGTTAAAATTTACCTTCCTATATTGTAGCAGTTTTTCATTGCCTGAAAACGGGGATAAAACGACATTTTATGAAAATCGTTGCAGCCGTTTCCAAGATTCCGATTATATATATACAGGAATTGCTCGTAGGTATAGGATTTATATTTTTGTTTTACTAAAAGCTTTTGTTGAGTGCTTCGAATTTCAAACTTCCTGCTTATTATCACAAAATAAATCGTTTTTTTGTTTTGTGTTATCAGATTTTGTTGTTATCTCTTGTTTGTGAATTATAGTTACTTATGTTTTAAGTAGTAGGTTGTGAAATGTCTAATTATTGTAATAATTGGTACAGTTACAAATCATCAGTGTTATTAGTTTTGAGTGAATAGGCATGTATCAGTATAATTATGTTGCTTCAAATAGGTACTTTTGTTTTGATAAAAAATTCAATAGTGTAATGTAATAAAATAAAACTGCGTTATATTGTAATCAATGTTGACATAATTTATTTCCCAAAGTTATAAATCAATTAAATAGTTTACGCCAACAAATATAAATTTTATTTTTACAACAATCGTACATAGCATTTTGTAGTTCTGCCTACCCAATCTACACATACACAAAAATTAAAAACTTGTTTTTTTACATACACGCCATCTAGTGTTCCAGCTTCGTAAACGTAGGGATACGTCTGTGTGTGTGTAAACGACCCTATATTCAATGACAGATGTTATAATCAAAATTAATGTCGAATTGGGTGGATTTTGAGGCAATGATATGACCCATTCCAATAAAATGTAATATCCGATAACCGCTAAGTCTACTCCTACGACTTAATAATTTTCCAATTACACAAAACTCCAAATAAACTAAAAATGTTGACTTCAGCGCCATCTTGCGGGAGAATGGCTGGGAACAGTCCGTAGGTTTCACCTTAAGAACAAACTTACACACTCTTAGCCACTTGGCGTCTGAAAGGAAATAGAGTCGTAGCGTAGTCGTAGTAGTTAGTTTCGATTATTGCTGCACAAGTACGTGTTTAAACTTCCTTCTAATAAACTCTCACCGCATTAATTCATTTTTTATTGTTTTCAGTCATTATCGTTATTGTTATTATTGCTGTTGCCGTTATCTGTTCCTGACTGTTTCTAGTTACTGTTTTTGTACGTCGAAGTTCAAATGGCGTCATATTCTAATAAAGAATATGCCGACATCATGTACTGTTATGGTTTGCTGACAGCGAAGCTTTTGGGGCTCGTAGAGAATATCAACGTCGCCTTCATGATCGCCGGCTTCCCCACGTGTCTGTCTTCGGAGCTAACTATCAACAATTAAGTGCGAGTAGACTCCAGTTTTGCTGTTTCATGGTGAACGCCGACGCAGATGAAACAATTTTTTTAAGACACATTCTATGGACGGATGAGGCCAAATTTGACCGAGATGGTATTACAAACTACCATAATCTTCATTACTGGGCACTGAAAGTGGACAAAAATCCAAAAACAACTTAAAGAAACAGCGTCATAGTGCAGTTTTTCTTTGAATATTTAGATGGGCATTGGAAATGACTAAACTTATTGGGCCTTATTTAATGCCACAAGATTTAAAAGGTTAAATTTACGAAATTTTTTTACGAAATGATTTGGAAAACTTATTAGCATATATTCCAGAAGAAATTAAAAGTCATTTGATTTATCAGCATGCCGGCTATCCAGCTCCCTTCCGGTTATCTGTACGATAGTGGCTTAATAGCCAATACCCAAACAGGTGGATTGGGAGGAGAGGGCCAATTCCGTGGCCTGCACGAGGTCCTGATCTGACGCCAATTGGTTTGGGGTCACATGAAGGACTTAGTCTACGTAACCCCAGTGAATTCTCTTGAAGAACTTCGAAGGCTTATCTTAAATGCAGCAAAGCAAATTAGGGCTATAATATCTTCAAAAATAACGAAAACCGAAGTAAGAAAAAAAATTAGGACGTGTATCCGCAATCAAGGGGCTTATATTGAACAAGATCGACTTGACGAGATGTGTCTCCGCAATCTTTAAAAAACTTAGTATAAAAAATTGTTTAAGTTTAGAAATGACCCACATTAGTTTAATTGACTGTACATTATGAATAAATGTTTTCACCGGGATATTATTACATTTTTGGATAGCTGGTTAAATGGGCATGTTTTTTAAAATATTTTTATTTTATATTATTTTACTTCAAAAAATTACTATGTAATGAGTTCATAGTAATTTCTTGAAGTACGTAATATTTTATGATAAATATTGTGTAAAAAAATATTAAGACACATAATTTTTTATTGAGAATATTTTTGTACTTTATATGATTCTTTCTTTGCCTGGTTGAAGCTTTAATAAAATTAATAAACTTAAAAGAAAGGATACAAAAAAGGTTTTATTTTAATTTAGAATTTAATTTAGAATTTTTGACGACTCCGTGGCGCAGTGGCTAAGCTATGAGTGGCTGCGCTGGGGTCGCGGGTTCGAATCCCGCACGGATCAAGTATTTGTATGGCCTACAAATAATTGTTCCGGGTCTGGATGTTTGTCCTTGTGCAATTTATGTTTGTAAACTGCCCCCACGATACAGGAGAAAATCCTAGTGGTAACATCTTTAAAAAAAATTAATACGAAATTATGGGTGATTATTGAAAAATCTTAAAAATTCGTATATCTCAAGACCTCTTCATTTTTGCCCATACATATCGGAAGTCAAATTTGTAGCATTTTGACTGCCCCTGTCCCTTATCATGCCCTGCCAAGAAGTTTTCGAGCTCCCAGTAATTCTGTATAGAGCACTTTTCAATCACACACAGAACACAGCAACATTTTTAGAGAGTTCTCACTTGCTGGAGCCAATCCATTTGCGCAAACTCTACGACGAAAAAAAAACCAGAAATTGTAGTTGTAAGGTATCAGTAATGAGTATGATAATAATGAGCATGATGTATGTGGTAGAGCCATACTGCAGCTATATTATGGTTATAGCACTAATAGGTGGGTACAACCAGGGAAGGACCACTCTCTTATCGATTACTACAGAATAGCAGCTTAGTGCTGCTGTGTTTCACATAGTGAGTGTAGAGAACCAGAGAACCTATTTGCTGGATACGAGGCATTCCATCTTAGTCCTTAGGGGTGACAACGCATTTGTATTTTGATTAATAATTGACACTAAATTAAGATGTCCATCATGGTTAAATAATACTAGTTTTTTTTTTTTTACGGATTTTATAAGAAATCATTATGTCCATCATGGGCCACAGTATGCGCTTACTGTGCGATTGTTTGTATAAAAAAATTAAAATACGAATTTCTATTTATACAGCTCAATATCCTCCAAACGCCGAGTCATCAACGACCAAGCTCCTCACTGCCCTGCAGCTATTGTTACTGCTACTAACGCCTTCACATAGACGTTTCCTGCAAAGATTGCTAAGGCTTTTAAGTTTGGTGGCTGATAATGAAGCCTCGAACAGGATGTCTCCAGACACATTGGCTACGATGTTCACACCACATTTACTATGCCCGAGAAAGGTATGAGAACTATCATTTGATGCATGCATATTGAGAGGCGTATGTCCAATTGTGGACTTTAGGCTAGTAAAGAAGAAAGAAAAAAGCACTTTGTTTATGATGTATGATTTTCTTTACCAGCCAGCTAGTAGTTCCGTTAGAGAAGGTCACGTGTATTTCGTATCTGTTGTGAGAGGATTTTGTTGTTATCACTACATCGTGGATTCGCAGTTCACACCTATCACACTACATAGTTTAAATCTACAGACCGAGATTGTGTGATGTTAGTTAGTTAGTTTTCGACAGGCTGTCTTCCGCAACTCCCATGTCTAAGGACGTATTTTGCGTGTGGGCAGAAATAATGTGATTATTCAAGCCATGAAATCTGTCCGAAGAATTTCAACAGTCCTTTGATGTTGCAAGCAACTTTGGACAGCGATCCCGGCG
The DNA here is from genome assembly GCA_907164705.1 of Parnassius apollo. NCBI lineage: Eukaryota > Metazoa > Arthropoda > Insecta > Lepidoptera > Papilionidae > Parnassius > Parnassius apollo. The sequence goes on along the minus strand of CAJQZP010000969.1, from coordinate 771,003 downwards.
TGCCGAGATGTCAAGCCTTGTATGCAGCGAACTCCGGACATGCAGCAACACGTGGGCCGCCGTTTCTTCCTTCCCGATACATGCACTGCACAGGGGACTATCTGTAACACCTATGGTAAATGAATGTTTGTTAAAAGAGCCATGTCCTGTGATAGTACTTGTTACTATCCTGATCTGTGGCTTGTTCAGTCTCATTACAACCTTGGATAAACGACTGTTTATTTCAGGCAGAACCTCCCTAGCTTGTATACAGTCTACTATATTTTTCCAAAGCTAAGTGTGTATATTAGTGAAGTTTCTACATACCAGCGAACGAATGTTACTAAAGGGGATTGGTTCCGGCCCTATAGTGGCCAGAACCAATCCTCTTCTGACCAGATTACCTGCTGCATAGTTGCCTCTGGATCCACTTTGTACCTTTATCCATTGCAGGGTCACATTGTTGTGTTTACATATCTCATTTAATCGTTGCCATACTTTCGGTCAGTATTCTGATGGAGAAGTATTTTATCTTCCTAGCATCTATTGCTATGGCCACTTGGATGATACTCATACATTCTGCTTGAAAGACTGTCTTATGGACACCCAGCGGTGTACATATGTGGCTATTGAGGTGTCCAGAGAAAGTTCCAGATCCAACACCTTCATTTGTTTTAGAGCCATCCATGAAAACTCTAAGCTCTTTTGGGCTTAATCCCTCCGGTTTCCTTTAATTGTATCTTACATTTTTTATCAGACACAGATTGTTTGGGGATCTGCCTTCACTACACAAATTGCTTGTAGGATAGAAATTTTTGAGTAAAACATATCAATTATATCTTTGTGAGGGACTCTTACTCCTAAGATTAAGGGTTTTCAGTGAGTAGATGAAGCGGGGTCAGCTTCAGCATAGCCTCCAAGGCTGCTGTTGGTGTAGTCTTTATGTAGCCTGTGGCAGCTATACATGCCAGTCTCTGGTAACACTGAAGCTTCTTTACAGTGGTGGCTTCATTTGTTTTGGTCCACTATACCACAGAGCCGTATGTGATCATGGGCTGAATTACAGTTTTGTACAGCCGTAGTAAGTATTTTAAGTATTTTACCTCAGAGGATAGCTGAAGTTTTGTGCTGAAGAGACTTGGCAGATGATAATTATTCATCATTCGTTTTTGTGTGAACATAACTAAAACTGTTTTTAGCTGTTATTAGAAAGATGCTGCAGCCCATCTAACATCTTACAACACCCACGGGATAATATGGGGTAGTGAACATCTAATATTATAGCGATGTTATTTTGTTGGCTCCTCTAGTAAACCTACGAGCCGTTATTGAGCATATAGCTGGTCAAGCATCAACATAATGAAACTGTAAGCATTAAAACATCTTTTGTAAAACAAACATTAGATATAAATCAATGGGGGATTTCACAAATTTTTAAGCCATCAGGGCGGCGTCACTTAAGAATGAGGTGAAATAATTGACAATTTGTTGACCGGAAGTAATTTGTTTGAAAAATGTAAGGGTAATGTGTCTTTCTAAAATGTTACTTATTATACTATTGATTAGATTAGAAATGGATAAATCAAACTACGGTTATTCCTAAAAGTAGCAGAATTAAAGAGTTAAAAATATGCAAAATATAAAAGGCAACACCTGAGGCATTGTTTTGTATAATTTACATAGTCGAAAAAAGTCTTATTAAAAACAAAATTTTATGAAACAAATGACTGCCTCAGTTTCCACTAGCGAAATCTTTTGAGCGGAAGATTATTATTCCTCGTTAAGCGATCACAGGTGAAAAGAAACTCTAATATTGAATTCATATAAAAATTAATTTCAGCTGTCACCGGAAACATTCCACGCGGACTCTATAGCTTTATCACCGGTTATAAGTTTCATGATCCGCCATTCTGCGAAGCTATTCGACGCACCCACGCAACTGATCACTGATGCCGCCGCATACTTCACTATACGCGAACGCAAGAGGATTATGTCGCCCGATGTCGATTTGGATGAAAGCATTACAGATAAGTATGTAACTTTTAATAACTTTTCTTTTTCTTGATCATTAGTGGTAAGCATGCGTATTAGGGGCACGAGTGAAACAACTGCTTGCAAGTCACACACTGATTTATTTCTTAAGTGTATAATAAGTGTACCCGCCAATTAGCACATAAAAGTCTATAGCTGGATATGAACTTGGGTCTATTCTGCCGTAGAGAGAATTTGTCTAGTCATAATGCTTGGCAGGCAGATTGTTGCAGTATTTTATTTGTGGATTATGGAGTATTTTATTTATTTTATTAGTGGCCAGTACACGGTGGAGCCACCCTGCAGCTATATTATGGTTGTAGCACGAATGGGTCGGCTCGACCGGAGTAGGACCATGATCTCACAGAATACAAGCATAAAATAGTAGCTTAATGCTGCTGTGTTTCTTATGGTGAGTCTATGGAATTGGAACCGGATACCTGTTTTACTGGAAATGAGGCATTTTATCTTCATCTTAAAGGTTGACAATGCATCTACATTTCCACAACATCCACTTATCATTTGTGCTCTTTTGTCACCGTTATTCTATAAAAAAATATACTAGTCATGTCGCACTTTTTACGCTGCTTATATAATTATAATAAGGATATCCGATTTGGATATTTTACATGTGGCGTGAAGAAGATGGTTTTACCTCTATCTATCGGAAGTCATGAGTTCTTCCAAAGTTTCTTATAGTCGTCTTTTACGACATTCATGTAACGAAATTAGGTGAAGCATATGATTTTATATATATATATATATATATATATATATATATATATTATAATCATATGCTTCACCTTATATTGACTTTATAATTAAATTTTAAAAAAATTATAATTTTATACTTCCCGGAATGATGATGCTAAAAAAACATATAGCTGATGTGAAGCATCAACGTTCCGGGAAGTCTGCAGTTTGTGATCATATCCTAGACGGCCCCAACCATTACATCAGATTTGATAGACCACAAATCCTCGCGAAAGAACACCGATTCCTACCAAGGATGATACGTGAGGCTATTGAAATTAAAAAACATCCTAATTTCAATAGAGAAGGAGGCTGAGTACTACCACCTGCTTGGGACCCTATAATCAATAAAATTAAAACTAAACCCAAGCATACCACTGCAGAAGACCTCAAGACATAGTTCATTTTGCATAGATCGGACCATAAGCACTTAATAAAAAAGCTGAGGGTACTCTGGGTTTAACAATGACATCAGGACATCAGTCACCTCAGTCCCCCATGACCATGGGTACTGGAAAGCACCCGATACGTCGGGAATTAAAAATAAAAATAATTAAAATTAAAATTAAACGTGATAAAATCCGTAAAAGTAGTTAATCAATTTTAAAATGTTTTAAGCCTGTGGTGTATCAAACCAAATCTTAAGTGATTTATTGTAATAAATAGTTTCAAGGGTCAATCCTGCTAGGTTTTTTGAGATTCCACCAAATGGCTCGGGTCCAAATTGTGTACTCTTTGATCCATCCCGTGTGAGCTGGTCGGCAAGTTTATCGCTTGCAATATGACCATGGCCCCATGGCCATCATAAAACGACACCCCAAGGCGTTTAGACGATCCAACTAGTTTCGAGGTCACTAAGTTTGATCTCAGCGCTAGCAGTGCTGCTTGACTAATCAGAGTTTATAAAGATAATATGGTTGACGTATTTTTGCAGGTTGATTTTCGTTGTCCGTACACCGAAGTATGGCGAAAATTTCTGCCTGGAAGATAAAGGCGAATTTCCCGAAATTCCTACTAACCTTGATTTTTCACTCTCCATAAATTCCAAAGCCTCTTACAGAATGCTGTGAAACAACAAAATAATGCCGTGTTTTATTATATGGTGGGTGTAGAGAACCGGGGCCCTTTTTACTGGTAACACCGCTTTCCGTCTCAGTTCTCAGAAATATTCGATTCTTTCAAGGATACCTTGAAAATGAATCGTAATTTTGGGAGCGTGGCTTAGTTCATCGTTGATGAAGCTCACGATGATGCAATTACTTCATGTACGCAAATGAGATAGCTGTAATGAAAACGCGCATTTAAAAATAAGTTCATCGTTTAATAAGTTCATCTTAGATATTATTATTTATGTATTCTTTAAAAATAATTCCATGAAGTAATTCGTAAAAATATTGTGGTGGCATGGAGAAATGTAACTAATTAGTCTAAAAAAAATTTTCTATCGAGAAAATTACATGTTATCCTATTTTCCTTTTATGCCCTTCACGATCGCATAGTTAAAAAACATAATATACTTACTAAAAATTTAGTTCGTGATCAATAAAACTTAAAGAAATATGTGAAATAGAAGAACCGGCAAAATATTTACATTTACAACCTTAGTCGAGGATAGATTTAGAAATCTGACCTGTCTGATGGTGAGTCACAGCATCCACTTACCATCTATTGAACTGTGTGCTTGCTTGTTGCTTGTACCTTTATTTTAAAAATTACAGATAGCCTTAAGTATTTTAAGTTTGAATTGATTGTGCCTTTTGCGGCGTTGAATAATGATTGGTCGACTTTGATCGATTGTAATGTAATTGACTTTTATATTTAATGGCTTATGTGTGTTTAAAATTAATATATTATGCGTCTACAGGACTGCAGCGAATACAGTATATACGTTCGTGGACCGGCCTCGAACCTGCGCCGAGAACGCCCGTAACCCGACAGATACGGCGCTGGCACAGCTGTATGCGTACATCCAGGCCTTACCCGACTCCGCGCATAAGCGACGCTTAGTCAAACACTTCAATCGACAAAATGGTTACGGTAATTTAAGACTTAATACAATTATGCTAAATCCAAATTAAATTAAATTCTGTGTAAGAAATGCCAAATCTCGTATGTTACTACTAAAAAGTTATAAGATTTATTGCTTTAAAAAAAATTATATTGTATAATCGTTGGTGCGTCTGTTAGTGATTATGTTACTTCTGACTGATTGAGGTCATATTCACAGAATATATAGATATTGGTACAAATCGTAAACACAACCTTGACTTACGCGCTAGTAGATTTATAGGCGAAATACTCTTTGGTGAAGTACAAGGGTGCGGGATGGGCACAGTGAACATTCTTTCACGTGATTGGTTCGTCATTTAATCGTCTATTGAATATTCACGTGTCATTTGCTTGCAGGTTTATTGACTGGGAATTATACATGCGTAAATGTGTTCAAACTACTGTTCCTTTGTGCTCAGAACTCGTTATCGCTATTTTCTATATTTGTTTTTTTCAGACGATGGATCGTAGATATGTTAAGAAGCAATAGATGACGCTGTAGTCTAAGTTATTAACAAATTCTCTATTTATTGACTATCGACAACCAATTGACTGCCTCGTTGGTCTAGTGATTGTAGTAGTACGACTGCTGATCATGAGGTCCTGGGTTCGAATCTTGGGTCGGGCCAAAAAAAATCAATTATTGAGTTTTTCTGACAAGAAATTTCCAGTAGCAGCCCAGAGTCCGGAAGTTGGCGGTATCTCACCCCCGTGCCTCGGAAATCACGTAAAGCCGTTTGTCCTGCGCCTGATCTCTCTCCCGGTAGTGTCGGTTTACCGTCACATCGGATTACGAGAGTGAGGGAATAGAGTGCACACACTTGCGCATACATTTGGGTACTATCATCCTGTCCTGCGCCGATGGCTAGCCTCCGTTGAGGCGGGCCGTCGTGGCCGAAATTCTCTGGAGGTGGATGTCTGGAGGACATTATTTATGAGCGCCAGTCAGTGGCGGTATGAGAACATTCGAACCCGATATCCGATATCGTCCCATGGGTGTAAAAGGCGACAGAGGGAAGTTGAACAGGGCATGGGCAGCAGAATTTTCCTGATAAACAACTCAAAGTATAATAAAATATTGCAGTTGCTAACCCGCCTGGCAAATGTAGCAAATATTTAGTAGGCCAGTAGGAAAGGCCTATTTTCAGTAGTGGCCTTTAAATAGGCTATAATGATGATGATGATGATGGTATTTACAGATCAAATTTACTTTTATTCACTATATCTGTTGGATTAGCGCCAAAAAAGAAAACCACAAAATCCGAACTCGGTAGATGGCGCAGTGGTCGAATTTTTAGTTCGAAGTGAAACATAATGCGCCACCTATCAGCAAAGGCATAACAACTTCTACTGGATAGACTAGTAATAGTGCTTTTATTCACATTAATAAAATGAATTTCCGAGAAATATAATCCCCGATTGTTATGAACAAAGTAATACATAATTTAGGTGGTGAGTACTGGTAATGCAGAACATTGATAGTGCATGCACTTGACCGTTTTTTGTTCTATTAGGAACACCAATACAAATACAAAGGACTGGCAAAGTTGCCGGCTCTCGAAGTTTTGGCGATTCGATCAAACGGCACATCTTCAATAAAGGTCTGCTAAATAAAACCCCAAAGAAAGGATCCATGTCTGTCATCAATACAGTCGAAGAGGTAAGCTTATTTGGTACTAAACAACTGTCAGTTCATGATATGTAAATTCGTCTTTATTGTTGTTTCTGTGCCACTAAAGCATGTTCATGTTCAACTAACATTGCCTTGTACTGTCATTCATGTCTATAAAATTAAGGCTGTAATTGTTTTACGATGCTAAAATTATGATTTTCCTTAAGAATCGATTTTCATATAAGGCCCCGCATAAAAAATGAAGTCTTCTGTTGCCCCTATGTGCAAAACATTCGCACATTTCATACTGAACGGTCATTTTATTATTACCAGGCAAGCAGTTGAATAAATTTATATAAGCCTGTAGGAATTAAGCTCTAGTTTTTAAAATATCACTTGTGTGTGAATGTGAAGAAATTGTTAAAAATGATAAAAAAGTAAATTTATATTTGTGTCGCATGACCCACTCTATCATTTCGACAAATCAATATGAGTAAGAAGTATAGTTATTTAATTTTCATTAACGGGAGAAAATCCTCTTATCATAACGTAATATTGTTGTAGTACTGACCTATTATGAAATGGCCTAGCACGACGCAACACTAGTCCAAACTTGCTGGCGCGTTACAAATTACGATGATGAATGAAATGATACACTGAGTAGTTTAAAAAAATGATTTATTTTAAACTACTCAGTGGTAATTATGTTCGCCACTAACTTGTTTCTAAAGCTGAAAAAGTAGTCTCAAAAAGTAGAATTAAATTTTACTTTGTAAATTAAGTTCAAAACTGAAAGAAAAATGTATCTAAGAATAATTTTTGGTCATTCTCTGTAATTTTTAAATAAGATAATGTTTTCTCTATGGAAAATAAAGATACAAAGTTACCTCGGTTTTAGTTTTAGTTTTGTTCTCAATAGCGTTAGAATTCTCTAACAACCATTAATTATAAACAATCACTAAGAACTGATTATGAGCTGTCATTAAGGATTTTTTATAATTTGCTATAATTTACGAGATTGCAATTGAAATAGTTTTGGCGCGTACATCATTATAATAAAGATATTAATTAATTTGCAACCATCCCCTAACTAAATACAATGATGTGTCTTACCTGGATTAAAGAGCACCTCCCGCCCTCCCTCAATTGCGTGCAGCAATCCCGTCACCACTAATGCCAGCACCACTACTCCCCACACCACTACTCCCGGCACCACTACTCCCAACACCACTATTCTAGGAAAGACACACCATCGACGATAATACGACACGTGTTTCGCCTCAACACGAGGCATCCTCAGGTGATGTAGACTCTACGGCCGCTGACCGCGAAGTGCGACTTAGTGCGAGTATGCCTCGTGTAGAGGTGAAAAACGTGTTCTATTATCGTTGTATCTTTCCTAGAATAGTGGTGTTGGGAGTAGTGGTGCCGGGAGTAGTGGTGTGGGGAGTAGTGGTGCTGGGATTAGTGGTGACGGGATTGGTGCACGCAATTGAGGGAGGGCGGGAGGTGCTCTTTAATCCAGGTAAGACACATCATTGTATTTAGTTAGCGGAAGGTTGCAAATTAATTAATATCTTTATTATATATAATGGATTTCCGCAAAATAACGCCTGATTTTATCAATTAGCGTACATCATTTTTATTTCGCGAAATATACGGTCATCCATCTTAATCGAACTCGAACTCGGGTACATGCGTTTATTTTTTTAAAGTCATTTATATGCTTATTGGCAATCAGTCACAATTGCCCCGTTAAGGTGAATCCCTGACCAAAATGTTGCGAAAGTGCGTTTTTCAGACTCTATTATCTCATTAGTTATGAAAAATAAACTACATCTAAAAGTACATTATTAATGTTCGATATCTTATCATCGCATTCCACGTTCTAATTTATTTTTATGTGCTATAAATACATTTAAAATCAACTTTTAAAAAATGACTAAAATTCTTGATTACATGCATCTGTTGCTAAACGCAACGCTCTAATCATTTGAGGATAACACTAATGGATAGATAATTAAAAAATCTATATTCTCCACGTTTTATTTAAATTTTTAAGTTCGTTTTTTCTCTTTTAATTGAAATAATTCCGAAAATTGTGTGACTTCTATGATAAAGGGGCGTGCGCAGAGTGCGGGCGGCATTACGCTGTATGCGTTCATACGAGGTGGCCGCGTCGCTGGTCGCCGCGCGTCCGTATTTCGCCGCAAACATAATATTATTTGAGTACCTACCAACCGATGCGCTTACGTCACGGTATATTGTAACTCGGCCGTATCTTAGAAATAAATATTACAGCCGTGCGGTACGTAAACATGCGATAGGGATGCCTGCATCCAGCATTTTTACATTTGCCCATTGATTTATGTGTTTTATAACTCAATGCATTTTCCTACTTTGTGTTTCCATTTAGTTTTATGATTGTACTTAAATATAATTTTTTATATAAACAAATATATAATAGGTACTTTGTGAATTGAATAGGAAGTGTTCAATAAAAATGCGTGTCGTTTTATGATTGGTAGATTTAATTAAAAAACCATGTTTATTTTTGAATAACAAATCGGTCTTATAAATTTGCGGCCGAAAAATATTTGCGCCTCGGCTGAAACGTACGAAATGCTTTATTATTAAAATTTTAAATATAAAAAATCCGCATTATAATATAAAGCTTAATTAAAAATTGTTTTGGGAAACATGGACAAGTTGGAGTAAAGGAATATCTTTTACTTGGTTATAGATACCTGCAGCTACTTTACAATTTATATGTTTGGTTTTAAATGAAGTTTGGATTTATTATTTTTTTTATTTTTATTCTATTTTCTGAAAGGGTCCTAGGAAAGGAATTATCACTGCGTGTTGGCGAACTTTGCATGTCTTCGAAATATTTTTTTTCTTATTTCTCAGACATGCAGGTTTCCTCACAATGTTTTCCTTCACCACTGAGCACGTGGTAAATCAACACTTAAAATTGCAATTACAATATTATTGGTGCCGGCGGGGATCGAACCCGGTTTGCTCGCACACTGAAAATTTTAGCAAGCGCTAACCATCTGAGTTACCACGGCTCCTCTCCTCTCGAGCTACAGACTTTATTTTATTTATCGTCAGGCCTGTTGGTCTAGTGGTTAGTGACCCTGACTGCTATGCTGCAGGTCGTGGGTTCGATTCCCACCCAGGACAAATGTTTGTGTGATGAGCACGATCATTTGTTCTGTGTCTGGGTGTAATTTATCTATAATATTTATGTATTTAGAAATATATAAGTATGTTTATCAGTTGTCTAGTACCCATAACACAAGCTCTGCTTAGCTTGGGACTAGATGGCGTTGTGTGATAGTTGTGGAATATTATTATTATTATATTATTATTATTGGGGTATCTGTATAGTTTCTCATCTGGTTGGTTTTTATAAATATAAATTAAAATGAAAAGATAAATATACATAAATGTCAATAAAATAAAATAAATACAAAAAAATATACAAATAAATAAAGATCCAACCATATTAAATAAAAAATAGTCTCCTATCTTTCTCTCTATGTTTTGATCTCCTAAAACGATTTTGAGTTGGTAAAATCAAGGCAAACTTAGGGTAGGGTTGTCAATTTTAGGGTTTATATGCGCAAGCGTGAACGTAGTTTGAACATAATATAACCTTTATGTTTTACATAAATATCCTAAAAAACTTATTATTTTAATATTTTACTAAGTACCTATAAAATTAACAAGTTTATTGCATTTTTATTTGAGTAATTTTTTATGCAATTTCTTTATCTACGTCTATTTTTAGGAACCTTTATTTAGTCTGAATCATACATAACACTATATTACTGATTTACTTACTTATACGTAGTTTTCTTTTTTGCAGTTACAAATATCTTGTGAGGTTGAAAAAGGCAGTAATGAAAAAATAATAAGAATAATAATAATTGACGTCAGCCACTTCTTTTCATAAAAATTTCAGCGAACCACAACTTATAATAATAATAATAACAGTAATAATATAATATTATTTTGTATTTATTTTATTTTATTGATATTTATGTATATTTATCTTTTCATTTTAATTTATAATTTTTATATATTTAAATATTTATATAACCGAACCAGATGAGAAAATTATACGGCTCCAACGATTTTAGCGACGAACGCTTGGATTTATTTTCAGAAAATGTCCTTTTGTCCATGTTTTCAGGTAATAAAAAAACTGCTACAATATAAGAAGGTAAATTTCGACAAATCACTAACGGTCGTTATAGCTCAGGTGGTATGTCGGTCGGGCGTGATATCGGAGTTCCGTGGTTCGCGTCTTGGCTTTGGTCCCGCTTTTTTTCCCTTTTTTTTTCAAGTTCCCTTCTTTTGTGATAAAATCTATTATTTCAAACCCTTTTTTTTAGTAATTTTTAAAAATACGAAAATTTTAATTTTAAAAATTTAAAAAAAATATCTATTTAGTTACTAATGCTATATTTATTATTTTAATAATTACCTACCCAGTAGGTAAATATTAAAATAATAAATGTAGCATTATAAACAGTAAATCTCCCTCAAACTCAATTTACTAATATTGTTCCTAAATAAGGAATAGCAGATAAAAGATTAGTAGGTAATAACTATTGCTCCTCAAAATTATATTTGACCTCAAGGGAAAACATATCCTAAAATTCAGTAGCTAAATAAAATAATAATACCTACTATTCAAGTATATTTTCAAAATGTAAGTAAATGAAAATAACAAAAATGAAGCACCATTAGCATGTAAAGTTCGAATCCATAATTAATATTTCGACAAATATTATAATTTACACTATAAAAAGCTAATTCAATATTAGCAGTATAGTATATAGTTAAAAATAATCAAAATAGTCTTTTTTATTAATTAGATAATATATTAGAATACATAATTCTAATATAATGCAACTAATATATCGAATAAAGAAAATTAAAATACATTTATCATTGTACGCCGTGTCTATTTCCATAGAATAGTTCATTGACATCGAAAAAATAATACTACGTTCGTAGTAGTAGGTGGCGTCTTTTGGCGATTTCTTACGCGATATATTGTAGCGAACTTCGACAGACCAAACGCTCAAGGTCGTTCGCTGGAGGTAGCGCCTTAAGTTAGGGCCTTGTAGACGCTCTTAAGCACAGAGTTGTGGTGGGAGATCATCTAAACTCATTCCATCATTTTTTATTTCAAAACTAGTAATATAATCTATTATAGCATCGTAATATAATGCAGCCTTAATCCTTCTAAAGTTTCCATAACTTTCTTGTCATGTGCTAATAGCATGCGTTATTTACAGAAGTCGTGCAAAGGGAAACTGAGATATTCCGATGACAGTAAAGTCGATGTCACTCACAAAAATATTGTATTAAAGAATTTAGCGAACAAAATAGCTAGCACTGAATCGTTGGATGAGAATGAAGATTACGAATCGGACGCCAGCAATGAGAGCACATTGTCTGATGGTGCGCTAAATCGGTCCAGAAAGTTAAGTCCGAAATTCGTCTCCGAACCCAATTTGAGTATAATAGATCCGAGTGATGAGACACCGAAGAATACCAAAAAACGTGGGAATAGATTGTTCCGTTCCAAAATAGTGACGGCATCGCAAACTTTGAACAAGAAATACCAAAAACGTAGTACAGTATTACGCGGTACGCCGACATCATGTGTCTCTTGTTTGGACGATCAAGATACGGGTTCGGAAAACGAAACATGTGGCGATAGCGAAAGATGTCCTGATTTCGAAACGCCAATTAAACCTAAACTCACCTCGGAGGACTTAGAGTTCAAAATGCATTATCTAACTAGTACACCGGGATTAGCGGAAGCGGTTATTGATGAGGATTGCAATACACCTTATACAATTAACTTTAGAAGAGCCTCTATGTCCCCTATAACAAAGTCTACGCAGAAACTTTCTAAGGCTATGCAGGTCTGTGATTATTGTGTTTGGGCTTTATATAAATAGGTACTAACTTCATTTCTTAGATCTTTGTTTCATGTATGGTATTGTAAGCATGTATCAAGCGTTTGTCTCGGCTTGTAAGTTCATTTCCTAGTTGAAAAATCTATTGGAGCCTTATAAGCATGTATTGGTTTTTACACTTTTATAAAATTTGTGTTAAGTAGAAGTTTTGCTATTTTCAGGCTGCTTCGCTGGGTGTAAATAATATAATAATAATAATAATTGTTATTACTAAAGTTTGATAAGTTTTATTAATTAATAAAGGTTTTATTAAATAGTAGAGCCATACTGAAGCAATATTAGTAGTATAGTTGTAGCACGAATGGGTCGGCTCGTACTGGGAAGGACCACGCTCTCACAGAATACCAGCGTAAATTAGCAGCTGGTGACGCTGCTGTGTTTCGTATGGTAAGTGTAGATAACTGGAGACCCTTATTACTGGAAAAGAGGCATTTCATCTTAGTCCTCACGGGTGACAACGCATTTGCATTTTAATCGAGAATAGATGTAGATGTCTATAGGCCCAAGCAACCACTTACCATCAGGTGGACTGTGTGCTCGTTTGTCACCCTTCTCTTATAAAAAAAGTTCATAATTATTATTAATAAAGTTTAGTTTAGTGATTTTATAGTAGTAATAGCTATCAGAGTTTGATCAACGACGGCACCACGGAAATTATTATTTGCAATTTTGATTTTTGGTTTATAATATTAAGACGGTGAAGGCTAATAATAAATGGCAACATAAAATTCAAGTTGCATTTGCGATCTTAGAGTCCGTTGTCTTGTTTTTTTTTATCTTAATCAGTTTTTTGTGCACATTAGTTTTGGCTTTGCATAAAATAATTCAGATGGACGTATGACCTTGGTCCCTTGGGTGAATGGAATATTCCTTGTTTGGGATGGTACGTGCTTAGTTTACACCAATAGACCCTTTTTTTTTTGCGGATGGAAAATCATCTAATGACGCCTTTCGCTCTGGGTGGAGCGTAAGGGAGTGTCAGACTTTTACTGACTAAAAACCATCCGTGTTCCTTCAGTGCCCTTACGTTTCGGAGCCGCGGTATCTCTTTCGAACAGCCCGCAGCCCCGGCAGGCGTCGGCCCTTGCGGGCCCCCTCACGCTGCTGACAGCTCTTTAAGGCGCGCGTGGAACAAAACGCGCCGTCGACACGGCCTGTCGTCGTTAGACGGACGGACGGCGAGCTACCCATTGCTCGCCGTCCACAGGCTCGCGCCTACGGTGGCCGGGGGCCACGACGTAGCCCCCCGACGCCCGGGGCGTCTCCCCGCGGAGGCCGGGGAGTAAAGCTGCTGCTCTCTCCTTCTCCCGCTCCGCCACCTCCTTCGCTAGCATCACTGCTTCGCAGAAGGTGGTGACGGCATCCCATTCCGTCTCGCTCCGGACCATGACTTCGACCAGGGCCGGACGCGAGAGGTCGCCGCCGCACACCAATAGACCCTTGCGATTTCATATTTTAGGGTCATCTTGCTTATGCCCAGGCCGTACACAGCGATATAGTATTTCGGCTATAAAACTTCGCTTTCAGTCTATGGCAAAAGTGTGAAGCCATATTGCGTGTTGTAAAGTTTATCGATGGTTTATCGAGATAAACACACGCTAAACACAGGCACTCTATATTATATGCAGCGAATAATTATTTTTTATTATTGTGTCAGTGAAAAATTAAAGTCGCTAAGGCCTAACATACTAGGGCTGAATCTAAGTGACAGGGTGAGAAACTGTGTGATAAAAGAAGAGTGTGGTTTGCAAGATGATGCGGTGACCAGGATTAAGAAAGGAATGCTTCGGTGGTTTGGTCATGTAGAAAGAATGAATGAGGAAAGACTGACAAAGCAAATATATGTTGCAGAAATGAATGGAAGAGTCGGAAAGGGCGCGAAAGTTTGTGTGGCGATATAATAAAAATGGGCCAAATTAAGAGTATCATTTCGACAACCCTTAACAGACGAGCATGTATTCGTAGGTATATGGATGTGGGAGAGGCGAGAGAGGTATGTCAGGATTGTGCTAAATGGAAGTCTGTAGTCTCTGCCTACCCCTCCGGGTGACAGGCGTGAGTGTTTATGTTATTATGAAAAATTAAGAAGTAAGCAAGAAAAAGGCGACAGTTTATGATAACTATTCATAAATCAAGAACTAAGTAAGAGTTTTTAGTGTTTACTTTTTATTTTATTTTTAATTTACTTTAATGCTTCCGATATGCAAGATGTCTGTGGGCTGACTGAAGTGTGGCCGCAGAAACGAATTTCATCGCGATTAAACGCTTTGATGTGCGAGAGTTTACCAACAGTGAAGCGATGAGCTTGCGACTTCGCACGAAGTGTTCACGAATATTTGGTTACATACATCGCGATAATACCAATATTCGAGCGTGTGTGTGAGTACGGCCTAGGTATTAGGGTACTGGGGCTACGGTGGTATCAGAGGCGATGAATTGAGTAAATGGCGCAAATGAGTCACTGAAAGATGGCTACATATTTGTGCCATTTGCGTTAGAGGTTTCTAAGGAAACTAAATCCTCGATTGCAGTGCGATTGTGTAACTCTGGTGAGAGTTGTTATTGTTATTGTTACAATTGGTGAATTAGGACAGGCAAAGGTCTTAGACCGTACAGGCTAGTCTGACGTCTCTTCAAAAAACTTTAAAATATGCTGATGTCACATTGTTTTGTGAAATTTTGAGCTTTTGCGTCAGCTTTATCCAAAAGGAGCAGTTGATGACGATTGTATTTATAGGTTTAAGTGATTAAAAAACTTCATCAATCCCTATCGAAGCACTTGTTAACAACCTTTTCACTAATAGTTCACATAAATAGACATTTTATACACAAAATAGCACCACTTTTACTTATCAAAATCCACTTAAAACTATTACCCAAATGCTAAATAGAGCAGCAATCCCCGGTGGTCAAGTTCCCGCCAAACCGTGCGTCGTTTTGACGTTTTCCGTTTCATTCCATTGTATCGTGTAAATGTATTAGTATCGATTATAAGCCGATGTCTTTTTCCTTCTTTTTTTTGTTTTTGATATCTTTATTTAGGCTACAAAAGATTATTATAATGAAAAAAAAAAAAAAAACAGTTGTGCAGTTATTCTTACCGGCAAACGATTTCTATCAGAGTTAAACGATTGCACCGCTAGTTTTTGCTTCTGGGCCTGACAAAACTGTTGCTTTTCGTATTCAAATGCTAAACATCGTAATACGGCGAGGATACGTATCCAGCACTCTTGGCACTTTACCGCGAGGCACAGTATGAGAATTTTAAATTTTTTATTGATGTATATATTATATTATATATGTATATGATAATTGTAGAAGTGGGGTATAGATAGACTAATTTTGTATAGCACTCATTGAGTTTTCTGATTTATTTGGTTTTGAAATGAATATTAATTATTGGATGAGCCATGGACGTAACATATAACATTTTAAATAACGCTGGAGAGTAAGTAATTCGAAGTTATTTATATCATGATTAAAATTTGCATTACAAATTTCTGTAACTATATCTCGAGCACTGGAGTGCTTAGAAATTATAATTTTGGTTTCAAATATTGTTTCAATGTATAAAATATAAAATACCATAAGTATTCATTATTATATACTAAATACTTTCAATTTTATTATAGATTTAAGTTATCCACAATATTTTCTGTCTTATATGTTGAGTGTTTGTTTGTGTGATCACCATAATATGCAGCCTATGAAACCTCGAACATGGAGGTTAATTTGACGACATCCCGTATTTCAAAACTGTAGATGCACTAAGCCAATACGAATTTATAACCGATAAAAGTAACCCTCGTTGACGTAACGCAGTTGAACCCGCGAGGATTAAACTCTAGATGCTTCCGTACTATGAAAATTAAGTTGAGCGCTGAGCCTCTGTGCTTTATTATGATAATAATAACTTAAAAAATTATACTGATTATTAATTTGTCATACAATGATACGGAAAATTTGCTGATTGTTTTAAGTTAATTTATGATAATAAATTTTAAATTAACACTAAAAGTTGGAATGTTATTCATTTTATATAATAAAAAAATATTTGTTTGTCTATCTTTAGCACATACACCTGAGATAGAGGTTTATCCTAGTTCAGGTTTTTGTAGACTATTTTTAAAATAAGACATTGTTTAAATTAACCGTAAAGTTTATTGGAATAAAAATAAAATAAAATAATTCTTGATAGGAATCAATAATGACGCCACGTTCGAGAAAGCCTTTAATAATAACATCGGAGCAACGCGACAGCCTTCCGGAGAGCAACAAAGAAGAGAAGATTGAACCAGTGTCGTTCCATTCCGTTTCGCCTAAGAACGACAGCGACTTTGTGTCGTCAGATGACGATGTCATGTCGCGATCGCCAATTTCTTGCGACAGGTAAGCTAAATTGCGTAATGATTTAAGCGACATCTTTAGCCGAGGCGTCATCTCCACCCTTAAGTTAGTTAAAGTAATTTTTTGCATGTGTTTATACGTGGTAGAGCCATGCTGCAGTTATATTAGTAGTATAGTTGTAGCACGAATGGGTCGGCTCGACCGGGGAAGGACCACGCTCTCACAGAATACCAGCGTGAAATAGTAGCTTAATGCTGCTGTGTTTCGTATGGTGAGTGTAGAGAACCGGAGACCCTTTTTACTGGAAACGGGGCATTCTATCTTAGTCGTGACGGGTGATTCGTAATCTAGGATAGATGTAGATGTCTATGGGCCGCAGCAATCAGGTGGACTGTGTGCTCGTTTGTCACCCTTTCCTATAAAAAAAATGTTATTCTTCCTTAATTTCTCAGAAATTACTCCTCATACATTTCCTCCAAAACCAAAACCAAGGTGTTGATGGGAGACTTCAACGCAAAACTGGGCACAAAAAGAAAGCGGTGAGCTGAAGGTGGGGAAATTTGGAGTAGGGCAACGGAACCGAAGGGGCCAGCAGCTGGCTCTTTATGATGAACTCTTTCTTCCAGAAGCGGCCCCACAGGAAGTGGACCTGGTCGAGCCCCGACGGTTCGACAAAAAATGAGATTGAGTTCATTATGAAGACCAGACGCCAACTGTTCAGTGATGTCTCAGTGATCGCAGGGGTGAAAACTGGCAGCGATCACCGAATGGTTAGAGGCACACTGAACCTAAACGTTAAGTTGGAGAGGTCTCGTCTAATGAAGTCAACGCTCCGTCCCCCTCGTGCTCTAATCCAGAATCCCGAAACCTTTCAGCTCGAGTTACAAAATCGCTTTCAGTGCCTAGAGGATTGCAATGCAGTGGACGATATGAATGACAAGCTCGTGGAAACTGTCCATGCGGTCGGAGCTAAGTTCTGCAAGACCCGCCGCAGAAGAACACAAAAACTCTCCGATCACATTCTTAATCTCATGGCTGTTAGACGGGAGATGAGGCTGCAATCGTCAACAGATTTGACAGCATACAGGCAGCTGAACAGACAGATCTCCAAATGCATGCGGCGAGACTTACGCAACTTTAATACTGCTCGTATTAAAGAAGCGATCGAGCGGAACCAGGGCTCCAAAGTCTTTGCCAGAGATCTGTCTGCCAGAAGGAGCCAACTGTCAAGGCTGAAGACTGAGTGTGGCAACATCGTTTCCGGGACACCTGAGATTCTGAGTGAGATTGAGAGGTTCTATGGGCAGCTGTACACATCATCGTTGGAGCCACACGCAAGTGTGAGTAACGATCCAAGAGCAAGTCTTATCCGACACTATTCCGATGATATCCCGGACGTCAGTCTGAGCGAGATTAGAATGGCTCTCCACCACCTTAAAAACGGCAAGGCCCCGGGCGAGGATGGAATTACAGCGGAGCTTCTGAAAGCGGGTGGAACACCGGTACTTGAAGTCCTTCAGAAGCTCTTCAATTCCGTCCTCCATGGTGGCATTACTCCGGAGGCGTGGAGCAGAAGCGCGGTGGTCTTGTTCTTTAAGAAAGGCGACAACGCTCTCTTGAAGAACTACAGACCGATTTCCCTTCTGAGCTACGTCTACGTGCTGATTTCGAGAGTCATTACGAATAGTCTCGCACGCAGACTCGACGACTTCCAGCCTCCCGAACAAGCCGGTTTCCGAAAAAGGCTTCAGTACCATAGACCACATACATACCCTTCGGCAAATTGTACAGAAGTCCGAAGAGTACAATCTGCCACTTTGCCTGGCGTATGTGGACTATGAGAAAGCCTTTGATTCCGTCGAAATTTGGGCGGTGCTACAGTCTCTTCAGCGGTGCCTAGTTGATTGTCGGTATATTGAAGTGCTGAAGTGTTTGTACAGTAGGGCTACGATGGCTATCCGAGTACAGAACCAGAGTACGAAACCTATCCAACTGCAGAGAGGTGTAAGACAGGGTGATGTTATATCCCCGAAACTCTTCACCGCTGCGTTGGAAGACATTTTCAAGCTACTGGACTGGAAAGGATACGGTATTAACATCATTGGCGAGTACATCACTCACCTTCGATTTGCCGACGATATAGTCCTTATGGCAGAGTCGCTGGAGGACCTTAGCACTATGCTCAATGACCTCAATGGTGTCTCCCAACGGATAGGTCTTAAGATGAACATGGACAAAACAAAGATCATGTTTAATGTCCATGTCACACCTATGCCGGTAATTGTTGGGAGCACTATGCTCGAAGTTGTTGACGAGTACGTTTACCTGGGACAAATAGTCCGACTAGGTAAGTCCAACTTCGACCGAGAGGTCAATCGACGGATTCAACTCGGCTGGGCAGCGTTCGGGAAATTACGACACATCTTCTCATCAGGTATACCTCAATCTCTGAAAACTAAAGTGTACAACAAGTGCGTGTTGCCAGTGATGACTTACGGATCTGCGACGTGGTCCTTCACCGCTGGCCGTATGAGGACGCTCAAGGTCGCTCAGCGAGCTATGGAGAGGGCTATGCTCGGAGTCTCACTGCGTGATGGACTCAGAAATGAGGATATCCGCAGTGAAACCTGAGTGACCGATATAGCCCAACGGATTAGTAAGCTGAAGTGGCAATGGGCCGGCCATATAGCTCGAAGAACCGATAACCGATGGGGAAGAAAGGTTCTCGAGTGGCAGCCTCGTACCGGTAGGCGTAGTGTAGGGCGACCCCCCACTAGATGGAGTGACGACCTGGTAAGACATGCAGGAAGTCGATGGATGCAGGTGGCTCAGGACCGTGCTTTGTGGCATTACTTGGGGGAGGCCTATGTTCAGCAGTGGACTTGTGAAGGGGTGTAATGATGATAAAGGATTTTATCAATACGTGTATCTACCATCACTCAGATTGTCGAAAAAGTAGGGTCTTCAAGGTGACGGAGATGAAGAAAGCAGATGTCATTGCGGACGTACATACAGACTCCGGCACGCAGATAGAATTTGTGCTCCAGGGAGAATCCAGGATAGTCGAGGTACGCCGTATTCAATGGACATCCGAATTGGTTCTCCGTCAAGAAAAGTAGGTGCGGCTTCTCAGTCTCAAGATGGTGATGGACTGCACTGAGATTAGAGTGCAGTCCTCGCATATATATATAGTGAGGTGCACTTTTAACGATAAGACGTGCAACTGCTGTTTGGCCATTCTTTTCTTTTTAAGATACATGTGAAGAGTTAAGAATGAATAGGGATCGAGAATGACAGTTAAACGAGGCGTTGCATTAGCAACCAAACTATACTATTACAACGATACCAGAGCTACTGCGCCCATGAGAAATTGATCTGGAGACTGCGGAGACGCCCCTCCCCCCACGGAGATCGCCATCGGGTCCTCTCGCTCGGATTTTTCGCTAGTTGTAGGGGCAGCCTTTCATGAGTAGATAATTCACTAATTGGGCCCCCAACTACTTGCGGTCGGCCAGTGGAACGCCGAGCTTCGGATTCCGCTACCTTCCACGATTAACCACCCGACACAGCAATAACTGACGCTTCGCAACCGGTTCACCCACACACAACGCTACTGTTCAGACCCATTCTCCATATGGCTTCACTTTCTAGTTAGTAAAAATGTTAAAGATAATTGCAACAAAGACTATGATAAGTTGTTTCCCATTTGTAAAATTATTCCCATAGATAAAAAATAGATTATTTGGTAGGTACCTGGAATAATATTATAATGATGAATATAAATTTAATGTTAAAAACAAGTACAACACACATAGGGTTAGAGAAAACAAACTGGTTCAACCAAAAATAACAAACTATTATGGTAGGAGAACATCTAAGTATTTGGTAGCTAAAGTGTTTAACAAAATAGATCTATTAAGAGAAAAAGTTAAAATTAGTAAAAGATCACTTACTAGAAAAATAAAAAACATTATACAGGAAGGCTAATAGACTAATACGATTCATTTTAGTATATAGTAAACCATAACAATATAATATATAATTATTAGGTACTTAATTTATATAAATAAAGTTAAATACATATAAGATTATAAAGTTAACATAACAACAACATTTCATAGGTTTATATATTACTGTATTATCTATATAATTGTGTCCAATATTAGGAGTACATAAGCTATGTAAAAGAGCGCCTCTCGTCATAAAGTAAAGTAGAGTAGAATTACTCAAACATTTCATAGGTTTATATATTACTGTATTATCTATATAATTGTGTCCAATATTAGGAGTACATAAGCTATGTAAAAGAGCGCCCGTCATCAAACGTAAAAGTTTAGCGAGTTTAGAATTAAGTTACACCACTGTATTATAATTCTAAAAAATCAGGGAAATGAATAGCTTTGCCTTTAAAATAACAGAATACTAACCACCTGAATTTTGGGCCCTTTACCCAACTTTTAGGCCCTTTATTCATAGAACTGAATTGAATTCCAATAAGACCAAATATTTATAAATAATAAATTAAAAAAAAGCATCATGCCGGAACACGACAACGTCATTTGCCGACAAGACTTTGTATTGGTGGGTGGTAACCGAAAAGCCAGCGACCGAAACCTACTACTGGAATTGGTGCTGCTCGTTTAGCACTGCCCAGGCGTCACGTGTAGGGAGTCAGATTTCAAGTATTTCCTACGGACGCGAGCAGCCTCGTCCCCCATCATTCTCACCAACAAAACACTAAATCCTACACTAAAATCCTAGTTTAGAGCAGTCCGTCACGGTGTCCCAGTTGCCTCAATTTATATAATAATAAAGATTATTATTATTATTACTAAAGTTGTCAATTATAAAAACTTTATTTAAAAAAGAGAGAAATGATGATATTCTAAATTATCCTCCAATCACTCTTGATACCTATTCTGGCAAAAAACTTTGAAAAATGTATTATGTTTTTAAGAACAGCCGATCGAAATAGTCGTGAGAAATACTTGATAATTAAAAGTAAACAATACGGCTTTCAAAATACAAATCGATCTCATTTGCCATGTTTTCGTTAGTAAAACTAGTACTTTAACATAGACAATATATAAATGACAACGGAATTATTTTTTGACTTCAAAAAAATCTTTGATTTTCTTTCACATGATATATTATTGCAAAAATTAGAGACAGTTGGGGTCAGGGGACTAGTACTTCAGTGATTATCGTCATATTGAAATTGAAAAGACAGACAACTTGACATCTTATTCATCTGGATATAAATATGTAATAAATCCAGCGTTTCCAAGGAATACCGAGTGCTTTTCTATTATATATTAATGACATTGTTGACATTACGAATCATAAATGTATTCTGTAGGTTGTTGAAATTACAATTATTGTGACTTATAACAAAAATAAAAATATAATTAGAAATCATGAAGATGACATTAATAATACAATTGACTCACTAATAGACTGGCTTCACATAAATAGTTTGAAAATTGTTCTGTATAGATCTCATTATACAAAATTTAATGAATATATTATTTTAAATCATAATGTTAAATTGAATATGAACCGATGTCTCATAGTTTCTGGGAATAACTTTAGATGAAGATATAAACTGGAAACTGCAAAACTGAAAACTTGAAAGAACATATAAATAACGTATGCAGCCGAATTAATAAACTTGTACGCTATGGTATTATAATATGGGGTAATGGTAACCGTAATAGAGCATTTGTTGCAAAAAAAATATTTGTGCAATATAATATATTAAAACCCTTTAAAGTCCCGTCATTGTTTATCAAAGCAACTGATATAATATATTCCCGAAACTTACGTGACCCAGACAAACTAGTCCTAGATGTCATTCCTAGGCTCATTAAATACAGCAAAAATTGCCTAAATATGTGTGTGAAAATATTTAATAAGCTATAAAAATCTTTCGCTTAATAATTGAAATAAACTATTAAGTGAAAGATTATACTAGGTCTTTACCTATGAAATTTCCATTTTATATGAAATATGTTGACGTATATTTTTTTTCTATATTTTTTATTTCTATTAATCAAATTACCCATGCAATCGATACATCTTCGCCAACGCAGTGGCGGTTTATTGATGCTCTTCTTGATGAAATTAGCTGGGCAGGACGCAAAAAATTCTTCAAAGGCATTTTGTACTGTCTCTCGGGTATTGAATTTTTTTCAGACAAAAGTTAACCAAATTCTGGAAAAAGTAGAAGTGTGTAGGAGCAAGGTCTGGTGAGTACGGCGGATGAGGGAGAGTTTCCAACCCCAGCTCTTTTAACTTGGAGACCGTCTGTTGTTGAGTATGGGCAGGTCGCGGGTTGTCGTGCAGGAGCAGCGGGGAACATCGATTGACCAAAGCTACGACGAGGAAACGTGCGAGCTTCTCCATCATTGTGTTCAGTTCTTCACAGTACACATCTGCAGTAATGCTCATCTCTTTTAGTAGAAATATGTGATGAATCACACCGGCGCTAGACCACCAAACAGTGACTATCACTTTTCTAGGGGTAAGTTTTCGTTTAGGTTAGGTGCTGAACCATCCTACTAACGTACAATCATCATTGCGGTTCAAAATTCCTTCGTTTGAGTAACTGTTGTACAGTGCAAAGCACGTCTCGATGTGTAGTACTTCGCGGTGGTGATCATTCTGTATATGCGGCACCCATTTGTCAAGCTTTTTTGCCTTGCCAATTTGACGCAAATGGACCAATATTGTTTTGATGCTAACGTCGGATGCTGCTGCTAATTCAGCCGTAGATTGAGTATCATCAGATTCCACAATCGCCTTTAATTCCATCCCAGACCAAGGGGTTCATTTTTCAGGTCTAAATTTCTATAACGGAAGTGGAGAAACAAATAACAGGTGGTGCGTTCGTTTGTAGTATTCGCTCCGTAAATGTCGTTGATGTTAAGCGGGCTACATACGACACGATATCGGTGGCGATCTAGGGTGGAGTAGTGGGGATGCCTCCTAGATTGCCTCTAAATCGTGTCGTATGTAGGGCCATTCTAAGTCGTGGCCGATATCGCCTCCTTAATCGGCTGGCAGGAGCAAAAATGCTTCCTAGATCAGCCGATGCTTCCTAGATCGGGGCACCGCCCCCTCCTTACTGCGTGTGTGTAGGCGCATCGGCCCGATTTCTATTGGCAGTCGCTGCCGGCAACCCTCGCGGAAGGAAGTTAACAAAACAGTGATACTGAATGACCTTTTTTTATATAACAAAATTTTTACATTTTAATCATATAAACGGAGTAGAAGCCTATGGCACTGATATTTTACAAAAAACCAAAAAAAGTGAATAAAATAATAAATTAATTGAAACTTTATCGAAATTCAAATCATATCCACCCTAGCCTGTGACCCTGCGAAGTGACATGGTCAAGAATGCCTACTAAACTAATTTTTTTATTGCCGTTCGTAAAGTAGAGTGTATGATGTAAGTTAGGAGAAGATAAAGCCTCTCCTCAACAACTAACTCCTATTCCAACGCTATCAACACAAGACCGCACTCATATCTCTTACAACTCCACAAGACCACACTTCGATCTCTTACGTGCCTTCATCCTCTTATCAACAACTAACTTCTACTCCTTCACCATCTCCACATCAACAAACAAGTTATATAAAAGGGAGTATGTCCGAAATTAAAGGTTTCTTTATGTTTAAAAAAAGATATAAGCTATTTTATTTTCTGATAGTTTTACTCCATAAATAAAGATTACATTAAAAAAAAAGTATACATATTATTATACAAAAGTATTTTATTTCCTTGTTTGTTGTGTGTAATACATAACCAGATTTTGACCAAAGCAGAAATGAACAAAGAGAAGAAATAACTAAATAGCATAGGTAGGAGAAATTGACGTTTTTATATAAGTGGCGAAATCATTTCTAGAAGGTTATAAAAACTGTCTTCATCCATCCGGAGAAAATTAATCACGTCCTTGGATTACAGGCCATTTAGTACGTTTATGTGGCTTAATTTTTATCTCTTTTGGAGCCATTTTTTCACCCAGCAACTTCTCTTTTTCTATTTTCGAATAAATTAACCGAGATGGCTAATGCCAAACCAACACGGTGGTGTTTTAAGAGAGTCGGAGGTATTTTGAAGAACTCTACCGCATATGCATTCCGCTCCAAGTCCGAACGCGTACTGCTAGGCAGGCCCGTGTGTAAGGTCTACCCCGATAAAAGCCCCGATTTCTGTCCACCCTAGATCGCCACCGATATCGTCTCGTATGCAGCCCGCTTTACGTGCCGCTTGTATACATTCATATATCATATTTCATAAATACTCACATTTTCAACATATCCATGACGACGAAAAAGATACAAATGCGATGAAAGCAATAATAAGTAAACAAATGATTAAAATTAATTTCAAATTAAAATTCTAAGCCAAACAAATTATTTTGATTTGAAATGGCCAGTACCGCAGATCGGTAATATCATACGTAAAGAACTATTATAAGAAACATTTGTATAATTGGTTATAAACTAAATGCTTTTATGACTTAAAGATTTTTTATACATCCTTAATTAATATTAATATTGTCATAGGTTAACAGTTACAAATTATAATTTGCATGCTATGCACTATTGTCAGCGAAACACGACTGCACTGTATAAATTGAACATCTTATACCGTTAGTTACAGCCTATGTACGTCCCACTGTTGGGCATAGACCTCTCATTTCTGAGAGGGTTTAGTTAGCATTGACTGTTGACGAATTTCACATAACTTCGAAAAAATTTATTGTTATTTCTCAGACATACAGGTTTCTTCATGATGTTTTCCTTCACCGCCGAGCACATGGTAAATCATCACTTCAAATTACAATTATCAATTTCATTGGTGCCGGCGGGATCGAGTCCGGGTTACTCGCGTACTGTGAAATTTACAGCGAGCGCTAACCATCTGAGCTACTATGGCTCTCTTATACCGTCATCTTCATCATCATTACAGCCCTCCACAAGTCCACTGCTGAACATAGGACTCCCCCAAGGAATACCATAAAGCACGGTCCTGAGCCACCTGCATCCATCGACTTTCTGCATGTCTTACCAGGTCGTAATCTCTTATATCGTAATTCTTGCTAATAAAGGTTTACGATATTTGATTTAAAAAAACTTAGGATGTCTAAAAAATTAGCCATAAAACTTAATAATCAAGCTTGTAATAAAATGTTTATTACATACAAAATTAAAATATTACATTAAAATTTTTCAGGTCCGGCCATTCAGCCAGCGTGTCGCTGTCTAGAAACAAAATACCATTTGATACTCGTTCCGGTTCTGTTGGTGATGTTAGTCCCTTACGCTCTGAAAACACTCGATTTATAATAAGCCACGAGAGGCGTAACATTATAGCTCAGGATTTGAACACTACGTTATGCGGTAGTGACGATGGTCTCCTAATCCCGAAATTTAAAACCTCGCACGAGATGACGTGTTTTATCGAGAAATCGAAATCGTTATCGGAACCATTCAGAGAGTATCTATTAGGCAGATCTGTCCTAACGGCAACTCCGATCGATTTGTCTATTCTAAATAAATCGAGTGACGCTGATCAGAGGATAAGCGATTCATTAATGTATTGCTTAGATGGTAACGTGCCATCCGATTTAACTGCGTCGATTAGTAATTTAGCAGTAAATTCAAATAGTGGCCGATCTCCATTAAAAGATATAAACCACTTTATAGGTACAGAATTGAGTCCAAAGAGAAAAAGATGCGCTTCCATAGATGATATGGCGACCGGTAGTAAAAAAGCAATGGTCGAAAAGGAAAATTATAATTCGGACAAACCGGTTTTCGAATTACGCGAGACCGATCTATAGGATTGTTACCAAATGAACAAAGACGTATTTTTAATAAATATAATCCGCGCGCGATTTGAATGGGATTGAACCTTGTCGGAAGCTAGATGATAATGATAGTTTAAGTGAAGTAGAGTTAGCAAGGAAGTTTCAAATATTTAACATATATTTATATGTTCGAATCACTAGATTTCTAAGCTAATTGTGTTATTAGCTACAATGCTTTAGAAGACCGACTTCGTTCTTGTTCCAAATATTTATTAACTGATAGAATCTATTCCCCAAAATGTTACCCTACTTTCGACTTACACATTATTTTCGACACAATAACATAAATCGCAAAAATAACAATGAATCAAAATAAATACGATCAAAAATCCACTTCTAATAATAATGTCCTCCAGACCGAATTACGGTCACGGCGGCCAGTCTCAACGGAAACTTGTCATCTGCGCAGGACAGAATAATTATAGTGCCTAAGTGTATGGAAGCACAGGTGTACTCTATTCCTTTACTCTCATAGTCCCTGTCCTGTCCCATGGGACAGTAATTCGACGCGACCGGAGAGCGATCAGGCGCAAGACCGGCTTCACGTGCTTTTACGAGGCACGGGGTGAAACACAGCCAACTTTCTAACTCTGGTCTGCTTCTGAGAATTTCTTGACAGAAAAACCCAATTACTGGCGTACTCATGATCAGCAATCGTGTTTACTACCACTAGACCAACGATGTAGTCGGCCACTTCTAACAAACGCGATCATCGTCATGACGCCTCAGTTCAAAAGGTCGTATCCCATTCTGAAAGCGCGCAGAATATACGATAGGCAATATTGCCATATAATATTTTTATAAGAAATAAAGTGAATTTTATCGATATCACAAAGTATTGTGTACGCATTCGTTTTTTAAAGCATTTATTTAATTATATACTTTTAGCTATTAATCAATGCATAATAAGTTAGTCGGATTTTTTAGCGAACGGCTTTAGTTGGTTCGAAATAGTTTTTTTTATAGTTTTAATTGATAGTTTTGTTAAACCTAAGTATTTAAAAATGTGCGTAACCAAAGTAATTTGCCTTACTAATGCCTCGATTAGTATACTAAATAACTCAAAATGTTTCTTTCTTTATCTTACAAGACATTCTTTGATCATTTGCTTCGATGTTTATGACAATCATCAAGTAGGTACTAATGTGAAAAAATATTTTAATTAAAATAGAATAAATAGAATTTTATGAAAGGTTTCATTCGTTAGTTAGTCTTTTCAACCTTTAAAGTTTAATTTACTTTGGCCTTAAAGTTCAATTGTCAATGTGATGAAGGTTGTGCGATATAATATTTAGTTTATTCGTAAACTTGTTAATGTTTATCATAAGCTCGTGTTGAAATTATGTATCTAATTAATACGTATTTAATTTTTATGAATAAAATATTGAATATTAAGTTTTTGTTTTTTTTTTAACCTATTTTATAGTTAAGATTACTTTACATAAAAATTATGAGCACTAACAGATTCTAAAATGCAAATTATATTTATAATAGGCCGGGGAAAAAGTTTCTTTGTATTTTGTTTGTTTGTAACTGGCTGGTTTTAATATCAATACGTATAGGAAGTTAAGAAAAAGAAATATAAAAAGAAAAAAAAAACCATTGAGTTGTATGTACTACGTACCAGAGTCTCTGGTGGAATAGCTTCTCTGGTCCAGAGAAGCTATTCCAATCAAAAAATGTGCACTACACTGTCTTCGCGCATGTGCGGGAGACAGTAGAGTCGCGTATGCAAAATTGATATAAAAGCGCGAAAATAGTCATCATGGATTATGCGTAAATAGAATAATCATTATGTAATAACTGTTTAGATTGTATTGTTAATCGAGTACATTTTTTTAATTTTTGTTTATTTTGCATATGTGTGTGCTAATTTAATTTTCGTATTATTAGCGCCGCTCCGCACTGCATGAATATCGAAGCCACAATAACAGGTGTACGACGGATTCCAGTACAGTTCAGTTGAACATAATGAGTGCGAAATCTAGTGCGTAATACATAATATATCGATGTAAAAAACACTTTCCCGCTATTTTTCAATTGCTCTGTCCGCCAAAATGATTGAACATAGAAATTCGATACATTCTGAAGTTTTATTACAAGAATGGAAAAAAAAATGACTCAAGCCGCGAGAAAAACTTGTGACGTTTTTGGACCTCATGCAGTGTCAGTAGGAGTAGCACGAAGTTGATTCAAGCGTTTTTAGTGCGGGAATTTTAATGTCAATGATTTAGCTCGCTCTGGCCACCCTCATATGGATAAAATCGATGCCATTTTTGGAAAAGTGTAGCAAGATGGGCATATTAGTAGTTACGACATAGCCGAAGAATTGAGGATTGACCACAAAACAGTTTTGACACATTTGAAAAAGTATGGCTAAACAAAAAAGCTCGATATTTGGGTACAACACGAGCTCACTGAAAGAAATCTAATGAACCATGTACTAATTGAAACTCATTGAACTGTACTCATTCTCTATTGAAACGTAATGAAACAAGCTTACTAAATGATGCTAGATGACTCCGATTTAAAGTAAGAGAGATAGCAGAGGCTATGAAAATGTCCAAAGAACGTGTTTGTCATATATTAAATCAAGGTTTAGGCATGAGAAAGCTGTCAGCGCGTTGTATGCGGCGTTTGCTCACGTTAGAAACCGTGTTCGAATGAACGTTTCCAATATTCTGTTGACGCAGCTTTGATAAATCTGACTTTGGCGCTGATTAATTACTATAGATGAAATTTGGATACACCATTATACGCCCGAAACATAATATAGTCAAAATAGTGTACTGCAAAAGGGGAACCAGGTCTAAAAAAAGCAAAAACTGTTTTTTTGGCTGGGAAAGTGTTGGTGACTGCTTTTTGGGTTAGTCATGGAGTTATCTTAATCGATTATCTTCAAATTGGAAAAAACGTTACCGGAGTATACTAAACATAATTACTTGATAAACTGAAGGCAGAAATTGCGGAAAAATGCAGAAAAAGAAAATCGTGTTTCACCATGACAACGTACCGTCTCACAACTCAGCGGTTGCCATGGTGAAAATCCATGAATTACGGTTTGAACTGCTTGGCCATCCGCCTTACTCACAGAACAAGTCCCAAGCGACTTCTTTTTGTTCTCTCGTCTAAAAATTGCGCTCGGAGGACAGAGATTTTCGTCAAATAAGGAGGCAATCGCCTTCGTGAATAATTATTTTGTAGAGAAAAACGCCGAGTACTATTTGGACGGGTTGAAGAAATGGAAGCATCGCTGGGAGAAGTGTGTAGTTACAAGGAGACTATGTAGAAAAATACAAAATAAATTTTAAGAAAACATGCCTCGTATCTTCGTTAGGTCGGAAACTTTTCAGAACACCCACGTATTATGTACAGAAGTATACGTGTGGCACTCGGGGACTGCCGCGTTAAAGCTATTGCATAGTATTTTTATCAACTTATGCAGTTATAATTATTTATTTATTTTATTTATGCTACCTACTTTTCTTTTAGTTGTCTTCAATGTTTTGCGAAATCGAATATATTTTTTGACTACACTCGGATGGACTTCTAATGATCAATCATCGATCAGATCGATAAGGCTGGAGATGGACGGGAATTGTCCTAATTCCCAACCCGTTGAAAATTCTTATTAACTACTAAAGTTACTATAATATTAAGGAACACATTAAGAGCCTCTTCCATTTTAGAGGGAGTATCTTTGTCATTCCTATTTTTTTTAAAACATGGGAGTGTGTCGTGAAAAATATGTACGAATGGGCCGGGGAAGGACGGGCTTCCACAACCTCATAAACACAGCGGGACACTGAAGGTTGCGACAGGTGTTTATTAAATACTCTAAATTCACGAAAGTTGCTAGTATGACGACGACTCATATAAATCCAAAGAATATGCTTCTTGCAATAAACTATATTATTGTTTAAAATATTTTTACTATCGTACAATACATGCAACTAGTCTACACGCATACGTCTAGTCGCACGCACACAACACCGTGCCGAAGTCTGCCGAACTGAAACGACGTTAGACGATGTTAGGTTTTGGGGTCTTAGGTTAATTTTGTTACGGAATTTCTTGGTTCGGTCGCCGCGCTCAAAGCCCGCGATAAAAGCTATGCAATAGCTTAAAAATATGTGTCTATTTGTAACGTCAAAATAACAGCATAATAAATGCATAGTATGGAAATATGTCGGTACGCATAACTGTATAACTGTAACTGTAACTGTAGTCTATACCGTTCGTCCATCTGTCTCTCTATCTGTTTGTTTGTTTTGGCTGTTTCCGAAATGGCTGGATCGATTGTGACGGGATTTTGAACGGGATTTGGACGGGATGGTGTAACTTACTTTTTTATTTTTATTTTAGAAGAAGAATTCGAGTTCCGCGTATAAAAATTAAGACCCATGGAATCCAATCGTAATAAATTCCACGCGGAAGAAGTTGCGGGGACAGCTAGTAAAAAATATAAGTGGAATGCAGAATAACTAATATATTTAAAAATAAAATGCAATTAAAAAAGTTTAAATGAAATTATTAGTAAATTATACACTGTTTCACTGTTGATTCTTTCATTTGTGGGGCTTAAAGTAGATAGAATAATGCCACTCCAATACCTGCTAAAAAAGCGAGGCAACAAATTAGATCACAACAGGCCCGCAAGTAGCCGTATTGGGTGCCCTTGATTTTCGGACGCTCTTTAGTGCTGAAAACACAGCAAATAATACGTGGTTAAATACAATAACCTTTGAGGTTTCTAGAACTTAAAAGGTAGGTAATATCTTTCTCTTAAAAGTTAATTAATATCTTTCTTTCAGGTCAGGTATTAAGGTCTTAAAAGTTAAGAACATTGGCCCACACAAATATAATGTTTGAACTTAAAAATAAACAAAAATATGACAACACTGCAGGAACTTTATGTTCTTTAAATATCTTTACTTCAGTTAGACTAAAAGTTGGAGAACATTGGCCCACAGAGGTATAACGACCAATACACACGGTCAGTTTAACTGATCAGTTGAAATGATCAGTTAAAACGGATGCAAGCCAAAACGTTTTCCCCACTCATTGGCTTCAAATTTCAACTTAATATTTCACACTCACGCTCAGAATTTCGAGGGCGGCACTGAAAATTTGCCGCCGAAAAAACGCCGTGTAGTGGCGGCTGAGAATATCCACTACCCCATATCTTCCCGTGGGTGTCGTAAGAGGCGACAAAGGGAGACACAGAAAGGAGATGAGCAGCAGCATCTTCCTAATAACAACAATAACATATTAAAAAAACTGCGGTTGCCAACCCGCTCGCCAAGCGTGGCAACTATGGCAAATATCCCCCCATGAGCAACGACGCAAATAAACGGCCCCCAGTCCCCGGCGGCCGTGGTAACGGCGGGGCAGGGGGTGCTAAGAATCTCCGGTGGAGGTTCGGTTGCCATCTAAGACGACTCGACCTGGCAACGTATAACGCACGCACCCTGAGGACTGACGAGAAGATACTGGAGCTGGAAGAAGAGGTAGACAAGTTGCGCTGGCATATTATTGGATTATCTGAGGTCCGAAGAGAGGGGGAGGACACGGTAATCCTCGAGTCCGGCAACTTGTTCTATCACCGGGAGGGCGACCATTTGTCCCAAGGAGGTGTCGGATTTATCGTCCACAAGTCTCTCGTCAACAACGTTGTAAAGATTGGGAGTGCGTCGACGAGGGTCACGTACCTGATACTCAGAATCACCAAACGGTATTCGCTGAAGGTCATATAGTTTTACGCACCAACCTCGGCACATCCCGATGAGGAGGTGAATGAAATGTATGAGGATATTTCTAGAGCCATGCATTCCTCCAAAACCCACTATACTGTGTTGATGGGAGACTTCAACGCAAAACTAGGCACAAGAGAAGGCGGTGAGCTGAAGTTAGGGAAATTTGGAGTAAGGCAACGGAACCGTAGGGGCCAGCAGCTGGCTGACTTTATGGAGAAAGAGGGACTCTTTATGATGAACTCTTTCTTCCAGAAGCGGCCCCACAGGAAGTGGACCTGGTCGAGCCCCGACGGTTCGACAAAAAATGAGATTGACTTCATTATGACGACCAGACGCCAACTGTTCAGTGATGTCTCAGTGATCGCAAAGGTGAAAACCGGCAGCGATCACCGAATGGTTAGAGGCACACTGAACCTAAACGTTAAGTTGGAGAGGTCTCGTCTAATGAAGTCAACGCTCCGTCCCCCTCGTGCTCTAATCCAGAATCCCGAGACTTTTCAGCTCGAGTTACGTAACCGCTTTCAGTGCCTAGAAGATTGCAATGCAGTGGACGATATGAATGACAAGCTCGTGGAAACTGTCCATGCGGTCGGAGCTAAGTTCTGCAAGACCCGCCGCAGAAGAACACAAAAACTCTCCGATCACACTCTTAATCTCATGGCTGTTAGACGGGAGATGAGGCTGCAATTGTCAACAGTTGACTACAGGCAACTGAACAGACAGATCTCCAAATGCATGCGGCGAGACTTACGCAACTTTAATACTGCTCGTATTAAAGAAGGGATCGAGCGGAACCAGGGCTGCAAAGTCTTTGCCAGAGATCTGTCTGCCAGAAAGAGCCAACTGTCAAAGCTGAAGACTGATTGTGGCAGCATCGTTTCCGAGACACCTGAGATTTTGAGTGAGATTGAGAAGTTCTATGGGCAGCTGTACACATCATCGTTGGAGCCACACGCAAGTGTGAGTAACGATCCAAGAGCAAGTCTTACCCGACACTATTCCGATGATATCCCGGACGTCAGTCTGAGCGAGATTAGAATGGCTCTCCAGCGCCTTAAAAACGGCAGGGCCCCAAGCGAGGATGGAATTTCAGCGGAGCTTCTGAAAGCGGGTGGAACACCGGTACTTGAAGTCCTTCAGAAGCTCTTCAATTCCGTCCTCCATGGTGGCACTACCCCGGAGGCGTGGAGCAGAAGTGTGGTGGTCTTGTTCTTTAAGAAAGGCGACAACGCTCTCTTGAAGAACTACAGACCGATTTCCCTTCTGAGCCGCGTCTACGTGCTGTTTTCGAGAGTCATTACGAATCGTCTCGCACGCAGACTGGTTTTTTGGAATACGCAGAGAAGAGTACAATCTGCCACTTTCCCTAGCGTATGTGGACTATGAGAAAGTCTTTGATTCCGTCGAAATTTGGGCGGTGCTACAGTCCCTTCAGCGGTGCCAAGTTGACTGTCGTTATATCGAGGTACTGAAGTGTTTGTACAGTAGGGCTACGATGGCTATCCGCGTACAGAATCAGAGCTCGAAACCTATCCAACTGCAGAGAGGTGTAAGACAGGGTGACGTTATATCTCCGAAACTCTTCACCGCTGCATTGGAAGACGTTTTTAAGCTACTGGACTGGAAAGGATACGGTATTAACGTCAATGGTGAGTACATCACTCACCTTCGATTTGCCATATATATATATATATATATGCAAATGATATAGTCCTTATGGCAGAATCGCTGGAGGACCTTAGCACTATGCTCAATGACCTCAATGGTGTCTCCTTGGTGGGTCTTAAGATGAACATGGACAAAACAAAGATCATGTTTAATGTCCATGTCCCACCTATGTCGGTAGTTGTTGGGAGCACTATGCTCGAAGTTGTTGACGAGTACGTTTACCTGGGACAAATAGTCCGACTAGGTAAGTCCAACTTCGACCGAGAGGTCAATCGACGGATTCAACTCGGCTGGGCAGCGTTCGGGAAATTACGACACATCTTCTCGTCAGGTATACCTCAATCTCTGAATACTAAAGTGTACAACCAGTGCGTGTTGCCAGTGATGACTTACGGATCAGAGACGTGGTCCTTCACTGCTGGTCGTATGAGGACGCTCAAGGTCGCTCAGCGAGCTATGGAGAGGGCTATGCTCGGAGTTTCTCTGCGTGATATACTCAGAAATGAGGATATCCGCAGTAAAACCAGAGTGACCGACATAGCCCAACGGATTAGTAAGCTGAAGTGGCAAGGGGCCGGCCATATAGCTCGAAGAACCGATAACCGATGGGGAAGAAAGGTTCTCGAGTGGCAGCCTTGTACCGGTAGGCGTAGTGTAGGGCGACCCCCCACTAGATGGAGTGACGACCTGGTAAGACATGCAGGAAGTCGATGGATGCAGGTGGCTCAGGACCGTGCTTTGTGGCGTTACTTGGGGGAGGCCTATGTTCAGCAGTGGAATTGTGAAGGGCTGTAATGATGATGATGAATGACTGAAAATTTCGGGAATCAAGGAAGTGACACAACATTACTATTTAAAAATGTATTTATTGCTTTTCGAAGTATTCTCCGCGAAATTTGACACATTTTCCATACGATGGAACCAATCATTGAAGCAACCATTCCATTCGGAAGTTGGGGTCTCCAAAATGGTCGTTTTGTAGGCGTCCACAGCTTCTTCAAGTGATGAAAATCTCTGTCCACGCAATTTATTCTTTATTTTAGGGAAAGTATAGAAATCATTAGGGCTTAGGTGGGGGCTGTACGGCGGATGGTCTAATAATTCTATGTTTTCTTGCTCCAAAATCTCTTTTGTTCTGTGTGTGGTGTGAGAATTCGCATTGTCGTGATGGAGGATGATGCGGCGGTTGCAGTTCTCTTTACGGAGTTCAGAAACGACCTGTGGCAAATAAATGCTAGCATACCATTCTGCATTAACCGTTCTTTGTCCCTCAAGAGGAATAGTCGTAACGTGGCTGGTTTTGGAGACAAACGTGGCCACCATTTTTTTTGCAACACTCCGTGAACGAACAATTTTTGTTGGCTTTAACTCATTTTCGAACACCCAAACTCGTGACTAGTTTTTTGTTTCGGGTTCGTACACGTATATCCAGGATTCGTCACCTGATACGATGTTGTATACAGCTTTTGAGGATCCTGCGTGGAATCTTTCGAGAGTTCTGACGCACCAAGTAAAGCGAGCCGCTTTTTGCTTTTTACAGAGCGAATGCGGTATCCATCGGGAAAACAACTTTTTTACACTCATGCCAATGTCTAAAGTTGCCTGAATTTCGCGGTATGTCACATGTCGATCTTTCTCAATCAGCTTACGCACAGCATCAATGTTTTCTTGGGTGACTGCAGTTTTTGGATGACCTTGACGTGGATCATCACTGAGCTTGACACGTCCACGTTGAAATTCAGCAAACCAGCAGTAAATTGTGGTTTTGGATGGGGCTTCATCACCAAATGCAGAAATCATCCGGTCAACACACTGTTTTTGTGTTAAACCACTCCGAAAGTCATAATAAGTCATCGCTCTTGAATTTTCTCGAGTCAATTCCATTTTCTCAACGACTAAACAAGTTTGACAAAACCTTGTGACAAGACCGAAAATCTTTTTTTAAATAAATAAATGGTATTCGATTTTTAAAACAAGGAGTTTTCAATTAAAAAGATTTTAATATGACAGGAACAGTGGAAATATTCCATTCTTGATAATTTTAGTGCAGCCTGTGTACGTCAGTTCAAATGATCAGCTTGACTAACCGTGGGCTCGGAAAAATCCGTGGACTGCCGTCAGTTAAAAATTTCAACTTAAGATATCACTCACACGGTCAGCTTTTGGATGTACGCCAGTTCAACTGATCAGTTTAACTGACCGTGTGTGTTGAGCATAATATTGTATCTGCCGATGATGCAATTTCCCTAGTGTTGTAGTTGTTCATGTGCGGCGGTAGTCAAAATCAGGTGAGACACATTGTCCCCTCTTCTATTAAAAAATCTTAATCAAAAATATATACCTATAAAAACAAAAATATGACATGACACCATTTAGGAACTTTTTTCCTTGGCGATTTCCTGAATCGAGAGCGAGAATTGTCTCTTTATGTTTTGCAGGAACATGGCATACGTAAGATTTGATTCTACTCCTTTGCTATACACTTTTTGTACGACGAAGCAAACCGTTTGGTTCGAATATGTGGTGCATCTACAATAAATAGGTAAACCACAGCTGAGTGTCTGGGTGTCGATGATGGAATGGAAAAGGAGAAATTAAGTCATGTTATTCCTGCACACGTTCTTTCGAAATATATCCAATAAATTTTCGTAATTTTTAATGTTAAACATATTCTATTATATCCTTTAATTTAATCTAGTTTATTGAGTGAATATTTACAATTTATTTTAAATTCCAATTTAAAGTGACAGTTTCAGAATCAAGTTGATACTAACGTTGTTGTCGGGCCGTAAACCGCTGTAGTCCAGTGAGTCTCGTAAGATGACGGAATAAACTTATTGTTCAAGCTATGTGGCGCTGGCGATGGATATCGTGTTTACATTCCTACCGTGATCACGTTTTACGAATTCCTTTTACCGAGGTGCAACCACGCTCTCACAGAATACCGGTGTAAAAAAGCAGCTTAATGCTGCTGTGTATGCTCGCGTAGAAGTAGAATGCAGCGTGTAAAATTCAGCATAATGCTACTGTGTGTCGTATGTTGAATGTAGAGAACCTAACCACTTTTTGTGGAAACGAGGCATTCCATCTCAGTCCTCAGAGGTGACGACGCCACGCTGGTACTGGCACAAGGGGGGTCGTACGAGGCGGCGGCGGAAAATATGACACGCGGGGTTGCGATAGTCGTTGAGAGGATTCGGCAACTGGGTCTCGAGGTGGCTCTGCACAAGTCCGAGGCCATGCACTTCCATGGTCCTCGGAACAGGCCACCACCGGGATCCTCAGTGATGGTAGGAGGGGTATCCATCGACGTCGAGTCGACGCTGAAGTACCTAGGACTCGTCCTCGACGGCCGATGGAACTTCGTTGAGCACTTCCGACGTTTGGCTCCCAAACTGGAACGGACCGGGGCTGCCTTCAGGCGGCTCCTGCCGAACCTGGGAGGGCCAAACGCCTCCTGCCGGAGGCTCTACGCGGGGATCGTGCGGTCCATGGCCCTTTACGGGGCCCCGGTGTGGGCGCGTGGTTTGGCGCGGCTTGCCGTCCACCACCTGAACGCGCCCCAAAGGGTGATAGCCGTGAAAATGGTTCGCGGCTACCGCACGATCTCCCGCGAGGCGGCGAGCCTCCTTGCCGGATTGCCGCCATGGGATCTGGAGGCGATAGTCCTCGCGCGCCTGCACGAATGGCGTGCGGAGGCACTATGCCGTGGGGAAACCCCGCTGCCGCGGCAAGTTGTCGCGCAGCGGACAGACTTCCGGCACGATCTCATGGCGACATGGAGACAGCGACTGTCGCAACCCCGTGCTGGGCACGCCACTATAGCGGCGATAAGACCCCTCTTTGAGGAGTGGCTTGAGAGACGCCACGGCATCTTCACCTTCCGCCTGACGCAGGTCCTCACCGGACACGGTGTGTTTGGGAGGTTCCTGCACCGAATCGGGCGGGAGGAAACGCCCGGGTGCTCCCACTGCGAGGATGGACCGGAGGACACGGTGGAACACACCGTGGAGGTGTGCCCTGCTTGGGCGGAGCACCGCCGGGTCCTCGTAGCGGCGATAGGCGGCGGCGACCTCTCGCGTCCGGCCCTGGTCGCAGCCATGGTCCGGAGCGAGACGGAATGGGATGCCGTCACCACCTTCTGCGAAGCAGTGATGCTGGCGAAGGAGGTGGCGGAGCGGGAGAGAGCAGCAGCTTTCCTCCCCCGGCCGCCGCGGGAGACGCCCCGGGCGTCGGGGGCTACGTCGTGGCCCCCGGCCACCGTAGGCGCGGGCCTGTGGACGGCGAGCAATGGGTAGCTCGTCGTCCGTCCGTCTAATGACGACAGGCCGTGTCGACGGCGCGTTTTGTTCCACGCGCGCCTCAAAGAGCTGTCAGCAGCGTGAAGGGGCCCGCAAGGGCCGACGCCTGCCGGGGCTGCGGGCTGTTCGAAAGAGATACCGCGGCTCCGGAACGTTGGCAAAATGACTCGCGTATCGACATCGTCATGGGGTATGCGATACCCGAGTTTAAAAATTATTTACAGAGGAGTGTTTGTGTCCACGCTCACGTATGCAGCAGAGTGCTGGTACGAGCGGGCAAACATGTACACAGTCCGCAGCGTACTACTGAGATCGCAACGATCTGCACTTGTCTTGCTGACCAAGGCGTACCGGTCCACTAGCACGGCGGCCTTACCGGTGCTGGCTGGCGTCCTCCCTGCTGACCTGGAGGTCATTCGTGCTGGTAGGATGGGTTTGGAACGCTTGACCGCGCCCAGAGAGGAGTTGAGCAGACGAAAGCGCGATATCTGGACTGAGGTGATTTGCGTATGGCAGAATCGATGGAAAAACGAAACGAAAGGACGTGAGTTATATCGATTTTTCCCGGAGGTGGCGGTGAGACTCAGGTATACCTGGGTCTCACCGGACTATCAAACATCCCAGATTCTCACTGGACATGGATGTTTTCGGAAGAGACTGCATGACATGCGACTGTGTGAAACCAGTATGTGTGAGTGTGGTACGGCAGAGGAGGATGTTCACCATGTCCTATGGGAATGTCCTCTGTATGACGATCTAAGAGCGAAAGTGTTGGATGGGCTGGTTCGAACGGTTCAGGGACCGATTTACTACTCGGATCTCGTCAGCGATGGGGTGAACTACGGGCTGTTTCGTGAGTTTGCGCATAGGTGGCACGATCGCAGGAGAAGGCAGGAAAGGATGCTGGTAGGAAGGCCCGACGACGTAGGCGTTGTTGTGCCGTCAGCCCCAGAAGGGGGAGAATGACGTTAAACTGGGACAAGGAACAGAATAAATATTTGTAGGGAGTCAAGAAAGTGCGCGCGGGAAAGAGCAAGGTGCAAGTACCGCGCGCATCTCCCGAGATTAGGCCCGTATGACCTGAGGGTCGGTGGGGCCATGGGAGGTGGTGGGCTCCGGAACGTAAGGGCACTGAAGGAACACGGATGGTTTTTAGTCAGTAAAAGTCTGACACTCCCTTACGCTCCACCCAGAGCGAAAGGGGTCATTAGATGATTTTCCATCCGCAAAAAAAAAAAAAGGGGTGACAACGCATCTGCAAATTGACTCTTAATTGAGGATATATGTAGATGTTTATGGCCACAGCATTTGTTTACCATCAGGTGGACTGTGTGCTCGTTTATCACCTTTATTATATAAAAAATGCAGACTTAAAGGTGCGAGACGCCTGATATTGCGATCACTAATCCACTTGCTACTTTTAAATCACAGCAAATTATCTCAACAACAGAAGAAGCCCACATTCACCTGTGGGTTTTTACGGACCGATGAAAAAGATAAAAAGAACCAAAACTTACTATGTGTTTGCATTTACAGAGCGCGATTTCCGCTTAACTTTACTTGTTTCAGCTTTACTAGGACGTTCAGCTTTACTAGAAGATTTAGCTTTACTTGAAGGTTCAGGTTTACTTAAAGGCGTGACTTTACTTGAAGGTTCAGATTTCCTTGAAGGCTTAGCTTTACTTGAAGATTTAGCTTTACTATAAGGTTTAGCTTCATTTGAAGGCTCAACTTTACTTAAAAGTTTACTTTTATTAATCTTCTTCGTGTTTTTGCTTATTTCTGGTAAAGAGTTTGTCCTATTGCATAGAGATTGATGATACGAGTGCAGTCGACGCAACTCTGTTATGCATCGTTCTCTTTCTAAGCGTTCTTTTTCTTCTAGACGTTTCCGTTCTTCTTTTATCATAGCTTCTTTTTGTTTGTATTCTGCCCGCCGTTTTCTGTACCATCGTTTAAATATGTTTGTCTTTTCGGGTTCTGGCTTTTTAATGTAATGGCGTATGATTAAGGGGTAAGGACACCATCTTCGTTCTTCAATCACTATTTCTGGTCTGTAAGATCAAAGTGTAAATAATCGATTTCACAAAATGACATTTTTTGTTTTGCCATTTGATTTGGTTGATGGAATAAAAGGAGCTTTGATGCCATTGTATGCCATTTACAGTTAATATTAATAAGGTTGTTATAGTTACCGTTACTATTAAAATCCACTGCTGGACATAGACCTCCCCCATACATTGCCTCATAGAAGGGATATTTGCCATAGTTGCCACACTTGGCAAGCGGGTTGAAAACCGCAGTTTTTTATTTTCAGTCGTCATTAGGAAGACGCTGATGCCCTTCTTCTGATTTGTTTTCCTATGTCTCTTACAACACCTACGGGATGATATGGGGTAGCGGATATATTCTTACACCACGACTACACGGTATAGGGGATGTTATTATACATTAGTATGAGACAGGGAACTTTTATGTAAAGGTGTTTTGGTAATTTTATACTATCGCAACTTTTTTTTCAAAAAAGATACTTTTTTAGTTTTGCGTATCGATAAAATAGGATAAAAAAGTTTAAATTATATTGGTTTCAGGGTTTAAATGTTCATGAAATTCACGTGTAATAATAATTGTTCATAACTCTTTTTTTAATTAATCGAATAAAGTTGTTAATTTTTTTATAATTCAATTTTGAAATCACTCATGTAAGATCGAGCCAAGCGAGCTCGGGACTTAGGGCATCCCGACTTGGACAGGTTAGGTTAGAAGGAGATGGTGGGGTCGATTGAGCGAGCGAAGCGAGTGAATAAACCCCGCAATCTGATTTGTGGTTATTTTTCTATAAACCACGCAGAAGTAGGAGTCCCGTGAAGCGGGACTTAGCTAACCGAGCTTCCCTCGACTACGCTACGGGAGAGAGTTGGGGGAGGGAAACACCACGCCACTCAACGCCTACTTCTGAGTGGTTTATGAAAAAATAACCACGAAGGAGATGGCGGGGTCGAGTGAGCGAGCGAATAGACCCCGCCATCGCCTTCGTGGTTATTTTTTTATAAACTCCGCCATCTCCTTCTGAGAGTCGGGATGCCCTAAGTCCCGAGCTCGCTTTGTTTGATCTTACACTCAATAAAACATCAAAATATTAACTTTAATATTAATTATTTCGATTTTCTAGAGCGTTTATGATAACATTTAAAGTCAGAAAACGATATAAAAACTTTATGTGAGATAAAAAATTAATAAACAAACATTTTTAAATGTTTTTTTAAATGTTCGTTTTACAAAAAAATATGTACAAATTTCGTTTAATGCTTTGCAAAAAAGTTATAAGCGATTATTTTCGAAGAAGTGCGTTTATGATCACATTTAAAGTCATAAAACTATATGAAGTCTTCAGGTGAGATATTTTCCATATCTTTTTTTCGTAAATCCGCCATAAAAACGAAGATAAAAAAATCATCGAATTTGGATGATTTTTCGATTTTCTAGAGCCAAAAAACGAGGGGACCGCAAAAGTATAAAATTATCGGTGTTTTACTTGGCAAAATTTTGATAATAATTTTGTAGAGGCTTCTTATTTTATCCAAGTAGTACTAGAATCTATTATACGGGAGAGAAATCGCAGTTTAAATACTACGATGTTCGCTAAATATTAGGTAAGTTACTAAGAATTAGAGTTAGAGACGCGTACATCCTGCAGCGAATCTCTGTGAAATGTGATAAGTCTTATATTCCTTTATAAGTATTTAATGTAGGATATAATGTAAAAACTATTTAAAATTATGTATAGTGTTATCTTACCTTAAGATGGCAATTGGACCGTTTCCTTTACAGCACGCACTAATTGCTGGACATGATATAGCCTTCCCATGAGAAATGCGTAGATTTTTTAAAAACATTTGTAAAACATTTTTGTATAAGATTTTTTAGTAGCCTTTACAATGTAAAAAAAGACTATATGCACATTTTATGACATTTTTTCGGTTACTTTAACATGACACAGATGGATTTTATACAGATGTAGTAATTTCTCTTTAAATTTTACTTACATATTTAATAAGTTTCTGTGTATGTTTAGTCAACCTTTGACGTCGATTTAACATCTGTCGAAATTTATTAAAAAACCTACAAAACTGGTGTAAATTCATAGACAAACCAAGAAACCCTCTTTTATACTGCTCTGTTTCGTATAGTGAGTGCGGAGAACCGGAGACCATTATTACTTGTAACGAGCGATTAATTCAATCAAGTCCTCAGGAGTGACAACGCATACCTAAGTATTGTGATTTGATGGAGGATAAATGTTGGTGTATATGAGCCAGAGGATTCACTAATCATCAGGTGGACTGTGTTCGTTTGCCACCATCACTTCTAAAAAAAAATGAGTCAATTGACATGCACAATTTAAAAGATTTGTACACTTAGAGTTACCATATTGAGCGGGCGTTTAGTTGTGTACGAAGATACCTTCGCATTAGTTATGACTTCCAAATGATTTTTGAATTGAAAAGCGAA
Organism: Parnassius apollo; assembly: GCA_907164705.1. Classification (NCBI taxonomy): domain Eukaryota; kingdom Metazoa; phylum Arthropoda; class Insecta; order Lepidoptera; family Papilionidae; genus Parnassius; species Parnassius apollo. The sequence goes on along the minus strand of CAJQZP010000969.1, from coordinate 728,106 downwards.
TGAAACTATTATCTTATATTTCTTATGCAAGTCAAAATGCTCATTTTCGCTGTGTAGTGGCGGCGTTAGTATATCCAAAACCCCTATAAATTCGTGGGTGTCGTAAAAAGCGACAGAGGGATACTAAAATAGATGGCCAGGCGGCACCAGGGCGGCGTCACTGGTGTGAAATGTTTAGAAAAGTGTAGTGATTAATGTTTCTTTCCAAAATATTAGTTTAAATTTTTATATTAATTAGATTAGAAATGGATAAACTAAAGTGTACCTTAAAGTAGAAGAATTAAATGAAAGTCAGCTTATTCGTGGCCAGCCATGCTGCAGTTATATTAGTAGTACTATAGTTGTGGCACGAATGGCTCGGTTCGACCGGGGAAGGACCACGCCCTCACAGAAAATCAGCGTAAAATAGTAGCTTAATGCTGCTGTGTTACGTATGGTTAGTGTAGAGAACCGGTGATACTTTTTACTGGAAACGAGGCATTCCATCTCAGTCCTCACGGGTGGCAACGTATCTGCGTTTTGCTTCGTAATCGAGGATAAATTTAGCCACTTACCATCAGGTGGACTGTGTGCTCGTTTGTCACCCTAATAAAAAAAATTATAAATGTATAAAAAAATAAAGCACTGAGAGCAATGTTTTGTATATACATACACAAGTAGATACACTAGAAACATTTTCATTCAATCTATTTCAATATATATATATAATAGATATAATATAAATAATAATAGATATCTAACCATACGTAACACAGCAGCATTAAGCTACTATTTTACGCTGATTTTCTGTGAGGGCGTGGTCCTTCCCCGGTCGAACCGAGCCATTCGTGCCACAACTATAGTACTACTAATATAACTGCAGCATGGCTGGCCACGAATAAGCTGACTTTCATTTAATTCTTCTACTTTAAGGTACACTTTAGTTTATCCATTTCTAATCTAATTAATATAAAAATTTAAACTAATATTTTGGAAAGAAACATTAATCACTACACTTTTCTAAACATTTCACACCAGTGACGTCGCCCTGGTGCCGCCTGGCCATCTATTTTAGTATCCCTCTGTCGCTTTTTACGACACCCACGAAGTTATAGGGGTTTTGGATATACTAACGCCGCCACTACACAGCGAAAATGAGCATTTTGTCTTGCGTAAGAAATATAAGATAATAGTTTCATTCGCTTTTCAATTCAAAAATCATTTGGAAGTCATAACTAATGCGAAGGTATCTTCGTACACAACTAAACGCCTGCTCAATATGGTAACTCTAAGTGTACAAATCTTTTAAATTGTGCATGTCAATTGACTCATTTTTTTTAGAAGTGATGGTGGCAAACGAACACAGTCCACCTGATGATTAGTGAATCCTCTGGCTCATATACACCAACATTTATCCTCCATCAAATCACAATACTTAGGTATGCGTTGTCACTCCTGAGGACTTGATTGAATTAATCGCTCGTTACAAGTAATAATGGTCTCCGGTTCTCCGCACTCACTATACGAAACAGAGCAGTATAAAAGAGGGTTTCTTGGTTTGTCTATGAATTTACACCAGTCTTGTAGGTTTTTTAATAAATTTCGACAGATGTTAAATCGACGTCATAGGGTGACTAAACATACACAGAAACTTATTAAATATGTAAGTAAAATTTAAAGAGAAATTACTACATCTGTATAAAATCCATCTGTGTCATGTTAAAGTAACTGAAAAAAATGTTATAAAATGTGCATATAGTCTTTTTTTACATTGCTACTAAAAAATCTTATACAAAAATGTTTTACAAATGTTTTTAAAAAACCTACGCATTTCTCGTGGGAAGGCTATATCATGTCCAGCAATTAGTGCGTGCTGTAAAGGAAACGGTCCAATTGCCATCTTAAGGTAAGATAACACTATACGTAATTACAAATAGTTTTTACATTATATCCTACATTAAATACTTATAAAGAAATATAAGACTTATCACATTTCACAGAGATTCGCTGCAGGATGTACTCGTCTCTAACTCTAATTCTTAGTAACTTACCTAATATTTAGCGAACATCGTAGTATTTAAACTGCGATTTCTCTCCCGTATAATAGATTCTAGTACTACTTGGATAAAATAAGAAGCCTCTACAAAATTATTATCAAAATTTTGCCAAGTAAAACACCGCTAATTTTATACTTTTGCGGTCCCCCTCGTTTTTTGGCTCTAGAAAATCGAAAAATCATCCAAATTCGATGATTTTTTTATCTTCGTTTTTATGGCGGATTTATGAAAAAAAGATATGGCAAATATCTCACCTGAAGACTTCATATAGTTTTATGACTTTAAATGTGATCATAAACGCATATATATATATATATATATATATATATATATATATATATATATATATATATATATATATATATATATATATTATATAATATATAATTTTCACTTATCTTTATTTGTATGTATTTTTATATTTTTTATATTATTTTGTATGCCCCCCTCTATTTTAACTTTTGTTTACATCATTTCTCTACGCAAAGGTTGTCTGGAGAAATCACTTTCAGAGTGACAAGACCGCCTATTGTACATATTCTAATTTAGTTTTAACTGTACTCGATCTTTTTGTATTGTGGTGTACAATAAAGAGTAAATAAATAAATAAATATAATAAATAAACCTGATAAATTATAATTAAATTGAAGCTTTTTAATTATGATGACACTGATGTCACCACCTGCTTAACAAAAAAATTACATTAGTTAAAACTAGTGACAACTAATGAGCGTAAAATTATTAGTCCTCATTGCCATGCCTTGCAGGCGGATTGGCGATAGCAGTTCCAGACATTTACTTGCAACTTTAACGCTACTGACCGTCGCCAGTCTGGATATTTTACTTACAACGTAAACGAGATCGTTATGTCTCTATCTATCGGAAGCCATGGTTTCCATTAGTCGCTTCTTACGACACCCTCGGAACGAAAGTTGACGGAGAGAGACAGTAGCTGCATATACACGATGTTATAAATTCAGTAGAATTAGCCTTCCTAATTTTTTTAAAGTTTTTTTATTTATTTTATTCTTAATTGCACCAAAGATATTGTACAAAGTGCGAGCTTAATGCTATATGGAATTCACAATCAACTAAACTTGAACAGAACAGAGAGTGAGGCATGGGCAGTTAGGTTGTCATAATCAAATTAAATAATTCATACCACCTGTGTTTTACAACAAAAAATATACGGTTATAATTTTGTATGAACGTTTTCTTTCATTTAAATTAATATCATCACAGGAATAATACAAATACACAAAGGAACACAGTCCTGATTCTGCATCCATCAACTTGCTGTATGTCTACCGATTCGAACTGTATATATATATATATATATATATATATATATATATATATATATATATATATATATGTTTATGTTAATATATATAAGTATATATAATATATAAGAGGGCTGTCATATACTCCGCTTGCCGGTACAGGGCTACGTAGTCAATGATTTCAAAAGGAAGGATAGGCCCATCTAAATATTTTACTCATAACTTTTTCATACAAGAAAAAGTAGCGTATCTGTCATAATGCAAACGTCATATCAAAACACGACGTAGCCAGGGTCGGATTTCGTAGTATAATTAAATTCTAATTGTACCATTATTTCATAGTTAGTAGTATATAGTATTTAAGCGAAAATACCATAATTTTACCTAAAGCTCGACTTGTATTATTATTGGGTCCTTTTACATTTTAATATTAACCATACGATATCGAGAATTTCTGTATTGTTCATGAGTACCGCGTTTTTTTAAATAACATTAGAATTAGCTCCCCTTCTGGTCAATCGATGCCCGATTGATGCATTTATAATAAAAACTCTATGCTCCAGAAGCAATCGGTTTGAAAACAATTTCAAAATATTTTATGAATCAAATTTTCAGTTTCAATTAAGCAGATATGGTTTCTTTTGCACTCTTTTCGTTTTACCCTCATTGAATTTAAAATATGTTAGGTACCAATATTCAGAATTTAACTTACACTAAGTTCTCAGACAAAAATTCATCAGAAATAAAAATAATACCGTCAAAATACGAAACGTATGGATAAACTAGACGCGTAACGCCATAATCCCGACATATTGGAAAAAAGAAACATAAAACGTCAAACGTGATATAATTTTTTTAAAATAGTAAAATTTTATTTTCCATGTATAATATTTTGAGGGTCTGAATCCAACCCCGGCCTAATCTTGGTAACGTAACTAAACTAACTGTAAAATAAAACTTTAAAATGCGTTGCGTACCGATGATACGAAATTCCATGTTTCTTTTAAATCTTTGTATCGTAATTTTTGCATTCTTTTACTACACAACTAGACATATTTATGACAGGTAAATCTGTCCTGCGCCCGCACCACTGTCGACCGATTCGCGTTGGCCGTTGGCGTTGGCGTTGGTTATTTTAGGGCCAGCGCACTGGTCCGTATTAGTTGTTCGGTCGGCCCGGTCCTTACGCTAGTAATATATAAGTCAATGTACGTAATACTATTATTCTGTGACAGGGCTTCCACTCTAAAACATTTCTGCCCTATCAGTTGTCAGTACGTCCAGCTATATAACCGACCCGTATTTCTTTCTCTTTAATATATCGTAAAACTTAACTGTTGGGCGTGGACTTTTCTTTTTGTTATTGTAAGAGTTTGGCAGGTGGATTAGCGATCACATATCATATATTTTTTCTACCAAGCATAAGAACGTACACTGCTGCGTTCCGGTGTAAAAGGTAGAGCAGAGGAGCCATTTTCATTACAAGCTGAGAGGCATTCCACCGTAGTCCTCAGAGTTGACGATGTATCTGTAAACTTCTTCAAAACTGCAGCCCATGGGCACATGCAACCAGATGTGCAGTGGTCTGCAAGTTTATCACTTCAATTTAATAATAAAATGTATTTATTATGCTGCTTATTCGCTGGTGGTTTTATTTTTATAAAACTGAAGTGACAAACGAACGTACAGTCCCTCTAATGGTAAGTGGCTACAGCAGCCCAAGGACACCTGCACCCAATTACAAACAGTGAAGTTTACAGATGCGTAGACACCTTTGAGGACTACGATGGAATGCATTACAGCCTGTACACTGACTGTCTTTATCATAAAATACTATAATACAAATTAGAATGGCTGTCAACCTTATTTTGTAAGAGCACACATAAAGGCAATTACGTTATATTATCAGTTATCATTACTACAAACACATTTTAGACTTTCGATTAGCGTTTTTGACACATAAATATTTCTTTATTTTTATTTCTAATATTCACAAAATATAAATACTTTCGACTTACAGGTTATAGAATACGTCTTGTTTATTTAAATTTCATTTCCCGCTGTTCTTTCGAAACGTAATTTTTGCACAATTTGCCATTTTTTAAATAATTTGCATGCAGCGACGCTTGACACGAAAATTGGAAATGATTGATTGTGTTGACATTTATACGTGTGAATTGACATGTTAGAGGCTACACGGGCTCCGCCCACTCACCCGTTCTATTATATATGTATTGTGGTATTCTATGGTCTTTATAATTTAAATCGTAACACAACAGTTCAGGCAATGCTATTTTGCTATAGAAGTAGGTAATAGAGGTTGGTACCTTTCCAGACCGTATCCAAGGCAGTAAAGCAGTTCTACCACCTCGCAAAATTTTGCGCGAGCGTGGTCTTTCCCGGTCGTGCGACTCATTCGTGTTGTAATCAGACTCTACCATGTTCCTATTGTTTTGCGTTGTCCCTTTTCTTGAAATTGGCGAATTTACATTCAACCTCCAAGACGTTTCTTCTTGCTTATCCTCTTTAGTAGATTTGGTAGTTTGCATTGGGTTCAGTGCTTTGGTAAAACAGTGGAGTACTCGCGGGCCGCTATTTTGTATTGTTTTTATAACGTATTTATCATTTATAACTTGAATACGAAAATAAAAGAAAATAGTACCCATTCGTACAACTATATATTATGAACCATAATGAATTATAAATAGTGCTATCGATTAGATGAATATTTCCAAGAGGATATAATGTGGAACATATTTAAATATGTACTTATGTATTAGTTTTACTTTTTCATTTCATTTAGTTTTCATTTTAATCATAAAAGTGGACGATTTCTTAGTTCATTTCTAAGTGCCAATCAAATATTATAATATTGGTGATAACGATAAATATAAGGTAGAAAATAAGATTTTAATTTTAGTTAAGTTTCTAATTCTTGGTATAACATGTTCACGTAATCGTTATAGCCAATCAAAAGTCCACTACTAAACATCGGCCTCCCTCATACTCGTAGATTGACTCATAGGGCAATATTAGTCGAAGTTGCCACAATTGGCAGGCGGGTTGGTAACGCTCTTTTTTATTTTTAGGCGTTATTAGGTAGACGCTGTCGATCTCATAGTTTGTATTCCTCTGCAGCCTCTTACGACACCCGAGGGAGTATATGAGGTAGTGGATGTTTTTACACCGCCACTACACCATCTTATTACATAAATTTACCGGTACCGTTACAGCCTATTAAAAGTTATCACTTTTGCGACACATGGAACCAACCCGTTTCCACTGCGGCTTGCAAATACAGAAGCCCATGTCAGTGACTTTGGTTCTCCGGCGGATTTCTTCGTTATGAATCTTATCCACCGAGAAACTCCCAGTATAGCTTAAATTACTAGCTGGGCGACTTTGAGTTTGTGTCTTCAGTGTCCTTTCGTAAATTATAAAAATATTGCATGAACATTCATCTGTAGAATAATTAAAACCATTCATTTTTAACGTGACTTTTTAATAAAGGATAGAATTAATGGTTGATGCTTCAGGCGGCTGCAAGATGAAATATCATTATTCGTGTGAGGTTGCAAAGGTCGCTTGTAACCGTTCGTTCGATTCTTTCGCTCTACTGATTCGGAAAAATAAGCGCTGATTCAGGTGAACTCGGAAAAGGTATTCTTTTATCGTTTTAAACACACACCCATAGAATTCCATATTACATACATAACACACACCCATTTTTTATAAAGAAGAGTGGTTTAGTGTGAGCCCCAACACATTACGTGATAATGTAATAAAAATCTTCTGAAATAGATGACACAACTTTTAATATTTCGATGCTCTTAGCTTTTTAAAACCAGTTTTTACTTTTTGTTATAGTATATTTAGAGTATAAGAGAATATTATCATTTTTATTCAATATAGATTACAAGAATACATATTTTAAGTCATTTGTTTTACCACTGGCTCGAAAAAAAGCTCTGTCCAGAGGAGAACCAGCCAGAAATCCAGCGGGACTTTTTTAAACATTAATTTAAAATATAATATTTTATATAATTAAATACGAAAACATTTGATTCTGTTTTGCCATCAATTATAGGCTCATTAGTAGTATAACGTTAATAAACAATTTTTGCTTTTTGATAGAAAGCTCCTACATATTTTCTGGGACTTTATTGTAAAAGCATTGTAAGTTAGGGAAATGTTGATTCTTTATAGTCAAACAACAACTAAAAATGATTTCTGGGTTGTAGCATAGATCTGAGAAAATAAAAGAATATAATATATCTCTGTCTAATATCAAAGTACATGACTTATTCGTTAGCTTTAGATTTAATCATGTTGACTGTTCTTGTCTCCTCCAGGTTATTGAACATAGTTTTGACATTGAGTGTAATTTTTAGTGCTGATTGACCACGTGCTCGGTGGTGAAGGAAAACATCGTGAGGAAACTTGTATGTCTGAAAAATAAGAAAAAAATATTTCTAAGGTATGTGAATATTTCTAACACACGACACACGACATTTCCTCGCTCTAAAATCCCCTCAAATATGAGAGGAAGCTTGTGCCCAGCAGTGGGACGTATATAGGCTGTAACTTTAAGTCCCAGTATTCGATGACTTGATAAAAATGAGGGTCTGTGTCAAACATATTGGGTATTTCTAACTTTCTAAGCGCTTGTTGTAAATTTGTAAGAATCCAAAGCGCTATAACATGTGGGTTTTAACATGTATATGTTGACACAAAAAAAATTGTTGATACAGTGTTAAGTGCTAACACACATACCTACCACGAGCTCGACGGTGAAGAAAAACATCGTTAAGTGTAAAGAAACCTGCAAGTGTGAAGGATAAAATATTTCACGGACATGTGAAGTCCGCCAACGCCACAGTAATTTAAATAACTTATTTAGATTTCTGTCTCCAACACGCACTGAGCAGACACACAGCCAAACACACACACACACACGCACACACACACACACAGACACACAGACACAGACACACACACACACACATACACACACACACACACACACACACACACACACACACGCACACACACATACACACGCACGCACGCACGCACGCACGCACGCTCGCACGCACGTACGCACGCACGCACGCACGCTCGCACGCACGCACGCACTAACGCACGCACGCACACGCTAACACACACGCACACGCACACGCACACGCACACGCACGAACGCAAGCACACGCGCAACACACACGCACACGCACAGTACACAGAAGCACACGCACACGCACACAAGAGCACAACAAAGCACACGCACACACACACGCACACGCACACGCACACGCACACTCACACGCACACGTACACGCACACACACACACACACACACGCACGCACGCACGCACGCGCACACACACACACATACACATTTAAATAAATATTTAAACAAATATAGGATAGTGGGTCACTCTGGTTAAATGTGAATGTACAGTAATAGAATTTGCAAAATAATTTAAATAAGTACTTAGGCTTACCAATAAGAAATATGATTTGGGGTAGCCATATAGAACAGGTGTGTAATAAATTAAGAGGTATTTTAAGTAAATTATACTTTTTGAAAAGAAAGTAACACCTAAAACCGTACTGTATGTTGTTTATATATAGCTCTCATATAAAACTTAAGAGAAATCGTCAATTTAGTCACACCTGCCGCGAACGCGCAAGTTCCTTCAGAATAGCACGACAGATGCGCTTAGTTGCGTAAAAGTGGAAACGTTTTCCATCACATCGTATTATGATCACCTAAAATAACTTGTATATGTTACTGTATGAATTTGCTCTGTATGAATGTGAATATAAGTAAAATGTCTATGTTCCCTTTTTTATTTTTTTTAATGAAAAAGAATATTAACAAAGCTATAAACATTACTAATCTTCCCCTTAACCACTAGTGGTAAGCTTAAATTGTTTGTGTTTGTGTGTGTGTAACCAACGACATTTTTGAGTTCGCGGTCCGCGCCCTGCCATTAGGCTACTGTCGCTTCACACCGTGAAATGATAGTTTTAAGTATTTTTTAATTTACAAAGAAGATAAGATTGTTACATCGTGAATAGATATATTAGTTTTACATACATCGAAAATTGTATAAGTTTTTATAAATTTACTTTTGATAGAAATATGATGTTTACTTTATCGTATATACAACATTATTGAAAAATCAATCACTACAACTACTATTAAGTTTATATAACAAACTACAACCACAGTATAATAATAAATATGGATTTATAGACTGTGCTACAACTACTGCCATGTTTATATAACAAAATATTAATTTATTTGAACATTCAAAAGAACAATTTTAATTTTTAAGTAGGTTATTATAACAATTTAAGTTTTATTGCTCTTAGAAAGGAAAAGAAAACTTATAACCGTAGCGAATTGTCTAAAACCGAATTTTTAAAATTGTAGATATACATTTTAATAGGTATTAAAAGACTACAGAAAAAAGCTAAATGTATCAGAATGTTATTTAATTATATATTATGGTGAAATTGTTAAGTGAATGGTTAAGTATGCAAAATGTAAACTATCATAATACTTTTTGTAGGACACAGTAATAAAAATAGTATAAAAACAATAAATGAATTAAAGGGAATATAAAATCGTCTTGTGCCTTAATACATACATGCCACACATAAGTGCTTAAAATGTAACTTAATTTATAATTATTGCATTATGATAATTTTACGACACAATTATCTGATAAATACTTTTCAACTTAATTATAAGTTAAATAAATAAAATTTGATACATAACCTTTAAAAAGTAGTAACAGGAACAACAAAAAATCTCAATTATTACAGTTTTAAATGGAATCAAAAATCACGCAGATGCAAAATTACCTTTTAATATCTTTTTTGTTTTGCTCGGCTCATATTTCACATGCTTCTGGGCAATGCTCGCTAGAATACAAGTTATTCTATCCCTTTTCAATTAATCTGCCAGTTTTAATTTTTTGGTTAGCTTCCAAAAAAATAGTATTGTGGCCTCTTCTCGTCTTTGTCATATTATACTCTTTCTTGTCTTGTCCGGTTTTACATCAATTCATTATTGAAATAAATTATTTCCCCATTGTTATTTTATTTTAACAACTTTTGCAGGCCTCGGCGGTGCGCTTGCATTGACGCAGCGCATCGCCTGGCAGGATCGCCATGTAATGTATGAAAAGTGTCAATGAAGGAGACATATTACTTGTTCTAGATCTTTATTTAAACTGCTCTTTATTGTACACTTAACACAAATATATAATGTCGTGGGGGCTACACTACACCATGTTTTGCGTATTTGTTTAAGTCTCCCATTAACACCGTATAGTGCGTTTTAGAGGAATGCATGGCTCTAGAAATATCCTCATACATTTCCTCCACCTCCTCATCGGGATATGCCGGGGTTGGTGCTTAAATCTGTATGACCTTCAGCGAATACTCGTATCATATGGTGATTCTGAGTATAACGTACGCAACCCTCGTCGACACACTTTAAATCTTTACAACGTTGTAAACGAGAGACTTGTGGACGATGAATCCGACACCTCCTTGGGACAGATGGTCGCCCTCCCGGTGATAAAACAAGTTGCCGGATTCGAGGATCACCGTGTCCTCCCTCTCTCGTCGAACTCGGATAATCCCATAATATTCCAGCGCAACTTGTCTATCCATTCGTCGTCGAGTCGTCTTAGGTGACAACCGAACCTCCACCGGAGATTCTTAGCACCCTGAAAAGGGACGGTCTTGCTTCATCGTCTCACGCCCTAAAAGTGATCTACTGGCTGTACTGGCCCCCTTTCCTATGTCACACCTCGTTGGGTTCGGGAAGCAACGCAGTCGGCGTGACCCCTGATGAGACGTTAAATTCAGAAACACATAACCGCTCTCTCAAAATACGGTAGTTGACGACTGAAATTAAAGGTCCAGTGGGTAGTCCCGGTCTAGACGTCAGAGATGAGTTTATTGGACTGTATACCTTCTTCCCTACTTATAGGATCGACACTGTTAAAATAAAACAGCAATCACTTATAACTGCTCCTAGGAAATGTGATAACTACTTTCACTTTACTTTTACTCAAATTTTTCCTAATATGTTTTTCTTTCTTGATTATAATTTGAAACTGAAGCTTGTATAAATAAAAATAAAACATTCACATTATATAGGACATTAATAAAACACAAGACATAACATCACTTATCCTTAGACATAGACCTTTAAAACTCTAAATACAACTTTTATTACATCTTAAAACACTAAATAAAGTGTTCATAACACATCTTTCATCAATACCATCACCTATCTTAATTCAACAGTTTAATGTGAGAATTAAAACTTTAAACAGATCTTTGTGTCAAAGTGCTTATAAGCCATAAAATGTTTTTAATTCTTTATTCATATCTTATTACAAAGTTGATTACTATGTAAAGCAAAGAAAACAACATTCTTTCAATCTTTTGTACTCAGAAATTAGCATTCAATAAGATTAATTGTTTTTGACCTTTAAACTACAAGAAACATTGAAAGATTTAATGAGAAGATTTATCTCGCGTCGCCAACAAGCCCCCTGCCCCGCCACAACCATGGTCGCCACCGTAGCCAGGAATAGCGGGGCCGCCGGGGACTGGGGCCCGTCTCTTGGTAACTCCCATCATGGGGGTATATTGCCATAGTTGCCACGTTTGGCGAGTAAATTGGCAAACGCAGTGTTTTTGTTGTACAATTGCTGTTATCAAGAAGATGCTGCTGCTTAACTCCTGCCTGTTTCCCTCTGTCGCTTTTTACGACACCCACGTGTTCACGTGAATATATGGGGTGGTGAAAATTCTTAACCACCACTACACGGATAATTTTGATTCTTAATCGGAGATAAATGTAGATGACTTCTATGGGCCACAGCATCCCCTTACCGACAGATGGACTGTGTGCTCGTTTGTCACCTCATTCTATAAAAAAATGGTGTTGGTGGCGTAAGATAAGAAATGAAACAGTAGCATCTTCTTAATAAATATTTAACATAATTAACAAACTGCGCTTGTCAACCCGTCAGCTGAACGTGGCACCTATGAGAAAAATCCCCCCCCCCTTATGAGATTAATTTATTGGTGAAGTTTTAGCAGTAAACATTACGTGATGAAAGATTCTGCAACTATATTATGTTTGTAGCATGACTGGGTTGGCTCGATCAGGGAAGGACCACAATCTCAGAGAATACCAGCGTAAAAAGGCAGGTCTTAGTTGCTGTATTTCGTATGGTGAGTGTAGAAAACCGGAGACCCTCTTTCCTGGAAACGAGGCATTCCATAATAGTTCTCAGGGGTGGTTACGCATTTTGATCATGAATTTTCTAAAGGTTGTAATTAAATGATGAAATGCGCTAAAGCGGAAATGCTTTTTAAGTGGTTAATATAATTAAACTTTTTTGAAAAGTAGGACCGACTTCATAAATTAAAAAGAGAAACTCATATAAAAGTTTCTTCTAAGCCACGACTTCAGAAGGTATTATGAGGAAATTACTTATTTTTTAATTTTGGACTTCGGTTCTAATTTTTATTAATAATTATTATAATCATTCACTATTTGTCCACCTTTAAAAACAAAAAAAAATAATTTTGAAATTTTAAGCACCCGTTTCGTTTTCAGCAATAATTTAGATTCAAATTTTAAGTAATGGTGAAAAAGGAAACTAAATACATTGAAATAATCTTCCTATCTTATTACGGGATGCTCAGCGTTGCAAAGCTTCTTACATTCATTAACGATGTCTTATCTTAGGGATTTATTAATTACATAGACAAAAATACTCAACTTAACAATACCGTTAATTATCATCATTATCATCATCATTACAGTACCGTTACCTATAAGTTTTACTTGAACCTACGGAGATTTAAAAAAAAGTTGTATATTTATGTGATTACGTACGGCAATTTCTTAGTAGATTAGTAAGACAGGCTATTAAGGCAGAATCACATGAGGACTACAGACGCCTCGTAACAGAGGATCTTGAACATAGTATGACGGCCCATCATTATTATTGATTATTAATAATTAAATTCTTTATAAGGGGCGAAAACAATCATAAAAGATGTATTAAGCTTACATTAATAAGCATAAAGTTAAAAATAAATACATTTCAGACATTAAGTATTACAGTAAATTAAATATATATATATATATATATAGACAACATTGCTGAATTAATATTTTAAAACTTAAAATGTACGTCAAAAATTAATGAGAACCAATATATTAATAAAATAATATACAATAAGTTTATCAAGATAACGATTATGGTTTATCGCTTTGGGTAGATATGGTTGAAGGGGTGTTGGCCATTCCCTGGGGTAGGTTGGGATGATAACATATACTGAATTGTAACAGATTGAAAGAGGAAAGAACAGTACAAATAAGTTTATTGAGTGTAGTGCATATGCCCTCAATAAGTAATTTTTTGAAATACTGTTCTTTGGGGGTGCTTGTACATATTATTATTGATTATTAATATTATTATATTTATATTATATATACACACACATATATATATATATATATATATATATATATATATATATATATATATTATATATATTAAACAATAAAATTATATTAGCATAGAAGTATAAGATAAAAAATAAATACATTTGAGACATTAAGTATTATAGTAAATTGAAGGCAAAATATTGTCTTTCAAAATAAATAAATTTATTAAAAAACTTGAAAAATAATCGAAATGTGATAAATAATAGAAATACAAGTCGAAAATATTATAAAAATAAAGATAAATAACATTTATAAAATAATTGGAAATTTGGTTAAAAATTGTCTTAGTCTAAGGGAGGTCGTGTATAATAGAACCCTATAGAGGATGTTCATGTTTAGATGGCTTGTATGGAGGAGCTACCGGAGACGCATACTGTGGTCCAAGGTCCAATCCATACTGTGGTACTGTGGTCCAAGGTCATACATATATATGGGATGGTCGGGTGACCGACTTCTTGAAGTATTGTAGCACAATGACTAGTCCTATATAAGGGACTTATGATAGAAAAGTCTATGATACAAAAGCATTACAATAGTAGAATTGTGGGTTGAAGTCCTATATATCAATGACTTATGATAGTAAGGTTTATGACGCAAAAGCATTATTATAGAATGTCTCTTTGATGCATAAGCATTATGATAGTAGAGTTATGGATTGAAGTCCTTTATATTAAAGACATATAATAGTAAGGTCTATGAAAAAAAGCAAATATGTGGAAGGTCTCAAATAAGTAAAAGCATTATATTAATAGAAATGGGACTTGAAAAGGATTATTATAGTGGCATATATGCTGCTTCATGAGCATTTGAGACCAAGGTAAACTTAGACTTACTAACCGATGTGTCCTAGACATATCATCTTAGTGCTGATGGTAAGAAGGTTTGTTGTAGCAATATAGCTTTCCCGAGGACATCGCACATCCATACCGTTTGTGGGCGGCGTCGTAGTGCATAGCGCTGCGTCTTCTATCTTACGGATTGGGATGAGTGTGTTTGGTAGCACTTTTAAGTGTAACAGGCATACTCAACTTCATGTCTTAGTGCATTAGCGCTATGATACGTGGAGTTTTGTCCACCGGCGTTTTTGTAGCGTGCTACTATGATACGTTGGTGCAGTTTTTAGTTAACAACAATACAATTTTTTTTAACAAAGTTGGTTAAAGTTGGTTGGGTTGTGAGGGAGCGCCATCCGTATGATCTGCGGGTGAGGTGCGCCTAATTCGACGCATTCTTTTGGTTCTGGTCGATGGAGGTTTCCGGGTGGTGATGTCTGCTGTGATGTATGGGGGACCTTTGGAATGGTGTAAGTCCGACGATAGTTGTATTGATGCTTGGGCGTTCTGCAGAATTGCGTCTCTGCGATAGTTGTTTGGTGGGACGCTATTCTTAATGGCGCTCTCTGTGTCTTGGTTTGACTCACATCTAAGTAGAATTATGAATGAATGAATATACTTTTATTGTACACCAAAACAAATATACAGATAACAAAACAAAAAGCAGATTATAATATTATGTAAGTACAATTTGGCGGCCTTATCGCTACATAGCGATCTCTTCCAGGCAACCAAAGGTGTAAGGATTAGAACAGTGAAAACTAGGTAGGTGGTGCAATATAAATATACATAATATAATATTAATACATGCGATTTATAGACAGTACATGCAATAAAATAACATAACAAAATACAAACAAATAACTAATACATGAAATTATATAAATTGCTAAAATATAATAAAAATAAAGTAAAGCATATATATAAATATACATACATACATATAAATATATAAACAAACTTACACATTTACCCAAATATATATATAACAAAATTCCTCAAACAATAATATAAAGCAGATAAATACAATAATCATATAATACATAATCACTTAATTTATTCTAACGGTGTTCAAACGACTGAGACAAGTAATGCTCTTTAAGTAGTCGCTTAAATATAACAATAGTTTGTGCTTCACGTATACGCAACGGTAGGGCATTCCAAAGCTTAATAGACTGGACAGTAAAAGATTTATTAAAAAAGGAAGTATTGTGAGTTGGAACCCTTAAAATGAATTTTCTTGAAGAGCGTAGAGGTTCTCCTGGAAGCCCTACAAAATTAAACTTCTCCTTTAGATAGGGAGGTGTAGAAGGGTGAAATAATACACAGTACAGAATAGAAAGAATATGCATATTCCGGCGAAGTCGGATAGGTAATCACTTGAGACGTGAGCGAAATTGGAAAATATGGTCAAATTTGCGCTATCCAAATATGAACCGAATACTAGTCTTTTGTAGTCTCTCAAGCTTATTTAGCTAGTCCTCGGTTATGTCTACACAGCTTGCGTTAGCATAGTCGAGAATCGAAGGAGAAGAGACTGTGCGAGCATAATTTTTGTAGGAATGGGAAGAAATGATCGAAGGCGACGCAGAGAACACAGAGCGACAAAGGTTTGCTTACTTACCTCATTCAGTTGGCGTATCCAATTTAAGGAGTTATCGAAATAAATACCAAGATTTTTGACATTGTCAAAATAAGGGATTAAAATTCCATCGAATTCGATAGGTGGTACGGAGAACCAGTCAATTCTTGAGATAAAGCTCCGGCTACAAATAATAATGGCCTTTTTTTTTGTACATGGGGAAATGCCTACGCATACCCGCCTCGCGGGGGCAAGGACGGGTTATGTCGGACTCGCACCGACTAAAACCCCATGGTGTTCCACCTTTGTCGCTATTGGCAGGGCCACGGGAACGCTTTCGCACACATCCGCAGCCCCACCAGCGTCTGCCGCCCCATGGCAGCACCTCCTCGGGAGCGGAATATTCCACCCCGTTCTCCTTCACAGGTAAGGCGCACCAGAACACATGGCGCGCCTTCCTTCTCGGCCTCTAATTACATCTGCGCAACGGACGCCCCCGCGTCCAATGCAAGAAGGCCATGGGGCCAGGAAAAACAAGCACTTAGAAGTACTAGCCTTCCCGACCCCAGCGGCGGATCTGGTCTATGGCTCCGCCGCCAACCAAGATTCGGCTGCGGAGTGTAGGGAGAGCGGCGCCTCGCAATACCGACAATCCTCTCCCCCCGCAGCCCCACCACCACCGCATCAACGGTGCGGCCCCGTTTGAGTCGCGGAGGATAGGGCGAGTGGCGCATCGCCATACCAACACTCCTCTTCCTCCGCGACTCCACCTCGGCTGCAGCGGTAGGTGGGGAGGACACACCTCTCACCGCAGTCCACCAACACACATCCGAAGTGAGCTCCCCAAGCCCACACGGAGTGGCCACCTCGGGCCAGCCCTCCACCTTGGATCAGCCATATGGGTTCCTCTTTGTTTCGCCGTGGGTGACCAAGCCACGGCTTCTAAGCCCCCCCGCCACGACAAGGCGGGAACCCGTTCGGGGGGGAATAATAATGGCCTGTGATTTTTTGGAAATGACATTTAGGCCGTATGACTTACTCCACTCATGAATAATATTTAAGTCGTTATTCAATGTAGAGATTGCATTCGGCAAATTCTCAAGAGTTAACTGGTTGTAAATCTGAACATCATCCGCATACATGTGGTAGAGAGAAGATATTTTATGAGTGATTGAGTTAATGAAAATGGAAAAGAGTAAAGGTGACAACAGGCCGCCCTGTGGCACGCCTGCAGTAATATTACACCAAAATGAGTGAGTTTCATTAACACGAATACACTGCCGACGGCCACAGAGATAACTTTGAAACCAGTCAATTACTGATGGAGATATGTTAAGGGAACACAATAGACTCAACCGTATATCGAAATCAACAGTATTGAACGCATTACTGAAATCCAGCAAGGTCGTGACTGTGAGTTGTTTATTATCCATACCCCACCGTATGTCATCAGTAACTTTGATTAAAGTAATAGCCGTACTATGACCAGGACGGAAACCTGATTGTAAAGGATTCAACAAATTGTACTTATTAAGGAAAAGGGTCAGCTGTTGGCAAATAAGTTTTTTCAAGTTCAAGGACTTTAGAAAGGAAAGGTAAGATCGAGATGGGACGGAAATCAGAAAGGTTGACAGGATTGGATGTCTTCGGAAGGGGTATAACACGTGCACACTTCCAGGCTTGAGGGAATTTAGACGAAGAGACTCATGCATTAAGTAAATAAGTAATAATAGGAGCGATAACATCAAGGAGAGGAATAATCATATTACGGCTAATGTTGTCGCTACCGACAGCATTTGAGGAGATGAATAATATGATCTTAGAATTGTGCTGGTGGTAAGCGGGTTTGTTGTAGCAATATGGCTTTCCCGTAGACATCGTACACCCATACTTTTTGTGGGCTGCATCTTAGCGCATAGCGATGCGTCGTCTATCTTTCGGATTGGGATGAGTGTTTGGTAGCACTTTTAAGTGCGACACATAGGACCAATCCGTTTCCAAATATGAAAGCCCATGTCAGTGACTTTGGTTCTCCGGTTGGATAGAATTAATGGTTGATGCTTCTGTTGGCTGCAAGATGAAATATCATTATTCGTGTGAGGTTGCAAAGGTCGTGTGTAATCGTTCGTTCGATTCTTCGGTTCTACTGATTCGGAAAAATAAGCGCTGATTCGGGAAAACTCGGAAGAACACACACCCGTTTTTGTTTTGTTATTATTCAATAAACATTATAAGTATATAATTCATTCTAATTACAAGAATACTTATTTCAAGTCATTTAAGCTTTATCACTGGTTCGGAAAAAAGCTCTGTCCAGAGGAGAACCAGTCAGAAACCCATCGGGGCTTTTCTTAAACATAAAATTATAATACATTTTATATACATTTAAATACGGAAACATTTAGAAACATCATGATAGCGTTCATCTAATTACCATCATTCATGTGTTCTTCAGTAGTATAATAACATTATTAAACAATTTTTGCTTAATAAAAAATTTAAAATTTTTTATAGATACGTAAAAAAATTCTGGGACTTTGTTACAAAAGCATTGAAAATTAAGGAATTGCTGATTCTTTGGAGCATAACAATAATTAAAAATGATTTCTAGGTTGTGGCATAGATCTGAGAAAATAAAAGATTATATATCACTGTCTAGTATTAAAGTACATTACTTATTCGTTAGCTTTACAATTGGAAAGCAAAATGTTGTACATTTAATCATGTTGACTGTTCTTGTCTCCTGCATGTTAATGAACATAGTTTTGACATTGAGTTGTGAGCACTTTGTTATCCTAGCAAGTTAGCACTGATACAATATTAACAAACTCCTGAGAGAATACAATGAGAATGTTTATAATTTATACATTCATTTAAGCGATTTCTACTTAATTTCTACTTAAATTATGAACCTACTCAGAAATTAGGTCTGTGCCCAGTGATGGGTAGTTAGCAGGTTGTATCTTTACTTTTTTACTTCCATATTTACGCTATTTTGTAGTAACGAATTCATAAATTTTTCCTGTGATTGTAGTTAATGTTAGTAATCTAAAATTGTTCAAATATTCAGTATATATCTAAATATATTCAATTCAGGGGTTAACCGCTCTATGTAAATTTCGTAGTACACGAGCAATCCGGGCTAGAATTAAATTGTTAATTGTAATTTTCAGTGTTGGTGCACCACGTGCTCGGCGGTGAAGGAAAACATCGTGAGGAAGCCTGATTGTTTGAGATATAAGAAAAAAATACTTAAAAGGTATGTGAAGTTTCCCAATACTCATTGGGGCAACGTGAAAGGTATTTCCTTGCCCTAAAACCCTCTTAGAAATGAGACGAAGCCTGTGCCCAGTTGTGGGACCTATATAAGCTATAACTTTAAGTCCAGGTATTCGAAGATTTGATACAACGAGGGTCTGTGTAAAACATATTAAGTATTTTTAAGTGCTCGCTGTAAATTTCTAAGCTCTAAAACCTGCAGGTCTGAAGGATTATATATTTCACAAAATGTGAGCATGCCACAAGTACACACTGAGCAGATACACCCACAAACACACAGCCCACAACACACACACACACACACACACACCATACATTTAAATAAATATTTAAATCAATATAGTGGTGGGACACATCAAATGTATAAACTTAAATTAAACAAAAACTAACATAATGTTAGTAGTTTAACCTAAGTTGACAGTCTGGTACTAGCGCCATATAGTGTCGGGTAACAGAGCGAGGAGAGCTTTCCAGAAAATGACATGACTAATCTTTCAACCAACAGCGCTATCTAGTATCGAATTGAAGAACTAAGCTTTCTAGAAGCCCTACACTCGAACTTTCGGCGCCTGGTCGGTTGGCGAGCGTATTTACTTGAATATTCTGGATGTTTCGGTGAAAAGGTGTATTTAAAGGCTCCGCAATACGCGATCGAGGCAGTATTAAATTTGGCGAGACAAGCGAAGCTTCGGAGCGAAATAAAGTGAATCAGTGTGGTTAATTATTAGTGTTTTGAGTTTTAATTAGTGTAAAGTGAATTAGAGTGTAAATTTTGGTAATTCAATCGGCAGTTTTTATTGTCACGAACCTCAAGCTCGTAACATTTTTTTTATATTAGGTACTCTGAATTTGTTTGTAACTAACAACCCTCTAGTTTTAGCTGGAAAATGTTCTATTGAGTAGATTGTGTATTGACAATAAAGTATCGCGAATCATTTATCAGACTTCCTTTGCCTCTTTACGAAAAGTATGTTTTTAGACATCTAACTTCGACTAAATAAAAAAGCTTTTTAAGTGACTATAGATAGTTATTATCATATTCTATTACAAGAGTACTAAAAGATGTAAATATATATAAAAATACAAATAAAGTATAATAATATAATGTATGTAAATGTATAATAAAATAATACTGTGTTGTAATATACATATATACTCGTTCAAGATATGAATGTTAAATTCTGTTTGAATTTCGTTACTTATGAATTGGAACCCGTTATGAAATCACATTTGCAACGTCAACAACTGTTGATTAATGTTTTCATTCATCAACGCTAACTGAAGTTAATATATATATATATTTATAGCTGCCTTTGACCTGCGTAATTGTATTAATGTTGTTAAGAATTAATTTGCACACATTCACGCTCAATAAAATAAAATGATGTGTCATAGAGCCGCTATTTTACGCTGGTATATTGTGAGAGCGTGGTCCTTCCCTGGTCGAACCAACCCATTAATGCTACAACCATAATATAGCTACATAATGGCTCAACCACGTAAAGTCTACTGCTGAATCTTCCAACATAGATTATCTCATAAGGGGCCTCCCCTTTGGGGGAATCCTCTCCATAGTTGCCACGTTCAGTGACGGATTGGCAAGCGCAGTTTATTTATTATTTTAAATATTTATCAAGAAGATGCTACTGTTTCATTTCTTATCTTACAACACCGGCATAGGGTAAAAAAACATAACAATTTAAAAATAAAGCGAATCTGCAAGTAAAAGACATTATAGAATTAATTTTATTGCATATGTAGTCTCATTACTCCGAACCCGTCTTATACAGAATTAGCATATTTAACCTAGACTCTATTTAAATTTAAAAAGCAAAAAAACCGGTTAAAAACGTAAATTGAATAGAATTTAAGAATGAATTCAGCTGGCACAAAATACTACAGCAAAATTATACCTCGAAAACAAAATTTTCTTGTTTATAAATTTAAATAAATCACCAAATTTCATCGCCAAGAATAAGATCAAACGAGCAACTATATTGTATTTTAATTATTCGACAAATTTCAAAGTTAAAAGGTAGAATATTTTACTTACTTTAGACTTATTTCTCTCTAATAAAATTTTAACTTAGGTAACCGTGGAAAATATCAATATTTAGTTCAGTGGTTATTTTATAATAATATTTTTGCAATTTTTTATAATAAATGTAAATGCAGCGTAAAAGAATCTATATAATACATATTATTATTCTCTACGTTATCCCGTGGGCCTTGTATGAGGAAACAGAGGAAAACCGAAACAAGAGATGGCCAGCGTCTTCCTCATAACAATAATAGTTAAAAAACTATAGTAGATATTTTTTTATAGAATGAGATGACAAACGAGCACACGGTCAATCCGACGGTAAGAGATGCTGTGGCCTGTAGACATCTACATTTATTTCCGATTAAGAATCAAAACGAAGATGCGTTGCTAGCCCTGAGGACTACGATGGAATGCCTTGTTTCCAGTAAAAAGGGTCTTCAGTTCTCAACACTTACCACACGAAACACACCAGCATTAAGCTGCTATTTGACGCTGGTATTCTGTGAGAGCACGGTCTTTCCCCGGTGGAGCCGACCCATTCGTGTAATAATATAGCTGCAGCGTGGCTCTACCACGATTACCAACTCGCCTGCGCGGCTTCTGTGGCATATGTCTCATATATGAGGATATCTATTTACCGTTACAGTACAGCCTACTAAAGTCAACTGCTAAACATTGATATCCCGCAAAGATTGCCTCATAGGCAACCTATGTGCATATTTAACATAGTCGCCACGCTTGGCAAGCGGGTTAGCAATCACAGTTTATTTTTTTATTTTAGCCTATCTCTATTACAAGAGTATATTTGACGGAAGTTCATTAGCAGTAGACTTTGATGGGCTGCAATGAATGAATAATTGAACACATCTTGTAAATTGCGATTGTTGTTATAATTTCCCAAACATTTCCATTTTAACCATTTTCGTCTTCAAGTTTTTCTTCAAAATAAAGAAAGACCTGTTCGTTAAGTTCTGAATATGCACTAATTCTCATCATCAATCTCATTTCTTACAAATTAAAAAGAAATGCAAGTGACACTATGACATACTAAGTGACACCATGGCAAAAATAGTTCTAGCTCACTTAACTAAAATACGAGTAAGCACTGTAGACTTTGTTGATGATATGCCTAAAAAGTGCCTTTCAAAAATTTCTCAAACCGTCCGGCTATTCAATTTTTATTCAAATATTAGCAAGTTTCTAAAGGATGGTTATTGACATCATCAGTTCTGACCAAACATAAAATATTTTTAGCATTTTATACTTAATACCTATGTGAATTATCCTTCAGTATTCAGCACTATTCATTCACTATTCTCTATCGACAAAATGTTTACCTACTTCATATTGCATGTGGACCTAATCAAATACATTCTAAATAACTACAGAAATAAAATTCTACTTCAAATGCTTGATTTAACACCGGTTTAGCGATAAAGAAAACCATGAAAATGATTCTGTTTTTTATAATTATACTAGGAAAAGTAACTCTAAATGTACAGAAAATATATTACAACATGACCATGAACATACCAATAACTTTTACAAAATTATAGTCGATAGAGAATGTATAGTGCTGAATACTGAAGGACAGTTTACATAGGTATTAAGCATACAATGATAAAAATATTTTATGTTTGGTCAAAACTGATGATATTGTCAATAACTATCCCCTAGAAACGTATAAAATCTTAAAATTTAGGTGTGCTGTGGTATGGTACGGGATTGCATATAAAAATGTTGTAGAAGAATTTCGACATTTTATTTGAAAGAAATTTAAAAAATTGCAATAAAATTGCATTTTGTCGTGTCTGTCTTCAAGTAGATTCATTCTTTAAACTAGCTAATATTTGAATAAAAAATTGAACAGCCGGACGGTTTGATAATATTTTGAAAGTTACTTTTTAGGCATATCTTCAACATAGGCTACAGTGCTTATTGTAGTTAAGTGGGCTAGAGCTATATTTGTTTTCATAGTGTCACTTGGTTTTTCATGGTGTCACTTGCATTTCTTTTTTATTTGTAAGGAATGGATAAGAATTAGTGCATATTCAGAACTTTAAGTACAGGCCTTTATTTATTTTGAAGAAAACCTTGAAGACGAAGATGATTAAAATGGAAATGTCTGGAAAATTATAACAACAATCGTAATTTACAAGAAGCGCTCAATTATTCATTCATTGCAGCCTATCAAAGTCTACTGCAAATGGAGTTCCGTCAAAAAGATATCGTGTACCGTGTAGTGACGATGTAAAAATATCCACAACGCCATATGATTCCGTAAGTGTCGTAAGATATGACAGAGGGAAACAAATCAAGAGATGGGCAGCAGAGTCTTTCTAATAATGACTTAAAATAAAAAATAAACTGCGGTTGCTAATCCACTTGCCAAGCGTGGCGACTATGGTAAATATGTATAATTAAATTCTTCTTAAGAGGTAAGTCAACACTTAATTACGGTAATGAGCTCAGCTAATTTACTAATGAGCTCGTGATAGTCCAGAGCACCTCCTGATTTTGGAATGTGTCGCACATTTCAGGTGAAGTTATTTATTTGACACGTGCAAAACGTTGAATTAGTTACGAAGATAAGAAGCCACCAAGTTTGTGACTGTTTTCAACTCTCAGTTAATGAATAGACAGTATTTTCTTTGATTTATAGTTAAATTTCACATGAGAGAATAAATAATATTAGAATTAAAATATATTTTAAATTTGGGTCGGCTATGCCGTGTAGTGCGGTGTAACATCTACACCACCACCCCATATCATCCCGTGGGTATCGTAAGAGATGACAGAGGGAAACAAATCAGGAGGTGAGCAGCAGCGTCTTCTTAATAACGACTAAAATAAAAAAAACGGTGGTTGCCAACCAGCTTGCCAAGCGTGGCAGCTGTGGCAAACATCCTCTGTACGAGGCAATCTTTGCGGGATATCAATGTTTAGCAGCGGACTTTAGTAGGCTGTACGGTAACGGTAAATAGATATCCTCATATATGAGATATTTGCCACAGATGCCGCGCAAGCGAGTTGGCAATCGTGGTAGAGCCACGCTGCAGATGTATTATGGTTGTAGCACGAATGGGTCGACTCGACCGGGGAAAGACCGCGCTCTCACAGAATACCAGCGTCAAATAGCAGCTTAATGCTGGTGCGTTTCGTGTGGTAAATGTTGAGAACTGGAAACTCTTTTTAATGATAACAAGGCATTCCATCGTAGTCCTCAGGGGTAGCAACGCATCTGCGTTTTGATTCTTAATCGGAAATAAATATAGATGTCTACAGGCCACAGCATCTCTTACCGTCGGATGTACTGTGTGCTCGTTTGTCACCTCATTCTATAAAAGAAATGGCAACTGCATTTTTTTACTATTATTATTATTAGGAAGACGCTGTCCATCTCTTGGTTCAGTTTTCCTCTGTTATGGATTCTTTTATGCCGCAATTATAGAGCATAAAATATTGTGTGGTTATTATAAAATAATTCAAAAAGAATATTATAAAGTAACCACTGAAGTAAATATTGATATTTTCCACGGTTACCTTACTTAAAATTTCTAAACGATGTGGAGACCTGAGACTATTTTGGGGACCTTTATTAAAGAGTGAAATAAGTCTGAAATGAATAAAATATTATACACTTTGACTTTGAACTTTGTCGAATAATTAAAATACAGTATAGATGGTCGTTTGATCGTAGTCTCGGCGATTAAAATTTGGTGATTTATTTAAATTTATAAACAAGAAAATTTTATTCTTGAGGTATATAATTTCGCTGTACTATTTTGTGCCAGCTGAATGCATTCGCCTTTATATTCTAAATTCTATTCTATTTACGCCTTAAACCGGATTTTTGCATTTTGAATTTAAATAGAGTCTACATTGAATGTGCTAATTCTGTGTAAGTAGGATTCGGAGGAATGAGACTACGAATGCAATAATATTAAATCCGTAATCAGTGTTGCCCTATGAAGAAAAAAAGATGCACTAAACCCTTATCAAAATTGCGCTATATTTGACAACAATTTGCTTTCTAAAATCCACCAAATTCAGCTAAGTTGAACCCTGTAAATTTATAAGGATAAGAAAAAATGCGATTATTTAAAGACAACTTTACTTATTTAAGTAATATATGTACTAAAATCAACTAAATTAGACAATTCCACTACGTCTTCATGGTCATCATCACCTCCAGATGCCGATGATGTGCCTACAGCTGCTTCTATTTCTTTTTTTCACAGTTTTAGTAATTTGTCGAAGACATTTTCAGGTAAGTCTTTATGTGTGGCAGCTTTGCTTAAGATTTTCTTTATTGATGACGTATCTTTTTATTGAGTTCACTGTTTCAGCTGACATCTGCTGAAACGGTAACGTAGCTTCATTTTGATAATGCTCATAACGCCGAAAATTCGGTATACTTCGGCGTTTGAATGTGGAAGTGACAGCACGCTAATAGCTAAGTCCACATTAGTGGACTTAGCTATTAGCGTGCTGTCAGTGCTTTTCGGGAATTATCCCGAAAAGCATTCATCCTAGCCGAATTTTTGTATCTGGAGACTTGAACCTAAAATTTCACTATATCATCACCATCACCTTCTTATTTGACCAAGTGAATTCCATGCCATTTTTTCCCATCTATATGGCTATAAGTCTTCTTCATCGGTGGCACCTCCTTTTAAAATATTCACGTCACTAGCAATACCGAGCTAAAAGACTAACACGAAACTCGAAATTGAAAAGAAAACAGCTACATAAACCATAATGTAAAAGGGAGATAAAACAATTGACGCATCAGCAACATTTTGGTCGGAGAATACCCGAACGATATACTCCCTAGTGTTTTTTATCACACTGTGCAGCCAACTAATATTAAATTTTCCGCCAGATTCCACTAGAATTTTTTTAGCGCTTAGATATTTAATAAAAAGCGCTACAAACCCTAAAATCGCACCAGGTCTAGCGCCAAATGCACTAAAACGGCATATATAGTGTATCTATAATTTCTTGTTGCAGATTCTCTTTATTTTTAAATTGCTTTTGTTTTGTTTTGCGTCGGTGTTTATGCAAGTAGTCTACATTGTTGTGATTTGTTGTTCCTTTGTCACACTTAGCCGTGTGTTGGTGGCGTAAGATAAGAAATAAAACAGTAGCATCTTCTTTACAAATATTAAAAATAATTATAAATTTCCTTGACAACCCGTCAGGTGGAGGTGGCTACTAACTATGAAAAAAATCCATCCTCATCTATGGAGGAAGGTTCAGCAGTAGATTTTACGTGGTTGAGCCATTATGCAGCTATATTATGGTTGTAGCACGAAGCGGTTGGCTTGACTAGGGAAGGACCACGCTCTCACATAATACCAGCGTAAAATAGCAGCTCAAAGCTGCTGTATTTAGTAAAACGTTCTGATCGCCCTGTGTTTTTAATTCTGTGGAATGTACCCAATGACTTTATGTATATGTTGTGTGTCCACATTTTTTTCATTTTTTTTTTTTTAATTTTTATTTTTCTTTTTTTTTTTTTGTCCTTTTTTTTGTTTTTCTCATAGGTCGACACGATAAAAATATATTGTCACCGATACAGGCTCACCGATATCGAAGCACTGAGAAGAATGGAGCGGCATATGATATTTTTTTTATGTATCGTTGCCGACAGGTTATCAGAAACGAATTGTCGGTAGCATAGAATACCCGCGGAGCCCGTGTAGCCACTAAAATGTCACTAACATGTCAATTCACATGCATAAATGTCAACACGAGATGCGTTTTGATGTAATAATCATTTCCAAATTTCGCATGCAAATTATTTAGAAAATACCAAATTGCACACTATTTACATATAAATATGTATGAAAATTTAAACGACTATTTTAATGATGATTTTGAACATTAATCAAAAGTCGAAAATGTGTAAATTCGCTCAATCTGTCAAAACAGGGAATCGGGTTTGTAGTAGTGATAAATCGACGTTCGTAATTATTGTTATCCTAAACGGCTATACCAATTATGATGATTTTTTTCTTCGTATGGGATCACCTGGGTGGTTCTTAGTACCTAATAGTTAGACCCGGCTGCTGTCTCAGTACGTCTGCTATGTTCATTGATATTTTATTTTTGATAGTTTTTTTTAATGATTAGTACCCATTTCAGATACCATTCATAAAATACGATTTTGTCTACTGTTGCATTTCATTATGTCCGCATGAAACAATGCAAAAATACCACCCGCGGCTGCATCGAATTGGGTTAAAATTAAGATACCTAAATTGTGATCTATGGTAGGGTGACGAACCTACAAAGATCAACATGCCATTCTTTGTAAATAAATGTTTAAAGCGGCCATAGATGCGCCATCCAATAATTGAGACCTAGTAATTATTG
Organism: Parnassius apollo; assembly: GCA_907164705.1. Classification (NCBI taxonomy): domain Eukaryota; kingdom Metazoa; phylum Arthropoda; class Insecta; order Lepidoptera; family Papilionidae; genus Parnassius; species Parnassius apollo. Next base: position 700,110 of record CAJQZP010000969.1, on the reverse strand, counting down.
CGAAAATAATAAAAACAATAATAGCAACTCCACGCACCGCGCCTACTCACTCCGTAACGTAGGCTTAGTCGGGTTATTTTGTTTTTCTTTTTTTGGAATTATTTTTATTTTAACCGATATTGGACATAGATTTAAACTAAATAGGCCGAATGTTTTATCGAAAATACAAGTATCCTTTAGCATGTTCGGCTTATTTTTGCCAAAATGTGTACTTTGTATCCCTCATGGATAAAAATAAATTCAAAACATTGAGTAAATATTGTAAGAGAAACGAGTATTATCAATTTTAAAATCAAAGTATTTACTTGACGTGTACGTCACGCACTCGTGCTCTGTATTTTATTTATCCCTTTAACATTCCGTTTCTCATATACGGCCTAATATTTAAATTTAAATGTTTTGCATTTACAAAAACTTTGTTTTTAATGAAAGTACGATGTTTGATTTTCGGGCAAATAGAGAGCAGTGTCTCTAGTACAGACAAATTTAACATGTCTTATTGGTATTTGCCCGCTTACTTGTATTTTCGATAAAACATTCGGCCTATTTAGTTTAAATCTATGTCCAATATCGGTTAAAATAAAATGAATTCCAAAAAAAAAGAAAAACAAAAGAACCCGACTAAGCCTACGTTACGGAGTGAGTAGGCGTGGTGCGTGGTGTTGCTATTATTGTTTTTATTATTTTCGCAATAATTACTAGGTCTCAATTATTGGATGGCGCATCTATGGCCGCTTTAAACATTTATTTACAAAGAATGGCATGTTGATCTTTGTAGGTTCGTCACCCTACCATAGATCACAATTTAGGTATCTTAATTTTAACCCAATTCGATGCAGCCGCGGGTGGTATTTTTGCATTGTTTCATGCGGACATAATGAAATGCAACAGTAGACAAAATCGTATTTTATGAATGGTATCTGAAATGGGTACTAATCATTAAAAAAAACTATCAAAAATAAAATATCAACGAACATAGCAGACGTACTGAGACAGCAGCCGGCTATTAGGTACTAAGAACCACCCAGGTGATCCCATACGAAGAAAAAATTATCATAATTGGTATAGCCGTTTAGGATAACAATAATTACGAACGTCGATTTATCACTACTACAAACCCGATTCCCTGTTTTGACAGATTGAGCGAATTTACACATTTTCGACTTTTGATTAATGTTCAAAATCATCATTAAAATAGTCGTTTAAATTTTCATACATATTTATATGTAAATAGTGTGCAATTTGGTATTTTCTAAATAATTTGCATGCGAAATTTGGAAATGATTATTACATCAAAACGCATCTCGTGTTGACATTTATGCATGTGAATTGACATGTTAGTGACATTTTAGTGGCTACACGGGCTCCGCGGGTATTCTATGCTACCGACAATTCGTTTCTGATAACCTGTCGGCAACGATACATAAAAAAAATATCATATGCCGCTCCATTCTTCTCAGTGCTTCGATATCGGTGAGCCTGTATCGGTGACAATATATTTTTATCGTGTCGACCTATGAAAAAAACGTTCTTTAGCGATAAAACTTACGAATATTGAGCCATGATAATAATATCGTCGCCAGCCCATAAGAATTCACTATTGAACATAAGCAGCTTCGAATTGCAAGGAATTTATCTTTATTGCCTTTTTTCACACACATATCAAAAACTAAGCACTTCATGTTTTCTTAAAAAATATATAAGAGTCCCAAAATAGCTCCAATAAAATATTAATAAACAGATAGTTGATTTCCTCTTTCTTTCTTTTCCTTTTCCACTTGCGAAATCATCATCTTTAGATCCCAAAAACGAAATATCATGAGGCAGGAGCCATGTCTCTTGCAACGCCACCACGTCCGCTGTACGACATATTTTTCTCACACAGTATAAAGATCTAATAACATTCTTGCAATTGAAGCTAACGAATTTTATTGTTTGTGTATTATTCATAATACATATATGTTATTACTCGACAGACCCACACTTTCTGAGCCTTTTTTCACCAAAGTTGATAAAACTGCGATAAGCAATTCCATCAGGCCAAAAGTCATCCTTCAAAAATATATCTACTTTATGGTTAGGCACGTAGATCTTGTATGCATCATAATTTTTCTCTACCTTCATAACAATTTTTTCCATAGTCCCCTTTATGTTTACCTTATTCTCAATGTAATTCATTATGTCACACATGGACACTTCCTTCAACACGTTATAAATATAAATAGGAATGTTGACAACCGCTGCTCTGAACTTTTGATTTCGCTCTGTTGAAGCTTTTCCTATATTTCCTACTAAGCGGTTTTTAAGTCTTTTGCGTTGCACTGTTACCTATTTTTCATCAGTAGCCGGTTGTCTCCATACTCCGCCGCGCGCAATATCGGCTAACGATCGTTGTAAAGGTACTGCAGTACAACCGCCGGCCTTCGTGGTCGTGTGTTGTGTTTTTGTGTTTGTTAGTTTTAGTAGCTGGGGTGGCTATAAGGGAGTAGTATTGACTCCTGTAATGAATGTACCTGGGTCTATATAGGCAAATTAATAAGCCAACGCCTCGTCTGGTATTTACCTGATGTTTTCTTCAGGGATTCAAGATCAAGCTTTATCTCCTCAAGCTGGCTAGTGGACACATATTGTTCTTTGATCACTTTTAATTCAGATTGAATTCTTACGATATCTTTGAGGAGCCGTGTTACATCGACGTGGTCAAATAGAACCGGGGGTAATTTGTGCAATTTCCGCGCGACAAAAATAGGGAATTCTTCAGGATCTGTCTCTTTGATAACACAGATGATATCTTTTATATCTCGAAGTGTCTTTCCTTGCCTCTTCCTGATTACGCCTTGCAGTCGTTAAAGAATCGAATAAGAGATTCGTGGCGTTCACAATATCACCTTCCGAAAAAGCACTAGTACATATTTGTGCAATGCTAACTTCGTCCATCACATCCACTTTATTACAAATAAAAGCTAACACTTCGTTGATTACTACGTTGCAGTTAGGACATTTCACTACTTTAGACGACATTGCGAAATTACAATGCGCTCGATGCATAGCAGCTGAGAATAGCAAAGTGAAAATAATTTTCATTAAGGTTAGTACATAGATGGTCAATGATGGTTTTAGTTGTTTCAGTTTCCCTAGTGCAAAACTTTGAGTCCGTCTTATTTATAATTTTATAACCATTTTGCAAAAGTTTCTTTATAAGCAAGGGTTCCACGATCATTGGAAAGTAGATTGAAATTAAATCAAAAATAATAATTACTCTTTTACGTTTATATATTTGAGCAGAATATTCATCCAAAAACTGTTTTATATCCGAATCTGGTTTTCTATATACGGTTCCAATTTCCATAAAATATTTTTCGAGATGAATCCAAAGGAAATGGTTGCCATCCAAATAAGTGTCACTCACGTGGGAGTGCTTCAAATCATTATGAACAAAAATCGATACACCACCACGTCTTCGTGTGTTTCTGAAATTATAGTAGTGGCTGTAGTTTGGGATCACATAACGTTTTGCTTCCTCTTCAGATTTTATCCAAGTTTCAGTTAAAATAATGATGTTGACAGTATTTTCAAACATTTTTACTATGCATTGTAACTCAACAAACTTCCCTGGTGCGACAATGCTGCGTATGTTAGTATAGTATATTTTTAATGTTTTCTTATATGAGATAATGTGTTTGTAGTCGTCAACCAGTTGGTAAGTGTTTACTTTGTTATCCTCTTCTTTATGATTAGTATAATTTTTTATTGTTTTGAGTTTTTTGTGATACTTTTTACTATTTTTGGCACACTTTTTGAATATTTTATTGAAATATTTTTCTATAAAACCTTTGTATTCTATCATTTAACTCTTGAGTAAGCTCCTTTAAGTATAATTTTTGTTGTGGTGTTTGGTCTGAATATATCCTAATTTTATCGTCATTTAACTTTTTCTTGTCCTTCAATATGGATTTAGCGATATCCTGAGATTCAAAGAAAATTTTGATTATACGATGTTTACCAGATATATACTTACCAAGTCATACAATTGTTTTCGATAAGGGACAGGTTCCATCAACTATTTTTAATATTTTCATTACTTTTCCTTTGTCAAATTCCATTCTATTTTATTTGTCCAGTGCTGTACTTTCAGAGATTCCAATTATAACGATATTTTTGCTTCTATATTCACGCTCATTTATTTCGGCCATGATTTTTTCGGGTCCGTAAAATAGGAAAGATGTTCCTGTATTTGTTTTAAGGTACTTAATTTGGGATTCAAGATGGCAGATCTTTTGTTCATTAGTTTTGTTCTTCTCTAATAAGTTTGAAATATCCCATTTTATTGTTTTGTTTTCTTTGTTTACACGGTTTATTGTCGATTTCATCTCAGTAATTTGTTCTTTCAAGTCTGCTACATCTGAAGTTATTTTTTCCATGAATTCCTTTTGGTTTGTGCAAATTGTAGTAAGGATCGACATGATCTGTGACATTTTGTTAGTTAATTCGCATATTTCCTTTTTTATCACTGTTATGTCTTCGTTTTCTTCTGGTAATTTCCTTTTTATTACGAAAAGTGACTATTTTAGATTCATTAAGTTGTGAATCGCTAAGTGTATCTCTCAAGTCACTTCTTGTAGGCGAGCGTAGAATTTTAATTTTTATATCTGTGTATCCACAAGGTATGGTATGAATGACTAACGTGCTGTTTACACAATACGCTCCGTCGTCGTAAGTATTGTCACAGTGATTCAACCGATTATAGCACTATTGTTATTAGTAATATGTTTGTATGTAGCCCGATAGTTGAGATTAATATTTTGTAGAAAAAGCAACACACGTCTGCACTGTACGATGCCTCAACACGAAAAAAAATTTGTTATATTATGTTAGAGTAACGTTACCTATATTATGTTTCGCTTTATAAGTTTTCATATGAGTGTTCCTGTACAGTGATTTATTTGTATTACGTTTTTAGGTATTCCAACCCCTTCGAGTCAGACGCTGAAGTACAGTCGACTTCGCAAAAGAAGAAAGCGGTTAAGAAACCAACTAATGTATTAAGGACTAAAACAACAGTTCCTAAGTCCAAGAAACGAGTTGAATTATTCGGAAGCGAGTCGAAATCTGAGGCTGATACATCACTCACCCCAGCTTCGACCAGCAGGAAACGTAAATTAAACCTTTTTCCAGATTCTGAGGTAAGCAAATCTTATTTCATTTTAATAGTTTGAGTGAATGGTCACTTGATAAAAAGTTAGTTTCTATTTGATTGGATGTTGTGAATAAATTATCGGTCATAGGTTATTTTTTTTATGAAAACGTATTTAATTATATTCTTAGAGATCGATGTATTGATATGTTATTGAATTGTAAAAGTCATGTTATGAGCATCGTATAAAAATATATTTATCTGGGGTAAGAGGGAATATAAGTATTGTTCATTGCTCATCAGTATGCTTTTGTTTAAATAGTATTTTTATTGTTTCCAGGAAGAATATTCTGAACCTATCCGAGCGGGGATTTTAAAAAGCTACTTATCATACCGAACAGATTCGGGATATATGCACCGGAGCGAGCCTTCGAAGCGAGGAGAATATTACATCGAAGTGCATATCTCTAACTCCGCGAGCTGGAGGCTATTCCATCAGCCGACCAATGGCAGCACTCTTTGATCAGCTTTAAATCAGCTGTCGAAGAAAAAACCCCAACGTGGAAGGCTGTTACCCAGTTGGTATCATGTATCAAAGAAGATTATCACAACGCTCGTCCAGTTTTGTATCCAACTAAGGGTTAGTTTAATAGTTTAATCAGTGTTACTTACCTACGTGTTGTTGCTTTCAGATAAAATCGTAATAAAAACAAAAAATTCAAATTCAAATTCAGATAAAATCGAAAAATCGAAATAAAAAACCATAAAACTAAAAGTCTAAATCTGAACTCTATTTTATTGTAATAAACTGATCTATATTTTAGTGTAGTAATATAATAAGTGTTTTATCATTTATTTTTATAAATATATATAGCCGGGTACCAAACCCGGCTTAATACTTTTAATAACATAAACATAAAATCAAAATAAAGCTATAAAACTAAAATTCAAAGTCTAACAACCAAAAAACTATATTTTATTTTAATAAACTGATCTGTATTCATAATAATTAAAAAAAAATGTTTTTCTGCAAGCCCTGCGGCGTGCATGTTAAACGTTATTTCGCTCACCAAAAGTCCTATATTCACAAGTCCAACTGCTTACTGCAAACCGAGTTTGATAATGTAAATATAAATGCAAAGTGTGCTTTCAAGAACAGAATTGTCACTTACAGAATTAGTCCTGAAAAAATAACTATTTCACCTGAAATTTTCTTATCTTACATTTAACACACATCTCTTCAACTAATTAAACAAATGTTGAAGAAACATACTCGTACAGCATTAAACATTAATTTTGAACTGTTTGTTACATATACTTTAGCCAAGAATAATGAATCATCTATTAAATATTTTAATACTAAATATGAAATTATATACCAAAACACTGATTTATCATCTGTTTACAACAGTTTTGCAGAAAAAATAACGAACAAGTGTTCAGAATTCGAGCTTTGCAAATCAGGTTGGACTATTGAGGCAATAAGACACTTAGAATTAAATATTGTAAAATATAATTCGTTAAGATTTGGTTCATATATACCATTACCTGAAAAAATACGTAAGACAAAATCATGCTTAAATTTAAAAAAAAACAATGATAAACACTGCTTTCTTTGGAGTATTTTAGCTCATTTGTATCCAACTACAAGTAATCCTAATAGAGTGAATTCATACCCTCATTACTCAGAAGTTTTAATAACAGATAATATGTTATTTCCTCCAAGTTTTAATGATATTAAATTATTCGAGGAAATGAATCCTAATGTGAGCGTTAATATTTACGGCTTAGATAAAAAAATAATGTGACCGGGCCGCTGTATAAAACTTTAAAAAGAAAGACAAAGCATGTTAACTTACTTTACTTAAATAAAAATAATAAATATAATTTTTGTTTGATAAAAAGGTTTGATAAACTCGTACACAAGCAATTAATCGTCTAAGCATAAATCTAAAATACATTTATGTGAAGAATGTTTTTTATATTTTAATACTACAGAAAAACTTTTAAATCATGATTGCGCGAGGATCCAAACCATTTTACCGGAAGAAAATACTAAACTCTATTTTTCAAACTATAAAAAGACTCAAAGAATTCCTATTGTAATATATGGCGACTTTGAGAGTTTATTACATGAGTATTCAGACAAAAACAAAACAACGTATGTGGAAAATATTCTAATCCATGAGGCTAGTTATTTTGCATATTATATATTTTATGATTCTAAGCCCGAACTCAATAAATTAGTTTCCTATCGAGGGTCAGAGTGTGCAAAAAAATTTATTGAATCAATTAGTAAAGATGTTAAACGGTTATATAAATTACTTTCAAATAATACACCTCTGGCAATCGGTGAAACGGGGCGAGAATGTTTGAATAATGTAAAGGAATGTCATTTGTGTAAAAAAAATATTTAGTAATACAGATATCATAGTTGCAGATCATGATCACTTTACTGGAAAATACAGAGGACCTGCTAATAACGAATGTTATTTAAAAGCTAAGACATACTCATTCATACCTATAATATTTCACAACCTTTCTGGTTATGATTGCCATTTATTTATAAAAGAACTTTCAGCCATTTGTGGTCGTATAAATCTATTACCCAGAAATAAAGAAAACTTTATTTCATTTACTAAGTTTATTCCAATAGAAAATAATAATAATAATAACAAGAACTCAGTTCAGTTGAAATTTATTGACTCTTTCAACTTTTTGAGCTCGAGCTTAGATAATTTAGTGAAAACGATGGAAGCGAAAGATTTTAAAAATTTACGTAAGTTTTTTGAAGATAAACATTTATTTAATTTAGTTCGAATCTACTGTTATGACTATATAGATTCGTGGGATCGGTATGAAGAAAATCAATTACCAGAGCAATTGAAATTTTTCAATCACCTTACATCTCAATCTGTTTCAGATGAAGATTACAGTCATGCATTGAAGGTATGGAATGATTTTAAAATCCGTAACTTAGGTGAATACACCGATTTATATTTAAAATGTGACGTATTACTGTTGTGTGATGTTTTTGAAAAATTCCGAGCTATGAGTTTAAAACATTATAGTCTTCACCCACGTTACTATGTCTCATCCCCATCATTAAGTTTGGATGCTATGTTGTTTCATACGAACATACAATTAGATTTACTTTCAGATATTGAAATGTACCAATTTTTAGAGAAAGGAATTCGCGTTGGTCTTGCTCAATGTTCTCTAAGATATGCAAAAGCAAACAATAAATACATGTCCTATCATATCCACAGCAAGGATAAAAACAATTTTTTAGTTTATCTTGATTGTGTAAATTTATATGTTTTTGCTGTGATGCAAAAGTTACCAACGGTTAACTTTAAATTTCTAAGTGAAAAAGAAATTAATCAATTTGATATAATGAGTGTTCCTGATGATAGTGATATTGTGTATATTCTTGAAGTAGATTTGCACTATCCAATTGAAATTCATGATAATCATTCAGATTTACCATTTGCAGCAGAAAAGTTTGTTCCGCCAGGAAGCAAACTTAAAAAATTAATAGCTAGTTTGTACGATAAATGTAAATATGTTATTCATTATTAGCATTTAAAAGAATGTTTACGTCATGGACTCATTTTGCTCAAAATTTATAGAATATTTTCATTTAGTCAAAATGCATTTTAGCACCATATATTTTATTAAATACAACACTTAGACAAAACGCTGCTTCAGACTTTGAAAGATTTTTTTAAAAAAAATTCTATTTTTGGAAAATAGAGAATAAACGAAAACAAGTCGATGTAAAATTGGTTAATGTATGGAAAGATACATCCAACAAGACTAATAAACTATGTGGAGCTAAAAAATATGTAAGTGCTCCTAATTTTAAATATTTGTCAGTAATTTCAGATTCGTTAGTAGCAATCCAGTTCGAACTAACAAAAGTTATCTTTGATCGCCCAATTTACATTGGGTTTTCAATTCTGGATTTAGCTAAGAGTCATTTATATAATTTTCATTACTCTATAATGAAATGCATGTATAAAAATTCGCTGCTACTCTGTTATACTGATACTGATAGTCTGCTGTATTTAATAGATACAAATGATTTTTATGAAGACATAAAAAAAATATAAAATATTTTGATACAAGTAATTTCAAAAACGATCAGTATGATATGACCAAAGTAAATTGTAAACTTCCAGGGTTTTTCAAAGACGAAATGGGTGGTGATATAATAACTAAATTTGTTGGATTAAGAGCGAAATTATATTGTATTGATTCTAAAACAACCTCAATAAGGAAAGATAAGGGTATTAAAAAAATCTGTTACTAAAAATCTTAATATTGAAAAATATAAACGAGCGTTATGGTCTAACGAAAACTTTAGAAAGAGTATGTGCATGATTAGATCAAGGAATCATCAAATATTTACTCAAAAAGTTGATAAACTTGTACTTAATAGAGATGATGACAAGAGACAAATTATGGCAGATGGCTACAATACGTTACCGTGGGGACACTATAAAACTATATTTTAATAAATTTGAATGTAAAACTATGTAATGCTACTACTATGTACTGTATAAGTAAGTAAGAGATAAATGTATAGCTTAAGTTACCTAGTTATATCATGTTTATAACTTTATACTAATTTACAAAAAAATATTTAGTTTTAATAAATACATTCGTTGTAACAATAAATGTATTTTTTTTCCTCTACACAATTGAATAATAATGATACCTAATAAAACAACAATAAAATTCAATGTATAACTTTTATTATATTTTACAAGCTACATTACTTAAAATACTAGTTCTCACATAATTTTTCACCTACTTTTTTTATAAGACAATTTGTATCATCTAACACTTCATCATACATTGAATCAACAACATATTGAATACTTATATTAGCACTAAGATCGTGGATGACATTTTCTTTTTGCTCGTTAGGTTCGCAAATGCCGATTTTAATCAGATGATGACCTCGTTTATCTTTATCTCGGCGGGTAATGTATGATGATGATGATAATTCTTGAGAACGGTTTCTCTTCCTGTAACATCTCTTTGATTTCGATGGCCGCTCTTCATTGATAGCTATTCTATTTGGTGGTAAATCGTGAAGCTATTCCTTTCGGTCGTAATAATTTAGTGTAAATTTATCCACATCCTGTGCATAATAATACGGATTAGTGATGGAATTAGAATCATTGTGTTCCTCAGTGTTGGCCATGATCTGCAATTAACAAAAACAAGTATGAAGTCAAAAAAAGGTAATGGCCTGAATTTCTAAATAGTAAAAAATTGATTAAACTCACCAATATAGATAATATTTGACGAGCGTTGTAATCAAGGTGCACTCGCTATGAGAATAAAACAATAATGAAACAAATGAGGGAGGGCGGGAGCCGCTCTTCAATCCAGGTAAGACACATCATTTTATTTAGTTAGCGGTTAGTTGCAAATTAATTAATATCTTTATTATAATGGATTTCCGCAAAGTAACGACCGATTATATCAGTTACATTAGCATAAGCCTAGCTTCGCACACCTGACCATAAACAGAAGAAATTATGGATGTTTTATAAATTTATTTTATGATATTCTATTAATTATTTATTCATATTAATATATTAATATGATAGATTTTGCTAACGAACTATCCAAAAAAAGTTTATTAGCAGTAACTACAACAAAGTTAGGCTAAACAAGTTGTATTATTAGAAATTAATCATATAGATGCATCAATACCAGCAGTATTTCGCAAACGCTCTGAATATAATGCTCAATAACTCAACTGGAAGTGAAAGTACACTTATTTCCGCAGGATAGAACCGTGAGTATGTAGACGTTAATTTGGTTAAATTAAAAATTTTGTATCACTACTGGAGAGAATTAGGGTCTTCAGTGGCATGTAGCTCGAGCGAAGCGAGAGCAAGTGACGCAGAAGCCCCAATTCTCACCTACTTCTGCCTACTACGCGTACGCTGACGACTGGTTACGCTACGGTGTGGTAAAATTTATTAGAATCCTTACAAATTAAACTCGATGATAAGTTGAGGAAATTACTGTATCGATTATGAATATATAAATTATATCGTATTACAAAAATTACATCAATTACATCCTCAACTATGAAAGAAGCACAAGTAGAATTAGCCTGGAAACATGCCGAAACATAAAAATAAAAAGACGCGTAAAACAAGACGACTCTTTATCCTCTAAGCTCCTAATTGCTGCACTTGAGATGATATTAAAAAAATTGACTGGAATATGTAGGTATTGTAATAAATGAGAATTATCTCAGCCATTTGTGCATTAATGTTACTGTAACGCTTCCCCCCTCTCACATAAAAATAAATATATTAAATATATTATATATAATAAATGTACCCTTTTTCAATAAAATTATATATTTGCGACCAGGATAAATAAGATATGTTTTGATCTTTCTAAAGGTTTATTAATAGGCCGTTTGTAATATTTTGGCGTGATCGTCTTAGTTAGGACCCTTATTTACGTTGTGTTGGTTGTTTTTTTGTTTGTTTAGTAACTTAGTTCTTTTAGGTGTCTTTTGGAAGAATGAATATTCACTAGAGCAATTGAAAGCTGTTGATAGTGCCTTATAAGCTAAGTGAACCCCGTTCACGAAGACAGGGCTTGAGAAAGGTTAAGAACATAAAACGTCCCTATTCCACTTGTATCAGTTTTGCATTATTAATTTATTTATTAATTATCCCTTCCCGCTTGGAAAAGGCTCACAATATATTTATACAAAATACCCGATACAAGGGCTTCGCTCTCCTACATTTATTTAAAAAAATGTAGGGGAGGCACACGGCTCCACACACGCCGTGCGCGGTGAGTGCCAACCATTTTGATGCACTCCCCCCGTAGGGAACGTTAATTCGGGAACTGGACCGTAGTCCATTAGTGCGTAAGCACAAACATCGCCGAAATCGCGCATGTCAATGCGTGTAAACGCCATACAGAATACGAACGAATCCAGCCACAGTGAATGTACGTCACACGGTTTAGGCAAATAGGCACATTGGCCGTAAACCCTCCGTGAGCGCCACAACCTGCCAGACCGCCGCTCCTGCAGACGTGATGTAAGTGTATGGCATCACCGCCGATTGCATGATCAGGTAAGCCGCAGAGCGTGCCATGAGTCTACCGCTCACCTCAAGTGAATGGGGTCCCACGTTGTGCGGCTTTCGGCCGCAGCCTTGAGAGTCTCCTCAGATCCTCCCGCCAGCTACTACCCGCATGAGGTCGACACATAAGCTCCACCAAACAATACAACGGCAGATATAGCCAAAAGGCAGTTATAAGATAAGAGTAATAATTCGCCGTCAGAAAGGGTTTGTGTCACTGACGTTGAGTAAATGCATTTTCGATCATGTTTGTCTCACCCACCAACAAGTTGCCTTCAATCATTTAAAGGTGGGAAAGTTACAGAGATATATTATTACGTTGTTATATAAAACATTATGGAGGGCAGACAGTCTGCAGCCCCGTAATGAAGGGACCCGACTTGGGCAAAGCTACTGAGGTGTGAGTCAAACCAAGACGCAGAGAGCGCCATTGAGAATAGCGTCCCACCAAACAACCATCGCAGAGACGCAATGCTGCAGAACGCAACAAGCATTAATACGACTATCGTTGGGCTTACACCATTCCAAGGTCCCCCATACATCCCAGCAGACATCACCACCTGCATACCTCTATCGACCAGAACCACAAGAGTGCGTCAAATCAGGCGCAGCACATCCGCAGATCCATCACAAGACGCAATACCGCAAGTAGCAGTAAGCATCAATGCAACTATCATACGGATGGCGCCCCCTCGCAACACACCCACATGATTCCTATCGACTTTGGTAACAAGGTTTGTATTGTTGTTATATAAAAAATATCACCAACGTATCATAGTAGCACGCTACTAAGAAGCCAATGAAGAAAACTCCACGTATCATAGCGCTAATATACTAAGACATGAAGTTGAGTATGCCTATTACACTTAAAAGTGCTACCAAACACACTCATCATCCCAATCCGAAATATAGACGACGCATCGCTATGCGCTACTACGCCGCCCACAAACGGTATGGGTGTGCGATGTCCACGGGAAAGCCGTATTGCTACAACGAACCCGCTTACCACCGGCACTAAGATGTTATTTGTTTACCTCCATCGACCAATTGCTCGTGAAACAGCACACACGCCACCATAATATTCCTTTTCATGTCCCTAATAAGGACTGGTCATTTTGCTGCAGTACTAGGAGCAGTCGGTCACCCGAACACCCCATACAATGCTTATGCATCAAGGAGGCCTTCAATATTAATGCTTTTGTATCATAGACCTTACTTTCATAAGTCATTCATATATAGTGTTCGAACCCACAACCCTACTATTGTAATGCACATTCAGCATAGAGACCTTCTATAGTATTGCTTTTGTTGCAAGGCAGTTTTTTTTTTGGTTTTTTTTTTTTTTTTTTTTTATTGGTTTTTTTTTTTTTTTTTTAGGCAAATACTCCCCATGAGCAACGACACAAGTAAACGGGCCCCAGTTCCCGGCGGCCCCGCTATTCCTTGCTAGAGTGGCAACGGCGGGGCAGGGAGTATTAAGAATTTCCGGTTGAGGTTCGCTTGCCAACTAAGAAGACTCGAGCTTGCAACATACAACGCACACACCCTGAGGACTGACGAGAAGATCCTGGAGCTGGACGAAGACATAGACAATTTACGCTGGAATATTATAGGATTATTCGAGGTCCGAAGAGATGGGGAGGACACGGTTATTCTCGAATCCAGTAACTTATTCTATCACCGGAAGGGCGACCATCTGTCCTAAGGAGATGCCAGATTTATCGTTCACAAGTCTCTTGCTAACAACCTTGTGAAGAATGGAAGTGTGTCGACGAGTGTCACGTATCTTATACTCAGAATCACCAAAAGGTATTCGCCGAAGATCATGCCGGTCTACACACTAACCTCGGCAAATCCCGATGAGAGGGTGGAGGAAATGTACGAGGATATTTCTTGAGCCATGCATTTCTCCAAAACCCACTATACGGTGTTAATGGGAGACTTCAACGCAAAACTAGACACAAGAAAGAACAGTGAGCTGAAGTTAGGGAAATTTGGGTTAGGGCAACGGAGTCCAAGGGGCCAGTAGCTGGCTGACTTGATGTAGAAAGAAGAACTTTTTATGATGAACTATTTCTTCCAGAAGCGACTCTACAGAAATTGGACCTGGTTGAGCTCAAACGGTTCGACAAAAAAATGAGATTGACTTCATTATGACGACTAGACGGTAATTGTTCAGTCTCATTGACATGACTCAGTGACGCAAGGATGAAAACTGGCAGCGATCACCGAATGGTTAGAGGCACACTGAACCTAAACGTTACGTTGGAGGGTTTCGTTTAATAAAGTAAACGCTCCGTCCTCTTGTGCTCTAATCCAAAGTCCCGAAACCTTTTAGCTCGAGATACAAAACCGTTAACAGTGTTTAGAAGACTACAATGTAGTGGACGATATGAATGACAAGCTCGTGGAAACTGTTCATGCGATCGGAGCTATGTTTTGCAAGACCAGCCGCAGAAGAACACAAAAACTTTTGATAGGAATCGATGTTCTTTCACGAGGATTTGTGGTCTGTCAAATCTGATGTAACGGTTGGGGCCGTCTAGGACATGATCACAAACTGCAGACTTCCCGGAACGTTGATGCTTCACATCAACTTTATGTTCTTTTACGCGGGTTCTAGTTGGTCTTTTTGGTTGGCCCTATATATGACAGACCACATTTATAATCAAGCTTGTACACTCCTGCATTTAGTAGAGGAATGTGACACTTGACGGAAAGTAAGAACTGACAAAAGAGACTAAAACTACTAAAGAGTAAAAGAACATATAGCTGACGTGAAGCATCAACGTTCCGGGAAGTCTGCAGTTTGTGATCATATCCTAGACGGCCCCAACCATTACATCAGATTTGATAGACCACAAATCCTCGTGAAAGAATATCGACTCCTGTCAAGGATGATACGTGAGGCTATTGAATTAAAAAAACATCCTAATTTAACAGCGAAGGAGGCTGGTAACTAACACCTGCTTCAAGACACAGTAAGTTCATTCTGCGTAAATCGGACCATAAATAATATTTTAAAAAAGCTGAAGGTACTCCGGGTTAATTGAGGTGACTGACGTCGGGACGTCAGTCACCTCAGTCCCCGTGACAATGGGTGCTGGAAAACACCCGAAAAGTCGGGTATTAAAAATAAAATTATTTAAACGCGATAAAATCCGTAAGACTAGTTTTAAGATTTTATTCTCGTAAATATAAGAAATCATTAAGCCTACATAATTATTATTAATTAGATAAATCACGCACGCAAGCTAAATAAAACATTATCGCTGCGCGCGAGTGTCCGTATTACTTTGCATCTTTTCCCCTTCCTACGTCACGGCGGATTTTCCGTGGTTACTAAAGGCTGTCAATAAAGAGTAAAAAATACATTGCGTAATGTTAATTGAGCTACTTAGATGAAGTACTTATTCTGACTGCTCGACTGACCCTATTTTCGCACCTATGTGAGTTCTGCGTTGCCCAACGCATGCAATGACCATTCGTCGGGAATCGCGACGCTTGTCTTGGAAGAAATAGGTATATAGTATGAACAACAAATGAACCTGAAATACGATTCCTAACAAAAATGTGATCGTATTCTACTTAGTTAAAAATCTTGTTAGTAAACAAAATTTTAATATCAGTATTTTGTGTTATTTTAACGTATTAAAATAACACAAAATACTAAAAAAGTATTGGTATGTAAATAGACACTTGGATAGTGAAGTTAATTTAACTAAGTTTTGTAATAAAGTGTTTAGGTATTACTTCTGTAGATAAACTATTACGTAATTATTTTTTGCTATAAGTACCTATCTAACGAAAAATATCAAATAAATTCACCTTTCATAACTTCCTACTGAAATTCTTTGGTAACTCAAAGAGTGATTTATCTGAAACCTTTTGTTGGTCTTTTAGCAGTGGGTGTAATATAAGCCCACGACTGCCTAGCATTGCTTAAGTAAATTAAAACTCAGTTATTTGTGTATAACATTAATAAATAATAATAAGTTCTTTATTTCCAAGATTATTCCAAGATATTTTGGAGCTTCGTCGTCATTGGTAGAAAGATCAGCAGGCGAAAGTGATTGCGAATTTATCAGTTATATTATCTTCTTCGACCTCGAACCCATCTTAAAAGAGTTTACGAGTCAGTTTCTTATCCGAAATTCTCTTTTAATTTGATGTTAAACTTAAAAGAATAGTGACACAATAGCATAAACGAGACAATTAAATAACGGATAGTATTTTTTATAAAATAAAGACTTATATCAAAAAATGTCTTTACATTTTGAAAACAGTTTTGTTAAAAAACTGACCGAACTTTTAATAACAACAAAACCTTAATAGGTGTCCAACATGGAGTCCGTTCCTCGCAATGCACAGTTGAGCATATTTTTTTATAGAAGAGGGGGCAAACGAGCATGAGGCTCACCTAATGGAAAGTGACCCCCGGTGCCCATGAATAACTGTAACACCAGGAGAATTGTAGGTGCGCTGCCGGCCTTTTAGAAAGGAGTAAGCTCTTTTAGCTCTTGAAGGTCCCTAAGGCGTATCGGTCCGGAAAATCGCTGGTGGTAAACGATGGCACAGAGAAGTTGTACGAGGAAGAAAACTTCTAGTATAACGTACAGTAGTGGATCGCCAAGGGTCCATTCAGATGGTGTGGATGGTATCGTGAATTATGTTGCGATCTCAGATGAAGTAAAAAAAGGTAGATATAGCGCGGCCTTTGTTATTAGTGAAGCCAAAAAAATCCGCTCCTTTATGTAAGTACACGCGTTCACTCACACACACGCATCAAACTAAAAATAAGTAAATAGTAAATTTGCCTACAAAATGCCGTCCTGTGTACTATAAATGGTGTAAAAGCAATACTAAAGTGAAAAAAAGTCTGAGGCAGTATTGTTTCACTCGTAAAACTCATTTAACTATATTTTAATTTGTTATTCCAACACAATTATGAAGGTTATTCGAAGCACGAATGTCAATTTTTCGAGATTACGTCACGGGAGAATGTTGCCAGTATTTCTTATTTCTAATGGTCCAAGATTTGGGTAATTAATTTTAGGCTAGGTTATAAAAATATATGTAGTCAGCATTATTATGTTACAACACATCAAATTGAAGTCAAGGTAAATATTTAATTTTTGAAGTCACTGATGTTTTTGTTTTAATTATTGAGTACTTAAAAACTATTTTACTATCAAAAAATATTTATGGTTTTAGGCTACCAACGAATATTTTAATAAGACATGATTTTTTTACGTGGTAGAGCCATGCTGCAGTAATACTATTAGTAGTATAGTTATAGCACGAATGGGTCGGCTCGATCGGGTAAGGATCACGCTCTCACAGAATACCAGAGTAAAATAGTGGCTTAATGCTGCTGTTTTGTGTGGTAAGTGTAGAGAACCAGTTACCCTTTTTACTGGAAACGAGGCATTCCATCTTAGTCCTCACGGGTGACAACGCATCCGCATTTTGATTCGTGGTCGAGAATATATGTAGGTGCCTATGGGCTACAGCAACCACTTACCATCAGGTGGACGGTATGCTTGTTTGTCACCCTATCTTATAAAAAAATTAAGGGTAGCTGCTATAAGACTGAGCTGAAATGAACCAAAATGGTAGCCATCCTCTTGACTTGACAGTGGTAGAGACACGCAGCGGCTATTGATGTCGCATGGATGGGCCAGCTTGAACCGGTGTGGTACCACAACCTCACAGAATATCCGCGTGAAGTAGAGGTTTACCTATGCGTTTCGCTTGGGCTGGAGGCCCAATTGCCCCTCCCTCTTGACATCGTAGCGGAATCAAATAAAAACGACCCCAAGAGGGTACCCTCACACCTGGTGACGGAGAATTCCTCGCTGAGCATCCACGACTAAGCTACTTTACCCTTTCTGAGCGTGGGTGTTTAGGCTGCTCCGCGTATTCTGTGGAGGAGGGGGAATTCTGCTCGCGACTAAAACTGCTAGGAGCAAGCGGAGCAATAAGACCAAGGCGACCCCTGTCACGCTATCCGTAAATTTTTGCAACATCAGGATACTTCATTCTAATCTTAATGCTATCCTCTACCACCGTATTATTCTGTGGTCGAAGTAGGAAAAGGGGAGATCTTCCGCCGGGCAAGGTGTTCTACCCGGGGAGCGGCCAATACTCCGTGTGATAGTTCGGAGGTGTTCTATATATACTGTTTATGATTCGGAATTTTGATATCGCCATTTAGGCTTCGGTGTGTTTCGCTTGTGGCGCGACGACAGCGCCGCCACATCACCCCCCTGCTCAGACCGGAGGTCGATAGTGCAATTTCGTTGCCGACGAATGTGCAAGTGCCAGAAGGATTGCCTTGTAGTCTGCGTTGAGTTGAGAAGAAGGCAAGTAATCTGCGAGAGTGCCGTGAAGCAGAGGCGAGCAGTAAGGCTCAGAGCCGTGCCAAACTCTGTAGCGCAGAGAGTAGCTTGAAGGTACAGGAAGCATTATTATTCCAGTGCTGCGATGAACCTTGTGAAGCGAGGTGGCTTGCAGGATATGAAGACTGCTGACGATATCTGCTCAGGAGTGAATGGGTGGGGTATTTTTATGACGATGATGAAGCTTGAAGTTTCCGAAGGTTGTTTGGTTGCGTGTTCAGATCACGTCGGGGTCACGACTGTGGTCGAAGTAGGAAAAGGGGAGGTCTTCCGCCAGGCAAGGTGTTCTACCCGGGGAGCGGCCAATACTCCGTGTGATAATTCGGAAATGTTCTATATATACTGTTTATGATTCGGAATTTTGATATCGCGATTTAGGCTTCGGTGTGTTTCGCTTGTGGCGCAACGACAGCGCCGCCACAATTCATATTACTCTTATAGTTGTAGTATTGTATCTCGATTTTCAGGAACTTTTAAAGAAAAGTGGCAACACTTCTCTGACTCACACAAAGTTATAAAATTGGTTACAGTTTCTTGTTCTAGGTGCGATATCTACCTTTTTTACTTCATCTGAGGTTGCGATGTGCATTCGGAAAATTTGGCGGCTGGGATTAATGCGAACGAATCCTCAGAGCACTCCCCGTAGTAGATGCGAAAGAAAATGCAAAGAGACGTAACATCTCTCTGCAGCGTTAGTGTATCGAGCTGATCGGAGATGACTCGGTCGTCGACGGTTCGAAACGCTCTGCGCTAGATGCGGTCAAATGGGAAGAGCTGGCACTGAGGAGCTCTCGAGTACGTATCTTTAGATTATTTCTCACATTAGTTACATGTGTCCGAGCACTTTTCACTTCCGTGAAGGCGATAACTATTTTGCTGCAGAGGTCGTCTTAGCTTTAGGTCCCTTTATTCTGTTTATTTTTAGTCTGTATATTTCGCACCATAAATAAAATTCTAATTGTGTAAAGTCCGGTGACCTGCGGACCATGGTATGGGGCCGCCACGCCCAATCCACCTATCTTCATATTCGTTATTCAAAGAATCACGCACTGCAATTTATTCAGTAACACTAGGGGTATATCACCCAAGAAAACTTGAATAACACCTTGTCACATATCCAAATAATAACCACTTTTTAATCGTAATACTACATACGCAAATTTAAACATAGGACTGTCGGTACGAAATGAGGTCACGGGCAAGTCAACACTGTAGGCCGGCCGGGTGAACGTACCTAGCACGGAAGGGAAAGGCTATACCTCATGTTGGCCGAGCGAAGGTGAGTACCAACGAATAGACAGCCCATTTGTCTAGCCTCGTCATTGCTCTTCGTCGGTTGCTTAGGTAGCTGAGTGCATGCGAGCGCCACCGTGTATACGGTTCGTTTGGCGTGCCTTGCCACCATTCGGGATTGCTCACCACAACTCGGCTCACTTAGGAACAGTGTCGGTTTTTATGCACAAATCAAAGGCACTTACCTGCACTCGGCAAGTCGTGGCCACATGTTAATCGGCCATGTCAGTATGTTCACTCATTTAAACTTGGCTAACATGTAGACTGTAGTACTCGCCTTGTATCAATTTGCCTACACTCGCGTTGGTGCATTGGTTGAGGTTTGGCCAACATGTATTGCCGGGTTTAGATAACTACATCTGTAACCGAGCGCGGGCGCCGAACACCACCGACAGCTTCCGATTTCGACACTCCCTTAGAAATGTGTGTGCGTATGAAATATTAGGCGCTTCATATTTATGAATGGCAATCAATTGAAATAATGCATTTCCACACATTTTTGATATAAAGGAAAAAATATTTCAGTTTTTTCTTGTTTGTTTTTTTCACTATTCGCTTATACTACCTTTTCTGAATCTCCTCTGCAAATTTGGCCATTTATTGTATAATAACCCTGTATATTAAATACGTTGGTTCATGTTTTTTTTTAATTATTACTTCAAATGGTAAGAATGGTTAAAAGCTGTTGAACGAAAAGATGTCCTTTCAAATCATTTTGATTTTAAAAATTATAGTTATCAAATTGAGCTTTTAGAAGAAATACTAACGTTTTTAGTGAACTTAAAATTATTAAGAAGTGATTGTAATGTTGGTAACGAAATATTGAAGCGTGTGAAAGATTGCTTATTTGTTATTCCGTGGGAGTGCTTTCCAATAGATTATTAAAAAATAGATTTAGAATTTACCATTTAATTAAAAGCCACAATAAATTGATAAAACTATAAAACTAACTATAAAAAATAAAATATTTAGAATACTTCGTTTGTAAATAAATATATTTTTACAAACGAAGTATTCTAGTATCTCTTAAGTAGTCTAGTAAATCTTAAGTACATAATAAAAAGCTGATAAAGGTTTATTTTATTTTATTTTATTTTATTCTCCTATGCCAACCCCATCAAAAAAGGTAAAAATTTTGATTGCTCTGTAGAAGCTTTGCGTCTGTACAGTTTCTTTAGTCATGTGTTCTGGATGCCGTAAGGAGCAATTATGGAAAAACTTTTGATATATGGCCGTGGCGGTGTAACCATCTCGGTGACGAGCAGAAACGTCAAATGAATTGCGATCGTTAATCTGGCTAAAAAGAAGAGGATAAATTAATTGAAATTTTTAGCCATCAATTTTTGGGACAAAGATATAGAAGAAAGATGTATTTTGAATCTTAAAAACAAGCCATTTTAAATAGTTACCATATTTAATTAATAAACATACATTTTAGTCGCCCAGTTTAGGTCTTGGTCTCACATTATAATGAGCCTATTTTGTCAGAAATCAAGGTTGTTAATATAATACGGTGAAAATAAATTATAGACACCTAAAAAGTTTAGCTAACAACAATTCCCATCAGAATTACTCAATCGTAGTGCTGACCTAAGTACTTTAATATAGTAAGAAAAAAGCGCGGCTACTTTCTCTTAATAAAAAAGGTTTTCTTGAAATTTACTATGGTAATTGCCCTCTCCAGTGTATACTTAATATCGGATTTTCCACAGAAAGCACTTCTTTTCGTATAATGTTGCCCAAACAAAAACTTGCTGATGAAAACGAAGGAAGTGTGTACGTGATCGGAATTTATTATGCCTATAGTAGAACTTTTGTATAAAATGTTGAGAGTTAATCACAGTGCAGATTTTTTTTTTCAAAAAACTGTAGCGACAAACGAAATTTCAGTCCATCTGATGATATGTGCAGTGCCTTATTTAGAGTTCTGACAGCTCTACGCTAACTATGAATATGCCCCTCCCCCATCGGTCTGTTCTATCTGTGCCTGCCCAGCCCACGATCATATTTATTAGAGTTTTATATTTTACTAGCTTTCCATCTCGCGGTTTAGCTCACATTAAATCAAATTTTTCTGATAGTAAGTCTCGACCATCGCCAATGAACAAATCGCCGGTAGTAGATGATTCCACAAAGAAGTTTGCAGGAAAGAAAACTCCTAGTAAATCACAGTCATGGTGGACCACCAAGCATCCAGATAGTGTGGATGGTACCGTAAGTTTTGTCCTGATTGCCTTGGTGGAATTTGGCTGCTGGAATAAATCCGA
The DNA here is from genome assembly GCA_907164705.1 of Parnassius apollo. Lineage (NCBI taxonomy): Eukaryota > Metazoa > Arthropoda > Insecta > Lepidoptera > Papilionidae > Parnassius > Parnassius apollo. Next base: position 677,876 of record CAJQZP010000969.1, on the reverse strand, counting down.
ACATTTGTCGAAGTACCCCCGTGAAATGCGATAGAAAATGCAATTGGATGCAACATCACTTCGCAACGCCAGTGAATTGAACCGATCAGATAGAACTCGATTGTTGACGATTCGAGCCACTCTTCGCTGGATGTGGTCAAGTGGAAGGAGCTGGCACTGTGGTGCACTGGTCCAGAGATGAGAAAAGTACTCCATGTGAGGACGAACTTGCGCCTTGTAAGGATGCAAACGACGTGCCGGCATGAAATACTGTCCCGCTCTGCTGTGCACGCCAAGCTTTTCAAAGGTCAATTTAGCTTTTCCTTCCAAATGACCGTGAAACTATATGACATTCAATATGTCGATACCGAGGATTCCGAGGCTGGCTGGAAAACTGATGACCCAAGTGCATAAAGTGAACAGGAAGGAAGCTTCGAAAGAAGTGCTTTGTATCAAAGCTCGTCGAAGGCCTTCGCTATGTCCAAAGTAACGACCAAAGCATCTCTCCTAAACTCTATTGCTTCCATTCATCCGTGAGTCAAGTAAATTAGAAGATTAAAACTAGAACCAGCTGATTAGTGACCGCATTATTCTGGTCCTAATTCTACCAACTAATTCAAAGTCTTATTTTTACAATTCATATGATTTGTACCAAAAACAAAGAAAGAGCAACGAGAAAAATACTTGCAGCACTCATTCGATTTTTTATTGAGAATATTGTACCTAATTATATTTTTTACATAAGTGGTGCTTGCAAAGGCAAGCTCAGCGTTCTTTCGAACCCTGCGCCCTAGACTTGAGACTAATTAACCTGTAGGTGAATCAGGCCACGAGTATGTATTAGCCGTATATTGGTAAGAATATCCACTACCCCATACCACTCCACGTATGTCGTAAGAGGCGACAGACGGAAACAAAACGGGAGAAGGGCAGCAGCTTCTCATCTCATGATAACAGCTCCAGTTAATAAAAAAACTGCAGTTGGCAATCCCACTGCCAAGCGTGATAACTATGGAAAAATCCCCCTTATGAGGCAATCTAGGGGGGAAGTCCATGTTCAGCAGTGGACTTTTGTAGGCTGTAATGGAAAGGAATGAATAGTATTTGATTATTGGTATTGACCTGTAACCAACTTCAAACAAAGACGGCTACACATGCGTCACCTCTGAGAACAGAGATTACATACAGAGTCTGACATAAACACTCACACCTGTCGTTGAAATAATACTAGTTTTTACGCAATTTATCGCGTATATTTAACTTTTTAATTACCCGACGTTTCGAACGCTTTACAGCACTCATGGTCACGGGCAGGACTGAGATGTTCAACGCCCATATGTCATAGTTAACCGCAGTTACCATAGATTAAAATTTAACTTTTGTTCCGATCTATGCACTATGAACTTATGGTATCTTGAAGTCTTGCAGTTGTATGCTTGGGTTGGGATTTAATTTTATTTATTATAGGATCCCAAGCAGATGGTAGCACCCAGCCATCTTCTCTATTGAAATTAGGATGTTTTTTGATTTCAATAGCCTCGCGAATCATCCTTGGAAGGAATCGGTGTTCTTTAGCGAGGATCTGCGGTCTATCAAATCTGATGTAGTGACGGTGGCGATCCTGTAAGTGTTCACACTCTGTGAACACGTACAGGATCGCCCGAAATTCGATCGTTCGAAACGTCGGGTAATTAAAAAGTTAAATATACGCGATAAATTCCGTAAAAACTAGTATTATTTCAATGTGGAGTGTTCGCGTAAATATAAGAAATCATTACTCACACCTGGCACCCAGAGGGGTAGACAGAGACAACAGACTTCCATTTGGCACGATCCTGATATAACACTTTCGTCTCATTTACATCCATATATCTACGCATACATGCTCGTCGGTTAAGGGTAATTCTAATGTGGTCCATTTTCAAAATATCGCCATTTTGGTTGATAAACCTTCTTCTGGGGCGTCCCTTCCCGACTCTGTCATTCACATCTGCCATATAAATTTGCTTTGTCACTCTTTCCTCATTCATTCTTTCTACATGACCAAACCACCGAAGCATTCCTTTCTTAATCCTGTTCACAACATCATCTTGCATACCACATTTGTCTCTTATCACGCAATTTCTCACCCTGTCATTCAGGTTCAACCCTAGCATACTCCTTAAAGACCGTATTTCTACAGCATTTATTCTACTTTCGTGCTTCTTCTACCACACCCAACTTTCACTACAATACATTAAAATGGGGACTAACACAGCATTATGAATTACCATACGTGCCTTTTTTGACACATTCTGATTCTTCATAATTGAGTGTAGTGCCCCATTCACTCTATTCCCTGCACCATTGCACAATTCACAATTTTAAATTATTTTTGTTTTCTAAAGAGCAGTTAATTTACTATGACTTTTTACTTTTTATTATATCTCCACCTGAGATATAAAATGGTATTTATAATACCTTATGTACAAAGCAAAAATATAAAAACGACGCCTTAAAATGTCACTATATCACCCAAGAAAGTAAAATGTAATTTAGTGGTATTTACGTACCGAATTGTATAGGTTTTATTTTCCAGTGTTTTTTCGTTTCGTTTTTTATTAATACCAACCATTTTCTGCTTGTAGTAAAGAGCTAGTGTGTACGTGAGTTTACTTAGAAAGTAAACAATCCAACATCTTCAATTGGAAGTCGCTTAGGTTTCCTTTACCCATAAACATGTGACTCGCATACAAATAAAGCACGGATACAATCAAAGCCTAGGAAAGGAGCAAGGAAGATGCAAAGTTACAAAACTAAACGATTTAAGGATTAAACTAGATAGAATTTTGTGTTATAAAAATGACGGCTCCTTGCCAGAGTGCCTTACCAATGAGTTGCCGTACTGAGGACCACGGGTTCGAATCACGCAAGTATTTATATGGCCTACAAAAAATTAATCTAAGACTAGATGTTTATCCCCAAGAAATTTATATATTTAAATTGCCTCCACGATACAGGAGAATATCCTAGTGAAGGGTAACGTTAGGGTTAACTTTTTATAACAAAAATGAAAAGTTATAAAAGCATCAAGTTCTGCTGCTGATAGTTTCTAAAGCCTAATTAAAACTGTACAGCAGAAAAAAACGTTTATGCACGAATGGATCGACTGCGCTCATAAAGAATATAAGCGCGTGAGTGACGTATCGGAAACACCTTTGTATTTGTAACTAGGTATTTCATCTTAGTCCTCAGGGGTGACTACTGATCTGTTTTTATGATATATATTATATAAGTAATTATAATATATAATATATATTATAATTACTTATATAATATACTAAGATTGTTATATTCTGATAAAAATAAAACTAATTTAAGTTTATTTTTATCAGAATGTAACAATCTTTGTAACTAACACATCTACATCGAAGTAAGTAAAAAATTGTTCTATATTTTAAAAAAAAATACCTTTTATCTTGAAAGTCCTACGTTGGATTGTATTTCTAGGCCCCAAAATCTGTACGGTTTCGCCAAGTCTATATAAGTGTATGACATCGTTCTGCAATTTTTAGCAAAAATATTTTAAGCAATAACAATGGTGGCTTATAACTAAAGCTAGCGAAGCCGCGGGTGAAAGCTAGTTATAAATTATTGGTTTCACGAAAACGGCTAACTATGTGCAGCTAATTTTGTTTTTCTATAATGTTTTACTTTAATTGTTTGTCTAGATAGGTGTCATCCCTGAGGAAAATATAATCTCTTTTCAAACGCCGTGTGAAACTCTGTCGTCCAGGTACTTGTTGTTAATGTCACATCACAACATGTTTATAGGTAATATTTGTTAGTTCTGTTATGTACGTCTGAAGATAATTGATTTAACACGTGGCGAAATGTAATTGTTTTAATAATCTAATTTAGTGGTAGGCATTATACTATACGTGGTAGAGCCATGCTGCAGTTATATTAGTAGTATAGTTGTAGCACGAATGGGTCGGCTCGACCGGGGAAGGACCACGCTCTCACAGAATACCAGCGTGAAATAGTAGCTTAATGCTGCTGTATTTCGTATGGTGAGTGTAGAGAACCGGAGACCCTTTTTACTGGAAACGAGGCATTCCATCTCAGTCCTGACGGGTGACAACGCATCTGCATTTTGATTTTTTAATGGAGGATAGATGTAGATGTCTATGGGCCGCAGCAACCACTTACCATCAGGTGGACTGTGTGCTCGTTTGTCACCCTATTCTATAAAAAAAAGGCAGTACGTAGGGTAAAGGTAATCAGCAAGTGAAAGTAACAAGAAAGGAAGCAAAGGAAACACGACGGGTAAAAGATCTAACAACAAAACAGTTTAATAACAACTAGTAGGTATGGAAACATTACTTCGCTTTTGGAAATTGTTGCGCGAATTTGTAATAAAACGGGTAATGTTTTAGAAAAAATAATGTACATTCACCATCAAAGATGTATAAAGCACGCACCTGGTGGTGGTCGTAGGCAATCACGATCGCTTGAATCATTTGATTTTGTTTACTTTTCATCATCATCATTACAGCCCTTTACAAGTCCACTGCTGAACATAGGCCTCCCCCAAGGTATGCCACAAAGCACGGTCCTGAGCCACCTGCATCCATCGACTTCCTGCATGTCTTACCAGGTCGTCACTCCATCTAGTGGGGGTCGCCCTACACTTCGTGTACCGGTACGAGGCTGCCACTCGAGAACCTTTTTTCCCCAACGGTTGTCGGTTCTTCGAGCTATATGGCCGGCCCATTGCTACTTCAGCTTACTACCCGTTGGGCTATGTCGGTCACTCTAGTTCTACTGCGGATATCCTCATTTCTAAGTTTATCACGCAGAGAAACTCCGAGCATGGCCCTCTCCATAGCTCGCTGACGCGTCTTTGAGCGTCCTCATACGGCCAGCAGTGAAGGACCACGTCTGAGTTCCATATGTCATCACTGGCAAAACGCACTGGTTGTACAACTTAGTTTTCAGGTTTTGAGGTATATCTGACGAGAAGATATGTCGTAATTACCCGAACGCTGCCCAGCCGAGTTGAATACGTCGATTGACCTCTTGGTCGAAATTGGACTTACCTACCCGGATTATTTGTCCCAGGTAAACGTACTCGTCAACAACTTCGAGCTTAGTGCTCCCAACAACTACCGGCATAGGTGTGACATGGACATTAAACATGATCTTTGTTTTGTCCATGTTCATCTTAAGACTTATCCGTTGGGAGGCACTATTGAGGTCATTGAGCATAGTGCTTAATACCTACAGCGATTCTGCCATAAGGACTATAGTTATAGTTATAGTTTACTTTTCATTAAGATTAAAATAGACAGTAATCTGTGAAGTTTGTTCACAACATGCCCTAGAAATATTAAGCCTTTTCGTTTGATACGTTTAAATGGTACTTTAGTGTCACCTGAACTCTCAATATATTAAATATTTTACTGTATATTTACAGAGGTCTAAAAAAGTAAAAAAGTCTGCAATAATCGCCTTAACATTGTTTAGAATATTCTTCCAAACGCACCCTGCTGGGAAGGTGGGTTGGTAAACCTTCCCTCCCTTGTGCGGGTAATGTAATGATATTCTCCATCACCAGTCTGAGAAATTTGAGATCGACTTTTCTCGGATTGAATTTCCGCCGCTAGGTATTAGCTTTCATAACGCTAAGATGCGCTTTACCATCTAGGGCCACCTTTTATTACTAGATGAGATTGTGTAATATTCTAGAAAATGGGACACACCAAAATGCATCAAATAGTCACGACTTATTCAAAAATAACAATGACAATTTAAATTATAAATAAACTCACCACTAGTCTATACGAGGTTTTATACGTGGTATAGCCATACTGCAGTTATATTAGTAGTACAGTTGTAGCACAAATGGTTTGGCTCGACCGGGGAACGACATCGTTCTCACAGAATACCAGCGTGAAATAGTAGCTTAACGCTGCTGTGTTTCGTATGGTGAGTGTAGAGACTGGAAACCCTTTTTACTGGAAACATGGCATTCCATCTTAGTCCTTACGGAGTATTTGCATTTTGATTCGTAATCGCGGATAAATGTAGATGTATATGGGCCGCAGCAACCGCTTACCATCAGGTGGACTGTGTGCTCGTTTGTCACAATATCCTATAAAAAAGTCTAATTTTAAAATTCCATTCAGCCATTAAAACCTATAATAGTTCACTACTGAACATAGGCCTCTCCCATGTTTAGTTACTTAATGGCGGACGAGTTAGCAATCCCAGTATTTTTATTATTTTTGAGTTGTTATTAGGAAGATGTTACTGCCCATCTCCTGTTGTAACTTATCTCTGTCGCTTCTAACGACACCGATGGGACGATATGGAGTAGTGGGTATTTTTATACCGCCACTACACGGTATGAAGTAAATCCTCACTTTATAATAATAATGTCTTTTTATTCAAACCGAATGGTGGTTACGGCGGCCAGTTTCGACGGAACAAGCCATCTGCGTAAGACAGGATTACAGTGCATTATTACATAAGTATTAAAGTTAGAAATCCGACAGAGCCAGAGACATTAGAGGAAGGAATAATGGCTTTAAGTGTTTTCCGAGGCACTTGGGTGAAACACCACTAACTTCTTGACTTCAGCCTGGTACTTAGAGTTCTTTAACAGAAAACCCCAATAACATCTTCTTCGATTTTGACCCGTGCACCACAGCACCAATAAGGCAGTAAGCAAGTGTATGATTTATGGTAGAGTCATGATGCAGCTGTAATACGGTTGCAGCACGAATGAGTTGGCACGACCGGGGTAGGACCCATGCATATAATAAATATAGATAGAACACATGCGTAAAATAGCAGCTTGATGCTGTTGTGTCTTGTATGGTGAGTCTAAAGAACCGGAGACCATTTTACTGGAAACGAGGCATTATATCTTAGTCCTCAGGGGTGAAAACGCATCTGCATTTCGATTCTTAATCGAGGATAAATGTATATGTCTAAGGGCCACAGCATCCACTTATCATCAGGTAGACTGTGTGCTCGTTTGTCACACTTATTATATAAGAAATGAAATACACATCCCATACTGCTAGATATTAAAACTCAAGGAACTGATTTTCATAATCAAATTTCATAAAGTCATTCACGGAACCTCTGTTAAATCATACAAGCAACAATAATCTATAGATGATTTTCAATAATGCGAATGCTTAATCGAGGTGAGGCTATTACGTAATGGTTAATTTGTTTTGTAGTAATTACAGTCGCGACAATGGAATCGCCTAAACAGCAAATCATATTCGCTTAATTAGGTCATTATTGGCATGCGGATTATATAAATATGGATATGGAATTAATCTACTGGGGAGTTATAATATACTAACTAGCTATGTACGGATGCGTTGTTATAGGATCGAATGAATGATGTAGAAACGTATAGCAAACAAACAAAAAGAAATATATATTGTCACTTTTGTATTCTTCGTAGAGTTTAAGAATGTAATTTAAGTTCGCATACTTTCCGAATGTTTCACTACTCATTAATATTCTTAGTTGGCGGTGGGTAGGAGTTCATTTATTAGTTCAAGATTACTTTAGAACTTTTACTTTGCATCAGTCCCTAAGTGATAGGATTCGTTTTCTGTCTCGATGTCCGTTTGGGTAGGTATCATTACTCTTGCCTATTTCCTGCGCCAAATAGCAGTGCTTGCTTTGCTGTATTTCGAACGGATGGGTAAACAGAGCCAGTGTAATTGCAAGTCTCACAGAATAACAGCGTAAAATAGCAGCTTAGTACTGTTGTGTTTCGAATAGTGAGTGTAGAGATCCGGAGACTCTTTTTTTACTGGAAACGAGGCAGTCCAACTTAGTCCTCAGGGGTGACAACGCATCTGCGTTTTGATTCTTAATCGAGGATAAATGTAGATTTATAGGGGCCACAGCATCCACTTACCATCAGATGGACTGTGTGCTCGTTTGTCAAAAAAAAAACGTTTAAAAAAGTTATAAGGCTGCATTTTAGTCCTCAGAGGTGACAATGCATTTGTAACCTTCTTTGTGTGAGGTTGACTGCAGTTGTCTATGTGCTGCAGTAGCCAATAACCTTCAGGTGGATTGTAAGTCGCTTGTCACTTCAATTTAATAAAAAAAGTTATCTCATATCATAAACGTATGCTGTATTATATAGAAAAATTAAAAAAAAAACGGCCCCTCCGACGCAATCTGACAGCAGACATTCGTCCGCCTCGAGACTTCCAATAAATCTTCATATTATTGCAAATTATGCTCATGAAGTGTAATTAGTGCTCCGTAATGATTTATTTCTATGAATGCATACCTAAACTCGCAAAGATATAATCTGTATATCACAGTTCCGTCGGTGTCATATACCACGCTGAATAACGAAAAATTAAGTGATATATTAACTTCGATAGGTATTTAATAAAGTAGACGTTTTATCCTACTGCTCCTGTGATACTGATGGAACACGAACGATTTTATAAGACAATGTTGCTTAAATGCAGTCAGAAAAAATCGAAAATTGAATATTTTTTGCATGAAGTCACGTAGTCAAAGCGTATTAATGTCGTACAAACATATACTCCTCTTCTACATCTCTCCGTATAAATCAACTGTACTGACGACGTTACATGAGCCGTAACCGTTGTAAGGACGACTTGCCATAATCGCCACGCTTGGCAACTGGATTAACGAATTTACGACAGCACCGGATGTCTTGCACTTTTGAAGCTCACTTGTCACTTGTCACTTATCTTAATTTTACATCTGGCGTAAAGAGATAGCTGGCTAAACTGCCATGTATAAAAAGGTTTATGATGTTTCTCCCATTTCCCATTGTACAAAATGGGTAAATGGATTATTTTTAGATATAACTATAAAAACATAATATTTAAAAAGTTATAAGGACTATGTAATATATGTCGTAGGTTTTCTTATATTGGCAGTTATGGAAGTTTTGAAAGAAAATAATGTTCACGTGTGGAAGGAATATTGATAAAAATATTATCGGGATATATTTTTTATAACGATATCGGCTACACAGCTGTCAAATGATTAAAAATCTTCGAAAATACATTTTTTTGGATCTTTTTCTCTCAGTTTGTAATAGTTTGGCTTCGCTTGTATTAAATTTGCTATCGTATAACTGTTTATTTTTTTAATTCCTTAAAGTTCATTATTATTGTGCTGCGTTCCTTCTTTCCTTAATAATATCTTTGACAACCCACTGTTGATGATAGGTCTTACCAAAAATGCAGCAAGTGACGTATTACCTACTTTATAAATTTATCCATATTACAGCACAGGTTAGTTTGTAAGATATTTAAATTTCATTTTCATTATTGCTACTATTTTTATCATTATCATACCAACATTTTTATGTGAGCTGCCCTAGGTGTCAGTAGCGTTAAATCATGAGGTTAATTCTGTTGTTATTTCTATCATATTGTTATATTTTAAAAATATTATTAAGCCTGTATTTAATAACTGTTATGATCGAACTATAAATGTGTTTTCTTTTGCTACTGTTTATAAAGGTTGTAGAACGAAGAGGAATACCAGAGTGAAAAAATAATGAGAACCGAGGCTCTTTCTAATGGTATCGAGGCTTTACGACTTGGGTGTAAAATGGATTTTATTTTTATTTTTAGTCGAGTATAGAAGTAGATATCTATTGGTTATAGCATTTTCTTATCTCAGGTGGATCGTGTGATCATTTTTCAATATAACTTTTATTAAAACATAAAGAAGGAGACAATCGATTTTGGGCACACTAGAAGTTATAACGTAAGTTAATGGTATTATACATAAAAATACCAATTTATAATAGTAAACGGCCTAAAGCTTTTATGAAAATCTAACAGGAATCATGAAATCAGAAAAAAGGAATAGTTTTGTATTCATGTTCTGGCTAATGTAATATGAAAAAAATGCGTGTTACGAAACATTTTTGTAGTCTGCGTAAAAATAAAAATATTTTTTATATAAATAACTTGTCAAATACACATACTATGTATTAATATAATATATATTTATAACTAAAAAAGAGTTACCACTGAAAACTTGTTTTAATCATATTTCTAAAAGTATTAGCTAATATCCTATAACGTGATTCAAAGAGACCGTGGAACAAGACGTAGTAAAACGGCTATTTCGTCATTGCCTTCCGTGTCCGAGTATTACTATACGACATTGACGTTAGTCACGTTGCTAATTCTTTGTATTTATTTGCGATTTTACGAAAATGCTATCTGCAAGAACAGGATAATATAATAGTAATTGTGTCAATTATGCAGTTAGGTTTCAACGCAATGTGCGAAGACAATTACTATCCGAGACAGTTGAAGATGTGCGCTAACTTTTATGTGTGTGGATTTCTCAGGAGGTGAGTATTTTATGTTATGGAATGCAAAGAACTTAAAAAAAAAAACTAATTTCACGTATTTCGTCGCGTTTAACTTTTTAATTTCTGTGCTGCGACAGGAGTGTAAGTTCAAGCTTGACTGTGTAAAATGCGTCGTTCGAACGATTCGATTCGTTCATTGCTAGTAACCCAAACATTCAAGTATCTATTCTCGATCTTACGAAACGGGTCATTCGAGTCGAATATTAAAATGGATCATTACGAGTTTCAGCACTCTGTGATCTGTGAGACCCACTCGATAATGTCGGTCGTCGGACATTACTATACTCTTTGGTCCTAGGTCCTGTCAATCGTTTCTATCCGTAACGTTAAAAATGTAATTGCAATCATCAATACTTTGATAGGACCCAGATCCAATGAACGAATCATTCACGATTGACACATCATGTCAATACCAAAACACTACCAGCGATGATTTGCGAGGAGAATGAAATTAAAAAAAAAATCCTAATTTCAAAAGAGAAGACGCTTTGGTGCCACCATCTGCTTAGAATTCTATACATAATGAAATAAATCCAATATAAAGCAATATATAAGTAACGCTTGAAGATACAAAGTAAATTCGTTATACGTAGATCGGGTCAAAATTAATATTTAAAAGCTGAATTTAGCCCTCGTTAACTATGACGTCAGAATGTCAAGCACTTTAATCACCTCCGTGACCGTGACGTCGAAACCGTCATACCGTAAAGCGCCCGAAATGTCGGAATTACAAAAGGTAAAATGGAACGCGATAAAATCCGTAAAATGAGCTCTATTCAATTAATATTTTGTGCTACGGGAAGAACTTATTTCTTTTTTAATTTTGGATACAAATTTTTTATTAAAATAGTAATTTATTAATCTTTCTCAATAAAATTAAATATAATACATACAGAGCTGCCAACAGCTCTGTATTATTTACTCTAAATTTAAATAAACATATAAAAAGGCGTTGAGAGAAATGATTGAGCAATTATTATCTATCGTATCTAAACGTATAGAATGCAACCCTAGCAAATAAATTCTGCAGTTCCTGAAGTCGCTAACCATACGTAAAACAGCAGCAAAATGCTTCTGTTTTAAGATACTATTCTGTGCAAGCGTGGTCCTTCTCGATCGAGATAGTTGACAGTCATAAATCATAATACAGCTGCAACGTGGCACTTACCAAGTATATAATAATCGTACAAAAGCTATTTCTTCTGTATATGAAAAGTGTGCATTGATTTTGTTTAAAAAACCAACAAGTAAAGTAAAGTAAAGTTACAGCCTATATACGTCTCACTGCTGGGCACAGGCCTCCCCTCATTTCTGAGAGGGTTTTAGGGCAAGGAAGTGTCCGCCGCGTTGCCCCAATGCGTGTTGGCGAACTTTACATGTCTTCGAAATATTTTTCTCTTATTTCTCAGACATGCAGGTTTCCTCACCATGTTTTCCTTCACCGTCGAGTACGTGGTAAATCAGCACTTAAAATTGCAATTAACAATTTCATTGGTGCCGGCGGGGATCGAACCCGGGTTACTCGCGTTCTGTTATATTTACAGCGAGTAATATCTGAGCTACCGCGGCAAAAAAAACCAACAAGAATAAATATTTTGTTTTGTTTTCATTACAACATATTTAGACTGCGATATTAGTCTCTAAACAGTATTTTTTTTATAGAAGCTGGGAAGTTCGTAGAACCGGAAACCAATGGAAAAGAAAGGTTTTCAAGTGACAAGTGACAGCCTCGTACTGGTAAACGAAATTAAGGGGGTTACCCACTAGATGGAGCGATAATCTGGTAAGACACAGAAAGTCGATAGATGCATGTAACTTAGGACTAGGGGTAGGCCTATGTTCAGCGGTGAAGTCATAATAATGATAACGATATTCATCATGATAGAAGAAGGAAAGAAAAATGGGCACACAGTAGACCTGATGTTATTTGGATGCTGTGGCCTGTACATCTACATCTATTGTAAATTATGAATCAAATTACAAATGCTTTGTTACCCCTGAAAACTAAGATGGAATACTTCGTTTAAGTAAATAGGATTTCCGGTTCTTGTCATTCACCATACGAAGCACAATAGCACTATGCTGAATTTTTGACGCTGTATTATATGCGTCTTCTTCTTCTATTCTTCAGCCATAATACTGCGGGCTATACTACGTATATAAAATATCAATAAATTTATGTAATACAATAATAAATAATTAAACTGTAGACAATATTTTTCCCCAATAGTTTTAGGGCAAAATATATTTATAATACCGAAAAAAGTTAAGGATTCAAAGTTAAGATAAAAATAAATAAAACTTCAAAACTAATATGATCATACAGACTTACTACCCGCGGTGTTGAGCTAAAAACGCTATGTGCGTTTCCTCTTTATATTCTCTAACTTCTCATTCTCATTTGAAGCGGTGCACTGACCTCTATATTTACAAGTACGCTGGACTGGCTATACACCGTGACATGATGAAGCGATTTGATTTCCGCCATTTTGGCGCTGACAGCAGAAGTGTACGTCCACGGAACTAATACTAGGGATAAGACAGTGTACCAAATTATATCGATAAAAATTATATACCCTACCTATACCTAAATAAATGGAATGGACTCTATGGATATATAGACTCTACCCGTAACGTCCATTTTATTTATGTATTATATTAATATAATGTCATTATCATTCATCATCATTAAAACCCTTCACAAATCACTGCTGAACACAGTCCTCCCACGAGGAATGCCACAAAGCACGGTCCTGAGCTACTTGCATCAATCAACTTCCTGCATGTCTTACCAGGTTTTGACTCCATTTAGTGGGGAAACGTCCTACACTTCACCTGCCAGTACGAGGCTGCTACTCGAGAACCTTTTTTTCCATCGGTATTCGGTTATTCGAGCTATATAGCCGGTCAATTGCCACTTCAGCTTACTAATCCATTGGGCGATGTCGGTCACTCTGGTTCTGCTGCAGATATCCTCATTCCTAAGTTTGAAGAATAGCGTGAGCTGAGCATAGCCCTCTTCATAGCTCGTTGAGCGACATCGAGCTTCCTCATACGGCCAGCAGTGAAAGACCTCGTCTCAGATCAATATTTCATTACTGGCAACACGCATTGGTTGTATAATCTAGTTTTGAGGTATTCCTGACGAGAAGATGTATTGTAATCTCCCGAATGCTGCCCAGCCGAGTTGAATACGTCGATTGACGTCTGTCGAAGTTCAACTTCGACCGACAGGTCAATCGACGGACCTACCTAGTCGGACTATTTGTCCCAATAAAAATACTCATCAACAACTTCAGCTAAGTGCTCCCAAAAACCACCGGCATAAGTGTGACATGGACACTACACATGACTTTTGTTTTGTCCATGTTCATCTTAAGACCTATTCGTTGAAAGGCACTATTGAGGTCATTGAACATAGTGCGTAGGTCCTCCAGCTATTGTGCCATAAGGACTATATTCGGCAAATCGAAGGTGAGTGACGTACACGACATTGACGTTAATACCGTATCCTTTCCAGTCCAGTAGGTTGAAAACGTTTTCCAATGCAGCGGTAAAGTTTTTCGTGGATATTACGTCACCCTGTCTTACACATCTCTACAGTTGGATTAGTTTTGTACTCTGGTTCTGTACTCGGATAGCCATAATAGCCCTTAACCATTCAACTAAAAATTATTAAGATTAAACTAAGTACACAAATTAAAAATACATAATTTCCAGAATAATTTATTGTCAACCGTTAATTTTGTTTTATTATTATAAAAAAACAAATCAGCTGCTATAATAACACCTATTCTAATCAACTACAGGTAAACGACAGTAAAATATTTTCTACTATATAAAATTTATGTTTGTTCGTACTTTCTACAATGCCATACCGTTTATCAGATTGCGGTAAAACTTAGTCAACTTATTGGTTGCACTTGTGCGAAGGTTAGACGTATGGTACAATTAACTGTCACTAGAACTATTTATTTGAAAGTTATAGAAAGTTATATATCATTCTATTTTAATGATTGTATTATCATTCCTAATTATACAATATAACTGTTCCACATTTTTAACGATATTTCCACAATTATTTCTTCTGCGGCAGCAATGCGCTGTATATGAGCTAGCAAGATAATATAAAAAATATAAACGTTGAATTACATAGTTATCAGTTATTTACAACGTCATTTTCGAAATTAAAATTACAATATTAAAAAAAATGAAATTATCAATTACCGGGCTCGATATGTGAATGGAGCCAGGTAAAAACGAGCACTTGGAAGCATCAAGTGGTGCAGCCTCACCAAAGTCACGAAAAACAGTCGAGTGGCGCATCGCCAATCGCCATACCAACACTCCTCTTCCCTTACGACTCCACCTCGACTACAGCGGTACAGGGAGAGGAATCTCCTCTAGCCGCAGCCCACTAACACACATCCAACGTGGCTCGACATCATCAGGCGACCTTTCGACACTTGGCCATGGCCCTTGAGTTTGGTGGAAAATTAGGAAAGAAGAAATAAAAAAAACATTCGAAATAATAATCTAATACATAGTACTTGGTAGTTGGTAGTACTTGGTACTGGTACTACCAGAAAATATTGTCAGTATACTGCACTTTTTCAAAGTGGTGCGGTTCTCATATCTAATAAAACAGTCGTCTGTGAAATGTTTGGAACAAATATGATCATTTTGTTTCGGACGCCAATTCACAATATTTATGATTTTAAGCCATAATTTTAGTCTAGGTTCAGTTGGAAACCTGTTAATAAACATTTGATAATAATCTGTTGTTGGTGACTTTATTTGTTAACAGATAGGTAAGAAAGAACATCGATAAGTATTATAAACGAGGAACTCGACAACCCTATTGAATTTTATTGTTTATCAAAACTCAGTAATATACAGACAAACATGTTGGTATATATGATATTAAGATTAGTAACAAATTTCTAAGTACTTATATTATCAAATAGTTTTAATTTGTTTAATATTTATTGCAAATTCACTTACTTGTGAAATGTTATACCACTTTCCTTTTGATAATGAGTTTTACAGATTACGCACCCTCTCATTATTAATAAAAATAATTCTTATTATGTAACTTATATTATACACAATCAAACAACATAAAATACTTTAGTTTTTTAGTTTAAAAGTTCAAAATACAGACTTATTAAATATGACAATATGAATAAGACAACATACTTTGACATATTATATCAATTTTATTTTTCAAGACATCCCTTAGCGGCGCTTCAAATTGGCACAGTCATTTTGTATGGTATAGCCAGTCCAGCGTACTTGTAAATATAGAGGTCAGTGAAGCGGTGGTAGTACATAAAAGATGAGGAAATTAAGCGCAAATTAGAATTTTAACGTTTCATCTAAGCTTAATATCACACATGCGTAGTATCGATACGCATATTTGTTTTCTAAAAATTATTCTAAAATATATGTGCGAAGAAAATATAGTGATATGAGTGAGTGAGAAACACGGGTGGAAGGGTGAAGGAAGTTGTAAATTAAAATACTTTATTTATTAATACTGAAATTCCCATAAATAAATTATTAAAATGTTAGTCCTCTTCTAATGCTCTAACAATTTATTTAAAGGAAGAAAATTAATTATATAAGGTAAAGGTGCCTAATATGAGGTAGGTTCTTAAAATGCGATTATTTATAGATATTTATTAGAGTTAATTATTTCAAAGTGACTGACTTATAAATTATAAATTTTTAGCACACTATTAAATAAGAAAAACCATGAACTCCTTCATACTTTTCAGGCTGAGGACTCTCTATAATTTGTGTAAACGTTATTCTAACATTAATGTTAATTATAAATCAATTATAGGCGTATTTAAATGTGCATTAATTGTATATACAAAAAATCAACTATTTACATACACTATTATATACGCTTTTGCATTTATTTTATTTATATTTAAAACATTAGTTGGGCTACTTTTCTAGTAGACAAACGTGTTCATCGATCACTAATAATGTTTTAATAAATTATATATTATTTATATACAGTATAAACTAACCAATGTCTAACACAAAACTAGATAGCGCGCGATGAATAGCGTGCTGCTAGAACAAATTTGCCAACCGGCAGCCAGACGCCATTGTTGCTTCTAGAGCTAGATGCCGCACTTGCCGTCGCCGCGCGCAATCGCGTAATATTCATAGCGGCTACTTACATAGCACGCACCGTGTGCTATCGAAAGATAGCGCGCTATGATGTAGCACTCTGTGCTATATTTACCACTACTACACTGAGCGACACTAGTATCGTTTGGTCGGCCATTCGGTTGTGTTCAAACGTGCACTTTAGGAACCGACAAACAGGCGAGAAAATATGCAACCATCTCAACTTTTATCGGGAACAGATGGGACAAAAACAGATAGGATAAGCATAAGTACCTAATGTTAGGATGTCTTTATTGCTCTTTATGTTTGTATTATTTTGTTATATCACTTATATTACAGAATCGGTAAGCATTGCTAAAATATTTATAGTTTTGACGTGTACATTAAAGTTTTTCGTGTACATTAAATTTTACAAGAAATATGCAAAAATTAACATGGCATCTCATATTTGACACCTTTGCCCTATTAATATTTATGGAAAGAAAATTAATTATGCGCATCATAAAGCTACACGGGCCGCTGACGTACCGAAGGGAAGTAGCCTTACGCAGCCGTGTCCCTGTGTCAAAGTATAAGTCCTATAATGAAACTAGTTGCGACCTCACTGTTCACCTAAACTAAATTTAGTTGCGCGATTAAGTTGACATCCCACAAAATGCCGAATTGTTCAGTTTTTCGCTGCAAAAGGAGATCTGTCACGTCAAATTTATAAAAGATGGTGTTATATTTCATATGTAATTCTTTACGAAGTTAGTACTATTAGCTTTTTTATAATCTAAAAAATTACAAAATAACAGTCCATAATAACGGTTGTGTTGTTTCAGATTTGTTTACCAACACAGGTCGCTCGCGATCATACAATATGCGGTTCGCTCGAGTAGCGATACTGATCCGAGTCTGTATCCGAGTAGTCGGAAAATTGATTATTAAAGAAAAATGTTTATTATTAGCCGATTTTTATGTGTGGGAGTTTGAGAAAATTTGCGTGGTGCAGATTAAAAGACATAGTTTGGTACCGGAAAATAACGCTATGACTACTCCTGTAATTTGTTTTATAGAATAATGGTAACAAGCGAGCACACAGTCCAACTGATGGTAAATGGATTCTGAGGCTCATAGACATCTACATTTATCCTTGATTAAAATTCAAAATGCAGATGCGTTGTCACCCCTGAGGACTGGATGGAACCCCTGAGATGGAATGCCTTATTTTCGACTATATATAGTATTTAACACTGTTATTCTGTGTGTGTCCTACTCTGTTCGAGCCGACCCACTCGCGCTACAACCATAATTACACAGTTGCAGCACGGCTTTACTACGTAATATTCGATGGCATTGGATTGCGATAGGTTGTGGTGTAAGAGAATCCATCACTCTATTCCGTCTTGTTGGTATCGTAAAATACGATTTTGGAAAATAAAATACGAACTCCTTTGCCGCCAAATCGCATTAGTGTCATAAAGTGTCAATATAATGACACATACATAAAAATATGTAAGGCATTCCATCTTAGTCCTCAAAGGTGACAACGTATCTGTAGCCTTTTTTGCTTGAAGTTAGTTGCAAGTAATCATGAATTGTTGTAGCCCCTTACCATTAGGTGAACTGTAGTTCGTTGGTAAGTTCAGTTTTATAAAAAAAAAATCGGTCAATCCCCGCTGACCGACAGCCAGTGTACGTCCGCCGAGACAGCTTTGGACATAATTATGTCATTTATTCTAAAACTCTCCTATAATGCAGAAATTGCTAAGAGGGTAGACCTACTAAGACAGACTTCTAGGTAGAGAAATAGTCCTAGTACCAGTGTACCCAGTATCCATTCATAAGATTAAAGTCAAAACAAATTTATAAAATGTGTTTCCAACATTTGACGTGGCTACGTGGCGCAGTGGCTTAGCAATGAGTTGCGGCGTCTAGAGCCGCGGGTTTGAATCCATCACGAAACTAGTACTCGTATACGTATGGCCTACAAATATTTGGTAGTGATTAGGGGATGATTGACCCCTTGGATCGGTATGCCTTTTTGTAAAACGTTTTAAATAATTGTCTGGCTAACATATATAAAATGGAGCTTCCGAATGTAAGTGAAATTGAGTAATTTTTTAAGAGCTTTAAAGCGTCTGCAAAGTGATATTGCCGACGGAAAGTGTCTGGGAGTAATGATGTGGGATTTTTAATGATATTATCTAACATATACTTAAAAATTAGGTGAGAGAATTAACGTGAGGTGAGTAATGTTTTTACGTACCTAGATTACCTGATACCTGTTTTTTTTTTTTTTTTTTTTTGCATGGGGAAATGCCTACGCATACCCGCCTCGCGGGGGCAAGGACGGGTTATGTCGGACTCGCACCGACTAAAACCCCATGGTGTTCCACCTTTGTCGCATATTGGCAGGGCTACGGGAACGCTTTCGCACACATCCGCGGCCCTACTAGCGCCTGCCGCCCCATGGCAGCACCTCCTCGGGAGAGGAAAATTCCTCCCCGTTCTCCTTCCCAGGTAAGGCGCACCAGAACACATGACGCGCCTTCCTCCACGGCCTCCAACTACGTCTGTGCAACAGACGCCCCCGCGTCCGATGCACAAAGGCCATGGGGCCAGGAAAAACGAGCACTTAGAAGTACTAGCCTTCCCGACCCCATCGGCGGATCTGGTCTATGGCTCCGCCGCCAACCAAGATTCGGATGCAGAGGGTAGGGAGAGCGGCGCCTCGCAATACCGACAATCCTCTCCCCCCGCAGCCCCACCACCACCGCATCAACGGTGCGGCCCCGTTTGAGTCGCGAAGGATAGGGCGAGTGGCGCATCGCCATACCAACACTCCTCTTCCTCCGCGACTCCACCTCGGCTGCAGCGGTAGAGGGTGCGCGAGTCCCCACTCGCTGCAGTCCACCAGCACACATCCGAAGTGGGCTCCCCAAGCCCACTCGGAGCAGCCACCTCAGGCCGGCCCTTCACCTCGGGCCAGCCACGTGGGTTCCTCTTTGTTCACCGTGGGAGACCAAGCCACGGCTACTAAGCCTCCCCGCCACGACAAGGCGGGAACCCGTTCGGGGGGGGAGATTACCTGATACCTGGAAAATGGCCGTCTGGCCAAGTTAGCAGGTATGCATGAATAGTACATACTAATACTATTCAATCTTACACATTTGGTTCGTCAGAAAATGAGTGACGTCAGGTGGCCCTGGGATTTCGCTCTATTGAATCTTATGCTAATCAGAGAAATCTCAACAACATCACTCACATCAACGCCGCGGATTTACATATAATTCACAAAGGTGCTGAGAAAAAATTGCGCGGGTAAACAGAATATCCTCCTGCACCCAATGGTGAGGGAAGCCAGTGGGTACACGGGTGACTTTTTAATATTTAAATGGACTCATTTGTAAACCTACAGTTTTGTTAAGTTTAATGGAAATTGTTTTAATCAGAGCGACTTTTTAACTGTCCATATCAAATTAAAAAGTCAGGGTATGTTCTTAAAAGAGGCCTCTTTAATACTGCTGAATTCTACAAATTAAGTATTAATTAATGTGAAAAAAAATCTTGATGATTAAGATCCATTAGCTAAGTACTCAAAAATAATATTCATGAGTGTGCACTTTAAGAAATTGACGATTTGCTGATTGGACGTTCTGCTACTCACGCCTTCCGATAATTAGACGTTTTTATAAATAAATGTTTTACTAATTAATTTATTGGCCGTACTATATATAAAACTTTTTACGTAGTTAGACGATTTGCTAATAAGACTTTTTGATATCGGTTAATATCATAATGGGTGCCTTTAAATTTGATACAATTTTTACACGGTTTCATTAAAGAGACTCTGCTTGTTTAAGTAGCGCTTTAAAGTCACATTCATGTTTTTTATTAAACGAACTATACGCGTTTCTGTCTTCATACAAATCTTGTGCGTACGTTCAATCTTTATGAAATAGTTTTGTTTTTGCGCAATGATTAATTTTTTTTTAATTAGAGAGATATTATATAGATTTAAAAAATGTTAAAAAGCACTGCATCTTCGTCAATTATAATATCGGCCAAAAAAGACACTTTTCACTAATCTGTTGTGATTTTAATCAGTACCACGTTTATTTATGGATAATTTTTTGTTTTTAAATCTATACCCGCCTCACTGAAGCAATAATATACTACGTACTAGAAATAATACTAAGAAAAAAAATCTGTGTGCTAGTGTGGTTCTGCGTAAGGAAGCATAGAGTAGATATATATGTCACAGACCACGTAGATTTGAGCCCTTGAGCTACACTGCCATGTACTCGGCGCTAAAGACCGTGGGGAGTAAAACATGTGAAGGAAATGTGATTTTTTTATAAGAGTACCCCTCTTGTGCTATGCGGCAATAATGATCGAAAACACGTTGCAGAGCGGCGAATTCAAACCGGACTACATCACTGCAGTGGTAAAAGGGATCTTAACCAGAACAAGAATATAGAACACGCTTAGTTAGTCACTAGACCGACATATTATTCTTGTTCTTTTTCTTAAACTGGCAAAAGTACTTTGATGAATATGGCCTTTTCTGTTGAAAAGATTTCCTTAATCGCTTGGCAGACGGATTGGCAATATTTTGCAGGTCCCCATCACAAGCTAGATATTTTACGACTGTCCGAAAAGGAACACTTACTCCGTCGTAATCAGTTATTGGGTTTTTCTTTCAAGAAACTCTCAGTGTTAGCGCCGAGTCAGGAAGTTGGCGGTGTTTCATCCATGCACATCGGAAAGCACGTGAAGCCATTTGTCCTGCGCCTGATCTCTCTCCTGTCAAATGGATTACCATCCCATCAGACCTAACTGAAAGTGAGGGAAAATAGAGTGCATCTGTAGCTTGCGCACACACTCGTACGCTAATCAAGCTAATAATAATAATCCTTTCCTTCATAGATGGCTGATGGTTCCTGTTCCAGACTGGCTGCCGTGACCCAATATTCGGAATGGAGAGCATTATTATTATTATTATTCAATATTAAATTCTGTATTGGTCATTTGCACTCAATTTTTCGCATTAAACCGCTTAAAAGA
The DNA here is from genome assembly GCA_907164705.1 of Parnassius apollo. Taxonomy (NCBI): domain Eukaryota; kingdom Metazoa; phylum Arthropoda; class Insecta; order Lepidoptera; family Papilionidae; genus Parnassius; species Parnassius apollo. The sequence continues at coordinate 656,293 of CAJQZP010000969.1, read as the reverse complement.
TTAAAAAAAAACTTTTATTACAATTTATTTATTTTAAAATATTGCATAAATCTTACATCACAGTCCATCTTGATATAGCTTACTGACTCTTAATAACTATTCTAATTACACTGATATTTTTTCTAATTACACATTTACTAGTGTAATTTATTGTATTAAGTTATTTGCATGTAGTACCCGCCCCTTGCCGTAGAGGCGAGGACTAGTTTCCTTTAAAAGAAAAGCGGTCTACATGCGATCTGGAAGGTCCACACGACTAACTTCCCAGTGGAAATAATAAAAAATGTCATATGTTTTAATATTTTATACAATTTTTCATTTGGCATAAAAAAAGACTTGACCGATTTTTCTCAAAATTTATGAGGTCTAAGTTACATAATTATGCGTTAAATGAAACTGGTCTCATGTCAATATCATTCTTTGTTTTCGAGATAGACGAGGCGAAAATTGAATCCGAACATACATACATACATACGTACATAAAGATCTTGAAATGTGGAGATATGCTAAAATTTCCAATTTGCAAAATCGGACCCATTACAATAACTTCCCATTGGGAAGTTAAAAATTTAATTTTATTACATCATGCATGATATAATAAAATAATTAATAAATATGAATGTATTTTCACATTAATGTTCCTTAAATACTATATGTTTTGCAAAGTGGGTTTGTTTAAAGTAAATTTTAATTAATTAAACCTAATCGTTAGGGTATCTCTAACTTTACAATCAATTAACTGGCAAGGTTTCATGTAGCCAGTTCCGTTTCCCTTCATTGAACTCCGCCGCTGTGTGGTCAGTCCCTTCGAGAATCCATTTTGTGGTAAGGAGACCCTCTACTCCTACTGGACCTGTTAATTTTTTTAAATATTTTAAATTAATATTAATTACTGGAGTTCTAGTATTTAGTTTAGGGCCACAATATTTATAATTCATTATAATTTCGACGTTATTAAAGACATTTATGTAGAATATATCAAGTTGTAAAATTAATAATTTTTTACAACCGACTTCAATACAAATAAAATAAGAACATCATCAATGTAGTCTGACTTCGACTACATTGATGATGTTCATTATTATATACGTATTATTAAGAATAACTCAAAAACTACTAGTCAAATCTTGATCAAATTTGTATAGCACCCCATGAAAAGCATCAGCTTACAAACCAAAAGGATCATCAAAATCAGTTCAACTTGAGAAAAGTTCTGTGGTAACACGTATAAAAATACAGAACCAAATTGAGTAGATCCTTCTTTTTTGTATTTGGTTAAAATAGAATAAGTTTTTACATGAAATAAAGGCGTAATTTGTGAGCGATGAAATTAAGTAGTTAGTTTATTTACTCGCAACGCTAGATAAAACTTCAGTAACAAGAGGTGTAGCTAATGTGTCTCAATATATCTCATATTGAGAAGTAGGTCAGATTTATTACCAAATGTCAACCCTAGTTTCACTTGGTACATGCTTTTAAATAATACTAGTTTTTACGGATTTTATCGCGTATATTTAATTTTTTAAATACCCGACGTTTCGAGCACTTTACAGCACCTAAGGTCACAGGGGAGACTGAGATGTTCAACGTCTAGATGTCATAGTTAACCGCGGTTATTATTACCTTAGATTATTAAAATTTAATCTATGGTAACCGCGGTTAACTATGATATCTAGACGTTGAACCTCTCAGTCTCCCCCGTGACCATGAAGAAGGTAGAAGACCATGGGTGCTGTAAAGTGCTCGAAAAGTCGGGTATTTAAAAAGTTAAATATACGCGATAAAATCCGTAAAAACTAGAATTATTTAAATGTGTAGTGTTCGCGTAAATACATAAAATCATTGGTACATGCTTCTGTTTAGGTAGACCTATGTTCTATATGAGCTAGGCATTTAAAAAAGCTTGTGATCCGATGTGAAGTGAATCAAAACAGGTTTGAAAGTGCATTAACCACTAGTCAAATAATTGTGTTTTGTTATGTATCTTTTATATTATGTAAATACACTTAATGTACAATTTATTGTAAATTTCATGTTGTTTTTACCTCTAGCATGAATCCTCGCTGTCGAGATGCCGACCTCAGCACCGAGACCAAATCTAAATCCATCAGCGAACCGAGACGACACATTATGGAATACGCACGCACTGTCTACAATTCCAAGGAACTTCTTTGCAGTCGTGTCTGTAACGATATTTTTTAATAAAAGCAATTTTAATTTTAATACATTAAGTAATTTAATTTTCTTTAGAGTATATTATCACATTAAAAATAAATAATTATAATTTCTTATAGGCGTATTATAAAAAATATAATATGTCATTTGGTACGCTTGGATTTAAAGGAATGCATTAATCACATCTCACATGTATGTAAATACTTGTGGTAGTGTTTGATATTTCACTGTTTTGATGATTTTTATAGGATAGAGTGACAAACGAGCACGCAGTCCACCTGATGGTAAGTGGTTGCTGCAGCCCATAGACATCTACATCTATCTTCGATTGCAAATCAAAATACAGATGCGATGTCAACCGTAAGGATTAAGATGGAGTGCCTCGTTTCCAGTAAAAAGGGTCTCCGGTCCTCTGCACTCACCATACGAAACACATCAGTATTAAGCTACTATTTTACGCTGGTATACTGTGAGAGCGTGGTCCTTCCCCGGTCAAGCCGACTCATTCGTGCTACAACTATACTACTAATATAACTGCAGCATGGCTCTACCACGTATAAAAAGATGTAATAGAAAGATAAAATGATACTACTACTATACTCCTTTTGTGCCTAGGTATCCGTCCGAATAGATCGGAGACTCTCTTCCCTACTTTTGTTGCCAAATAGCAGTGTTTGCAATTCATAGCAAAGCATTCCATCTTAGTCTTCAAGGTGACTACGCATCTTTAGCTTTCTTTGTTTGAAATTGGAGGTGTCCATGGACTGCAGTAGACATTTATTATCAGCTGAAGCGGAAGCATGTTTGATACTTCTTCATCTACTTGAATTTGCCTTAACTACCACGCTTAACAAGCGGATTTTGCGATTGTAATGCAAGATGTCTTATTCCTTTTATCACAAATATTGGACGTACTATGTAGAATATGAGCGTCATACTCCATAGGGACAGATTGGATGTAACTGTAGCTGGCAATAAGAAATTATTTGCGTCTTTCCACTTGACCTCGAGAATAACAACATTCTCGCGTTAATGATAAAACTAAAGATGGTTAGATTAAAAAAATCTACCATGAACTTTTAGATGTAGTCCACTGCTGAGCAAAGCCCTCATAAGTAGCATAAAGCATAAAGCATAAACACTCACGCCTGTCACCCAGAGGGGTAGGCAGAGACCACGGACTTCCATTTGACACGATCCTGATATACCTCTTTCGCCTCCTTTACATCCATATATCTACGCATACATGCTCGACGGTTAAGGGTACTTTTAACGTGGCCTATTTTCAAAATATCGCCAATTTGGTCGATAAACTTTTTTCTAGGGCGTCCCTTCCCGACTAGGGAATAGAGTGAATGGGGCACTACACTCTATTGTGAAGAACCAGAATGTATCAAAAAAAGCACGTATGGTAATTATATATATGGTAAAAAAAACGCTGTGTTAGTCCCTACTTTAATGTATAGTAGTGAAAGCTGGGTGTGGCAGAAGAAGCACGAAAGTAGAATAAATGCTGTAGAAATGCGGTCATTATGGAGTATGCTAGGGTTGAATCTGAATGACAGGGTGAGAAATTGCATTTGATTTGTTTGATTGATAAGAGATAAATGTGGTATGCAAGATGATGTTGTGACCAGGATTAAGAAAGGAATGCTTCGGTGGTTTGGTCTTGCAGAAAGAATGAATGAGGAAAGAGTGACAAAACAAATTTATATGGCAGATGTGAATGGCAGAGTCGGGAAGGGACGCCCCTCACAAGTAATGCCACAGAACAAGGTCCTGAACGACCTACTGCCACTGACATCCTGCATATCTTACCAGGCCGTTACTCCATCTCGTGTGCTCATCTTAATTTATATTATTATTAGAAAAAAATTACCGTTTTCTGTTACAATAACGTCGGTATGTGAGCTTCCAAATCTGTGTATATGTTCAACGGCATCTTCCATGTCTTTAACTAACTCTATACAACATTCTAATGCACCGTACTCATGCCGCATAGTTCTTGCAGGAGGTGGACCAAAAGTCAAATGACTTGCAAGTTTTGGCCCTGCGTGTATTTTAACACCTTCGTTTTTTAACATATTGCATATATCCGTAAATAATGAACCTGATAAGTGATCTTCGTGAACAAGTAAAGTTTCCATAGCGTTGCAAGCGGCTGGGTAGTCACACTTCGAATCTTTAACTATTTTCAAGGCTTTTACCGGGTCTGCATCTTTATCTATATATACGTGACAAATGCCTTCCGCGTGTCCAAGTACGGGTATATGTTGCGATTGTTTTTGAATACTTCTGACTAGGTCAGATGAGCCACGAGGAATTATAAGATCAATATGTTTTTCCATGGATAACAAGTCGCTTATTTCTTCTCGTGTAGAAACGAGTGATATTGCATCTGCTGCGCCTACAGTATTAAGAGATTCCTTTACAAGTTCCATCAAAGTTTTGTTGGAATAAGCTGCTTCTTTCCCACCCTTAAGAAGTAAACCATTGGCTGATGCCATGGCTAAAGCAGCAACTTGAGGTAGTGAATCAGGTCGGGATTCAAAAATTACTAGCAAAACACCAATCGGAACGGTCACCTGTCTGAGTATTAGGTTTTCAGCCAGCTTTGTTTTTCGTAGAACTCTTCCTACGTTTTCGTAACTTGAATCAGCTATTTGTTTTAAGCCAATAGACAAAGTTTTTAATTTTCCTTCACTTAATGCTAATCTGTTTAAAAGCGGTTTCGCAAGACCACTTTTAGTTGCTTCTTCCAAGTCTTTTGCATTGGCTTCAAGTATTTTATCTTGTTTATTTATTAACAAATCGGACAAAGTATGTATAGCGGATGCTCTTTCAGAGGGGCTTAATTGTAGTAAAACTCTGCTACCAATACGAGCTGAAATTTAAAAAACGTTAATTAAATATGATATTCTTTTTCAAATATACAGAAAAAGATACTTTTAGAATTTTTGTCATCAAACACTATTGTTATTGTAAAAAACAAAATGTTGAAGCTACATACCATTTTCAGCTAACACATCAACAGAGGTTGATGAATTAGTTGCATGGTCTGTAAAGAAAGTGCCTACTTTTCGGCCATTAATTATTGTTTTAATAGCTTTTTCTTGCATTCCGTTGCAAATAACGACGCTAACACCACGCGCCATTGCCCACGTTGCGGCATTTACTTTAGAATCCATACCTCCAGTTCCAACCTATGATATTACATTTAAATTAGGTATTTTCAAAAATGTTTCTGAATTATTCACAAAGAGATATACCAGTCTAGGCGAGTATTACTATTATTAATATTACTATCATGAATTTTCCATACATTTAAAAAAGAAATATTTATCTTTTTCTTTAGAAATATGTTTTGACTGTAAATTCAGCAGTTTCAAAATTTTAAAACTCTTATTTTTTATAAACATCTAGTAAATATAGACGAACTATAAATTCGGAATTTATTCTACATTTATATTATAAAGTTCCACAAAATTTTATAAAATTAACAATGAAAAAAAGAATAACCTTTGATTTTTGCCCAAACTGTACTTGGTCTCTGTCCTTAGAAGTGTAAGTGTGTATCATACGGGCACCATCTTCCCAAGGTGGCTTGTTATAAATTCCATCAACATCAGACATCATTATAAGTAAATCGGCTTGCACTTCTGCTGCGAGCAAAGCTGAGAGACTGTCATTGTCTTTTATCCCAATACCCTGTAAGCAAAAATTTTTTGATTAGATGGCTTATAAAAATGATATAAGAGAGTCTGTTAATATATATTAGTATTTTACTGTCGAGTTAGTTATAAATGGGGAATCCAACAAATTTTTATAAAGTTTTATTACCCTCACTTTGCAAGGTGTTTCCGAAAGTGACAAGAAAAGCTCTGGTGACAGACTGATGTCGAAAAGCCCATTTCAATGAGCTGAATCTAAATTTTACAGACTGGTGATTAGAGTAATATCACGGGCGTGACGTTACCGGCACTACGATGACTACCTTGAGTTGAGTTGCCTGCTCGGCATGGTAAGAAGAAATATAAGACGTGGATTTTGGTACATTCTTGAAAAAATCTATAACTAAATAATAATCAGACCAAATGTCAATCGCAGCGGAATATCTCAAAGAAGCTAGCTATCTGCACAGGACAGGATTATAGAGCTCAAGTGTGTGTGTGCATTCATGGAGTGCACTGTTTATTCCTCTACTCTAATATACTAATAAATAGACAATCCGACACGACTGGAAAGAGACCAGGCGCAAAAGCAACGACTTAACATGCTTCCCAAGGTATGGGGCATGAAATACCGCTAACTTCCATAAGCGCAAACTCCCGGTTGTTTTGAAGAATTCCTTGAGAGAAAAACTCAACAAGCGATTTTGACCCGACCACTGACCTGACTGACCACATGAAATCAGGGCCATATGATAAGCGGTCGTGCTTCTGACCACTACACTAACGGAGCAGTCTAGCAGATATTAATGTTTATACTTCTGTCGTAATATCTAACCGCCAGCACACACACACACACACACACACACACACACACACACACACACACACACACACACACACACACACACACACACACACACACACACACACACACACACGCACGCACGCACGCACGCACGCACACACACACACACACACACACACACACACACACACACACACATACACACACATACACACACACACACACACACACACACACACACACACACAACACACGCACACACGCACACACGCACACATACATACATCCGTACGGACGTCCACGTAAAATAAGTCAGAATAGCTTCCTGGGATCTCAAAATGTCGAGATCTGATGAAAACTCGATTTTCGAAAATCGGGGTGAAACCAATAACTTCCCTATTTTTGAAAATTTTGCAAATTTCTTAGCGGGAAGTTAAAAAAAGAACACAACATAATATTAAATCGTTAGTTTTAAGGATTAAATATTGACATAGAAGTGGGTCTTACGTAGTCTGCTTCTTATTTAAGGGTGAAACGAGTACAAAATGAATATTGATTTTCACCTTGCAGCTATTAGTTTCGTTTTAAGTTTAGTAAAAAAATAATTAGAATAGTGTTATAAACTTTCTTTAATAGAATTTATAATCGGCTTAGCTTTTTATAGAAGCATAAAAGCAAAGGTATTTTTTTAAATAAAAAAGAATACTAGCGACGCTATTAACATTACTAATAATCCTATAAGCCACTTCAAGTAAGATAAAAAATCCTTGTGCTTAGAGGTTCACCACAGTGGACAAATGGCAGATTCGAACCCAAGACTCTGCGAGTTTGTAGTCCGGCACGGATTACAAACTCGCAGAGTCTTGGGTTCAGAGTCTTGGATCAGGCTACTGTCGCTTCAATTATATTGACTCGACCTTATAGTCCTATGGATAATAAAAGCTTTTTGTCACTTTATAATGAGATTAACCTATATTCGGGAAATTCGGGAAAATTACGACACATCTTCTCGTCAGGTATACCTCAATCTCTGAAAACTAAAGTGTACAACCAGTGCGTGTTGCCAGTGATGACTTACGGATCAGAGACGTGGTCCTTCACTGCTGGCCGTATGAGGACGCTCAAGGTCGCTCAGCGAGCTATGGAGAGGGCTATGCTCGGAGTTTCTCTGCGTGATAGACTCAGAAATGAGGATATCCGCAGTAAAATCAGAGTGACCGACATAGCCCAACGGATTAGTAAGCTGTAGTGGCAATAGGCCGGCCATATAACTCGAAGAACCGATAACCGATGGGGAAGAAAGGTTCTCGAGTGGCAGCCTCGTACCGGTAGGCGTAGTGTAGGGCGACCTCCCACTAGATAGAGTGACGACCTGGTAAGACATGCAGGAAGTCGATGGATGCAGGTGGCTCAGGACCGTGCTTTGTGGCGTTACTTGGGGGAGGCCTATGTTCAGCAGTGGACTTGTGAAGGGCTGTAATGATGATGATGATGAACCTATATTCATCCAATTATAGAGTGCAGCCATACTACGAGTATGTGAAGAAAATAAGTTTTCTTTTTAGATGTTTTTCCAGTTTGAAGGTTTCTTCAATATGGCTTTTACTGCCGAGCACATGATAAATTGCCATTTAAATTGCACTATCAATTTTCGTAGTTACCCAAGCATGGTAATATATGGTTAGCACTTAAACTCTTAGCATCGTATTTTCTTATTTTTTTTAACGTACAACAAATGGTTTCATTATAGTTTACCTTTTTTCCAGTCCCCGGAACAACGGAGTCATCGTGAATGTACATGGGTGGGCTAACAGCATCATTTGTATTTATGATAGGAACGATATTTAAAGATATTAGCTCTGAAAGGGTGGCGTACAAATTCTTTCGAGTCTCTTCGTTATAAAAATCTGGTTTTGTTACTAAAACCTGGAACAAACCAATTATATTAAATAAGAACTGGTATGTGTATATTTAAACTATTATATGCATAACTAGCTCTCATCTGCGACTTCGTCCGAGTAGAACATAAACGAAGAACCTGAAGATCCACAATGGAGGTTTTTTTTTGGATTTTTATAGAGACGAAATGCCAACCCCATGTAGTAGTTGTCTTTGGGCAAGTGGTTTAATTCTTAAAAAATCGCTTTTAAATAAGAAGTTTTGCTGTTTTTTGTAAACTGTTTGCGATATGGAAAAAATGATATTGCATTAAAAAAATGATATAAACGATTTTGAATCTAAACTATACTCTAAATAAAAATATAATCAAAAAAGTTACACTTTTTTGATTATATTTTTTAAATGTACCAAACATTTGCACAAAAATATTATATGCAATTGTATAGTTCTATTATTATTAAGTCGCCAGAATCTTTCTAAGATACAAAAAGTTTCTAAGATACAGTTATTACAACTAGTTTAGAAGCCAGGGTCCCATTTAATTGTTAAAAGATTTGTGGGAAATAAATAATTTATTGACTTATTTATTTAATAATACATATAGTGATGCACGTTTTTCGGATAAAATGGCCTTAATCAATACTGGCGTTGCTCCTTATATTTTCAAGTTTCATCGCAATTGGTTCAGCCATTCCCAAGAAAACCCCCTGATCTTAGTACAAGCTAGTTATTTCAATATTACTGCCTGAAAATTAAAACCACACAACTGTAGCATTTAAAAAGGCATTGGGTAGTCATTTTGTTTACAATACTAATTACTGACTCTGAGTGATTTTAGGCGTCAACAAGATTATTTTCTTTAATTCCAAATCTATGAATGTTTAATAATGTATTAGTAAGTAAGTACTTACAATATAGCTACACAAACCCAACCAAGGGAAAGGAAAAGTTTTCTAAAAGTCAGGTTAGAAGATTCCGATAGATTTGGTGCTACTAAAATGCACGATCGAAAATATTTAATCCCTTCCCTATTGAACGCAATTCGAGTACCGAGCGCCACAATATTGCTACTTTGTACGGTGATAACAGTTACCTTTATAGCGCACGTGGAATATTTACTATTATAAGGGTTTTTCGTGATAAGGTCCGAAAGTAATCACAGATTTATATCTATATTCGTTTAGTTATTATCGTCTATTATTTGGGATGGTAATATTATGGAAATAGGTTTTGAATTTTGTGTACTTAAACAAAATATTTCCAGCAATAATTATTAAACGTAAATCCATAAAAATGAAGTTTGTTATTGAAATTATAATTCCTCAAAACATCTCTACGTTTTGAGGTTCATATAGTCCGATTCCACGTTACAATGAAAATTTCTTGATGAATGAAAAAACTTTTAAATAGGGAGTTGTAAATATATCTTTTTTTTTAATCTATCTTACCTGTGCTATTTTAACGTTATACTGTGAGAACATTGCGTCGTACATTGACATGAGTTCGGATTGGCCCACAGCAGCAGCTGCACGCGGGTCCAAAATGCTCCCTGCATCCTATGGAGATATAGCAAACTTTAAAGTATGAATAAAATAATAAACATATTTGGGAATTAGAACATAGACAATGGGTGCGTTTGGCAGAAAAAAGCGCTAGCAAGCGCTTGTAAGCAAAATGGCGATAGTAAGCGGTAAGCGCTGTCAAATCGTAAGTAGCTATTTTCCTCCAGGACACGATTTGTTAGTTTTAACCGGGAAACCTAACCTAATTTGGAAATATATGTTTGTGCAAAGTATTCATATTAGAAATTACAATCATGAATTTTAATAGACATGTACATGTTTTATTCATGTATTAGTAAGTTTATTAATACGAATATTGCACAAAACAACTTATAAACTCGGCCATTCACATTCATGTGAATGGCCGAGTCGGGAAGGGACGCCCTAGGAAAAAGTTTATCGACCAAATTGGCGATATTTTGAAAATGGGCCACGTTAGAAGTACCCTTAACCGACGAGCATGTATGCGTAGATATATGGATGTAAAGGAGGCGAAAGAGGTATGTCAGGATCGTGCCAAATGGAAGTCCGTAGTCTCTGCCTACCCCTCTGGGTGACAGGCGTGAGTGTTTATGTATTATGTATGTATGTAACTTATAAACTCTACTTCAAAACAAACAAAATTAAATAAGCAAAATGGCGGATTGTGTCAGCGCTACCGAAGTAGCAATCGTGTCCTGACCGAAAACTATTTCAGCGCTTATAATCGCTTGCTAGCGCTTTTTTCTGCCAAACACACCCAATTTCTTAAGTATGAATACTTATGCACTACACTGTATGCTTCATAATTGCCTTGTATTGGCTCATAGTTGCAACACTTGGCGGGCGAGTTGACAACCGCAGTTTTTATTATTTTGACCTGTTATCCGAAAGATTCTGATGCCCATCTCTTGTTTCAGTGTCCCTCGGTCACCTCTTTTGACGACCAGCGGATTAAATGGGGTAATGCATTTTATTACTACAAGCAATGTATTAGCGCTTGACTATAATTTAAAATTATGATATAATGGTAGTGGTGATGTGAATGACCAATGATTTCGAATCAAAGATCTGGAAAGACTTAGCCTCTTTATCATCATCATCATTGCTTGACTTAGACTGAGAGAGAGTGAGAGAGAGAGTGAGAGAGAGAGAGAGAGAGTTTAAAAGTAAAGTGAAATGTACTAAAGTAATGCAATGTTTCTATTTTTGATTCCAAAAACATTTTATCAAGCTTTTTCTGTTTGCTGTAATTGGAAATAAATCTACAGTGCCTCAAAAAATACCGCTCTATACAAGTACATTTAACCCATAAATAAAATATACTTTTAATAGTAAAATTACGAAAGAAATGGCATTACTCAATTCTCTCAGGATTTTTTGAGTACCACTTTAATAAATGTTCGGTGATTTAACCGAATATTCGGCCGAATACGAATATTCGATAAAACTGCTGGTTATGCCGAATACCGAATATGAAACGAATATTCGGCCCATCTGTAATTTAAATGGCACTTAGGATACATAAATCATCGCACCGTTCCGGAACGTGCTCTTACAAAATGATAGCGACAAATGTCGTGTAATATATTATGTGTTTGTATGGTGAGAGAAGAAAACCGCAGACCAAATTATTATTAACGAGGAACTCAGGAATAATTTATTATTCGGCGATGGGTAAAGGTCTGTTATTAAGACGTCATTACTTACACGCGAGAAAAAGAAAATAATTTGGTCATGCTTCTTGCTGATTAAAACTATTCTTAACCATTTAAGTATTTTTTACATATATTATGCATATTACTCTCTTTCATTAAGAATATGATTTGAATAATGATTTCTTATATTTACGCGAACACTACACATTGATTAAAACTACTTTTACGGGTTTTATCGCGTTTAATTTTACTTTTAATTATTTTTATTTTTAATTCCCGACGTTTCGGGTGCTTTCCAGCATCATGGTCACGGGGGACTGAGGTGACTGACGTCCCGATGTCATTGTTAAGCCCGGAGTACCTTCAGCTTAATTAATTATTGTTTATGGTCCGATCTATACAAAATGAACTGACTATGTCCTGAGGTTTTGCAGTGGTATGCTTGGGTTTAGTTCTGATTTTATTGATTATAGGGTCCCAAGCAGTTGGTAGTACCCAGCCTCCTTCTCTGAGGAATGATACATGAGGCTATTGAAATTAAAAAAAAAAACATCCTAATTTCAATAGCCTCACGTATCATCCTTGGTAGGAATCGGTGTTCTTTTGCGAGGATTTGTAGTCTATCAAATCTGGTGTATTTGTTGCCCATTGTGTGTGTGTATGGCCGTGACCATGAGTGCTGGAAAGCACCCGAAACGTCGGGAATTAAAAATAAAAATTAAAAGTAAAATTAAACGCGAAAAAACCGTAAAAGTAGTTTTAATCAAAATATGATTTGAAATTAAGTTTGAGATCATGCTCCAGATGAATTTGTGAAGCCTAGATCTTAAATTTTGAATTTTATACAAGATTTCCTTACCTCTCTGGTATGATCACTCGGCGACAAAGTCTCTCGCATTGAAAGTGACATTAGTAATTCTTGCGTTAGTTTCTGTCTTCCAAAAGCCACTGCACCGCTCGTCACCATTATGCACTCTCGACCTTCGTGATGACATTCTGCTACCTAAAATAGTAAAATAGTATAGTTTACTTTATTTTGTTGTTCTTATAAATCGCATTAGCTGACAAATAGGAATAATCTTGCCAGTATTAGTACATTGGTTCTGCGTCTAACATGCCATCTGAGAAAGCATGGTAACTTTTAACCAAACCAAACCAACAAAGAAATATAAACAGAAAACTACGTATAATTCAAGTAATGGCGAAACCATTCTTGTTAGAATTTCGTACATTCGTATATTTTTTATATAAGGGTGTTCAATAAAAAATAAATCAATAATTGACCTTTTCCTTCACCGTCGTAAATCAGCTGGTAAATCAGCACTTAATACGAGTATTAGAATTATTAGTAATTTCCCGATAAAACCCGGTTTGGTCGCATACTGTAAAATTCACAGCAAATGCTTAGCCCCAGGCCCAATACAGCTATGTGATTAGTAATAGTTATTAAAATATAAATTGTAAATCCAATTTCTATATATAATTTAAAAACCAGAAAACGTCATTTTAAGTTACTTTACATACCTGTTCTACGATTGACGCTAATCGGCCCAACGCCAGACCGTTTCCATCTTCTCTAGTTATTACCGCACTCCCAAGTTTAACAACGAGCCTCCGCGCATACTTCAGCTGTGATCGATCTGTAAAAGTTCTTTGCTTGCGTTCTGCACTGACCAATGTGCGTTTGTCCACGTTAATGTCCTGTAAACAAAATATTTCCAACATGAAAACAAAATCTGTCCGTTAAGCTGAGCCACTATTTTAAAAACCTAAGCGACAAACGAATTTATAGTCCGCTTACTAGTAAATAGCTACAACTTTCTATATACACCTGCAGCCGACTCAAAACAAAGAAGGCTAAATATGCGTTTTTTCCTTTGAGGACTAAGATGGAATGCCCATACCGCGGTATTATACTAGCGCTCTTTATCCTTTAGACCTGAACATTGCAGTGCAGTATTGCTATTTCGTAACGTAGGTAGCATAGGGTATAGTAAATAAAGTAAAGTAGTTACAGTCTATATACGTCCCACTGCTGGGCACAGGCCTCCCCATTTCTGAGAGGGTTTTAGGGCAAGGAAGTGTCCGCCGCGCTACCCCAATGCGTGTTGGCGAACTTCAAATGTTTTCGAAATATTTTTTTCTTATTCCTCTGACATGCAGGTTTCCTCACGATGTTTTCCTTCACCGCCTAGCATGTGGTAAATCAGCACTTAAAATTGCAATTAACAATTTCATTGGTGCCGGCTAGGATCGAACCCGGGTTACTCGCGTTCTGTTATATTTACAGCGAGCATTCCATCTGACCTCCCACGGCTCTCATAAGGTATAGTGTTTAGGTAGATTAGATCGAGTAATATAAAAGTATAGCTAAAATAGCTGCGCAATTGATAACCTCTATTAATATCAAGGAAGTATCGCCATAGTGAAAATGGGCTTAATAATATAATTATCTGTTTTCAGTAGTATCATTAGATGATCAAATTATGTCACGTATCATTTCAATCGTAATCTAAAAGGGTTTATTCCTTTTTGTCTTAATTAGCTTAATAATGATTTCAAACGGGATTTGTTATAGTACGTATTTCAGTCGAGCATCAGACCGAAACTATTAATAAAGGTATGAAATATTTATGACACCTCGGTTTAAAACCTCAATATAATTATCGCAGAGCTTTATTTTTAAAAACATTGTCTTAAGTAGACAAACTACTAACAAAAAGAAACTAGTCTTAGCATATATAATTTAAATTAAAACGGAACGGGATAATTGATATTTTATGTACACTAACATAGAATTTTCTAATGCACAACATACATTGAGCTGAAATTTAAGAATAAACTTTAAAGAAAAACTAAATCCGAATGATCCAATTTTTTAAAATAGCAATTTTTAAAGAAAAAGATAATAATTTATAAATAATTTAAGTAATATTGCATGGAATACTTTTTTATTTTAAAAGTAAATACGCCATAACGCTGTAAACTACTGTGACTTATGTTTTAATAGAGCTAAAGAAAGAAAAAATCCTACGGTGAATATAAGAAACCAAGTCCGGTTACAAAGAGCGATCGGGGTTGTCGGCATCGCCGATAAAACAGAACCTTTTTTATTCAATATCGATTATAAATAATACTTATTGAAAGTATTTTTTATTTTACCACTGGTTCGGAAAAAAACCTACGTCCTGGGGAGAACCAGCAAGAAACCCAATAGGACTTTTTTAAATAACAGCTTATAATCATGTATATTACAAGTAACACCACAAAACAAATTAGAAATAGCTTGATAGCAATCACCCTTCCCAGGGGTTATTTCGTCCATAAATTACTTAATTTTTATGACAATGCTTTTTATACAAACTTAGTTTAAAGTTTATGAACTTTTTGTAGGTCAAATTTCTTATATTTTCTGGGATTTACCACTGGTTTACTACTAGCTTGTGTTTGTTCCTAGTATTTACAGAATTAATATCACTTAGTTTTGTAGAATTACTTCTGTTTTTTGTGTACCTAAATTACATTTTCATAATTGTATTGAGAGGCCAAAGTTAATATATTAATTTCCTTAAATTTTTGTCTGAGCGACTCTTTAGGCTTTAAATCATAGATCGCTCTAATGACCCTCTTCTGTAAAATAAATATAATTTCAGTGTCAGCCGCGTGTGCCGATAGCAGAATACCATATAACGTTATACTACGGAAATAGCTAAAGTAAACTAGTCTAGCTGTTTCAACATTGGCAAGAGTTCTAATCTATTTTACAGCGTATGCTCCAGAACTAAGTCTGAACGAGTGCCAAGTTCTATAGCATTTGCTAAAATCATAACACGTTCTTTAACTGATTTAAATAAAATGTGTTACGTTTATTGTTACCGAATTCATAACTTGGCAATTTTTCCTTTTGCTTGCCTCATATTGTAGGCGTCGTAAGAGGCGACAGAAAGAAAATAAAACAGGAAATAAGCTACAGCAACTTCCTGACAGAAAATACAAATAAAACAAAAGCGGCTATGGCTGCGATTGGCAACCCTATGAGGCAATCCATGGGAAGGTCAATGTTTAACAGTGAACTTCGATAGGCTGTAAATATTAATAATTTAATATTAATAAATATATAAACAAATATTAATAAATTAAAAAATTTAAATATCAATAAATAAATATTAATAATAATGATCATGACGATAAAGTTATAGTATGTATAAATTATGTTAAACGTGATAATATTTTATAAAGCTTAAAATTGAATTATTTTAGTTCTTTCACACAATTTAGGTTTAATATAAAATTTCATTATTAGACAGGTCCAACCATTTCTAAGTTATGAAGGCATCGAAAGAGGCTCAAAATGTTTTGTGTAATATAAACATGAGGTTGAACCTTCGAAAATAATGTTTTATGGTCGCTCCGGGCGGATTCATTATTATAAAGGTACTATAAAATGCTGGCAAACTGCCGACATGGGCTGCCATTACTGAAACCATAATTGCAATTTTAAGTGCCGATTTAATTTCCACTCAACGTTGAATTATAGCATTGGGGAGAAATTTGCTGCTACTAGCTGATAAGTAGAATTTGCCTATTCAAAACCTACCTAAATAAAAGGGGTGAACATATAAGAACATATATGAACATGAATGAACATATGCCAACTTTTTGAACTTCCGACCTTACCCGCATGCACACAAATTTGCAGTAGTAGACAATATGGGTAAATTTTTCTAGTAATGCAAGAAAGTTGTTTCCTGTAAAGGGGTGTACCTGGTGGTAGACTGAAAGGATAGTTGATGATGGTAATAATAAAATAAAGCCTCGTACAAGGCGTTCCAACTTAATCCTTAGAGATGACAACACATCTGTAGTCTTCTTTGTTTTAAGTGGATTACCGTAGCAGATTACTATATAATGTTGTTTGCCAAAAAAAAACTGCCTCGTTAACCTAGTGGTTGTAGTAGTGCGACTGCTGATCATGAGGTCGGGCTCGGGTCAATAACTTAATTATTGAGTTTTCGGTCAAGAAGTTCTCAGTAGCTGCCCGGAGTTATGAAATTGGCGGTGTCTCACCCCTGTGCCTCGGAAAGCACGTAAAGCCGTTGGTACTGCACCTGATCTCTCTCTGATCGTGTCGGGTTACCTTCTCATCGGATTATGAGTGAGGGAATAGAGAGTGCACCTGTGTTTGCGCATACACTTGGGCACTATTGCGCTATGTCCGTTAAGGCAGGCCGCCGTGACCGAAATTCGGTCGGGAGGATATTATTATTGTTATTAGTTGCCACAAAATTTAAGTTCTTATATAGTTTTGTATAATTCATATATATATATATATATATATATATATATATATATATATATATATATATATATATATATATTCTTCTTCTTCTTTTCTTTTCTTGAGTTGTCTGTGTATCAAGCTGTGCTCGTTCCAGATCCTTGGTTACGGTTGTCCACCACGTGGTTAATGGACGTCCTCTGTCTTTTTTTTTCTTTGGAATTGCCAAGGCCTTCCTCACCGGGTGTTCTTCATCCCTCCTCATTACATGCCCATACCATCGCATACGACTCTCGACCATCTTCACAATGCTTTATGACTGGACCCTCCCTGCTGACAATCGTAGCATTTTCATTTCATTCGTGTGCAACTTTTTTCGTGACTCTTCTTGGCCGCCCAGCATTCCGCACCATATAACATGGCAGGTCTTAAGGCCGTTTTGTAACCCTTTGCTTTCAGTTGTACTGGCATCCTGCTATCGCAAAGTATTTCTGAAAGGATTCTCCACCTTAACCATGCTGCATTAATTCTGTGAGTTACGTCTGCGTCGATATTGACGTCCGCCGTTATCACTAAACCGAGGTATTTGAATTTGCTGACGCAGGGCAGTGGCTGACCGTCGATGGAGATATTTATGTTGGGCGCATATTGTTCACTAAAGCTGCACCTCAGAAACTCAGTCTTGCTCCGGCTGATACGGAGGCCATTGTTCTCGAGAACCTGTCTCCATTGCTCGAGTGTGTTTTGTAGTTGAATAGCACATTTGTCGATGAGCACATTGTCGTCCGCATACAGCATGCACCATGAGAGGGGGGACTGGACTGGGTCTTTAGTTAGATAGTCCATAGAGAGATTAAATAGGAATGGATGGATGACCGAGCTTTGCTGGTTTTTTTTGGACTTAACTGGTTATTTGAATAAAAAATCATGAGTGCAATTAAATTAAAATTAAAATAAAAAATTTTAATTAAAATTTTCATATTTTTAAAAAAGACTAAAAAAAGGGCTCGTAATAATAGATTTTCTCACAAAAGAAGCGAACTTGAAAAAAAAAAGAAAAAAAAGTCGGACCGAAGACAGGACGCGAACCAAGGCATTACGATTTCGCGACCGCTCGATATCCACTTAAGCTATTACGATCGTTAACACAGTGTCAAAATTTACTTTCTTATATTGTAGCAGTTTTACATTGCCTGAAAACACGGACAAAAAGACATTTTGTAAAAATAAATCCTAGCTAGATCGATTTATTGCCCCCGAAACTCCCTGGACACTAAATTTTATGAAAATCGTTGGAGCCGTTTCCGAGATCCGATTATTATATTTATGTATATACAAGAATTGCTCGTTTAAAGGTATAGGATATATATATATATATATATATATATAAGCTATAGTAAAAGCAATAGTTTTTACTTGGTAGAGCCACGTTGCAGCTATATTATGGTTGTAGCACGAATGGGTCGGCTTCACCGGGAAAGGACCACGCGCTCACAGAATACTAGCGTAAAATACCATCTTAATCCTGTGTTTCGTATGATGAGTATAGAGAGAACCGGAGATCCTTTTTACTGGATACGAGGCATTTTTTCAATTTGATTCTTAATGAAACATAAATGTAGATGTCTATGGGACACAGCATCCACTTACTATCAGATGGACGGTGTGCTCGATTGTAAACCCCATTCTATTAAAAAAAGTAAGTGTAGTAGTAGCTATAATCTGCTTTATTTTATTACCCTTCCAGAAGTAGGAGGTTATTTGTATCCCACGATTTGTTAAAAAAGGTAAAATATAAAAAATTCGTAATTTTTAACTAAAATATAATAAATCAAATAAAGTATAAATTTTCAGTTCTACTTCATTTGATCTTTTAATGAAAGTTCTTTAAGAGTAATCGATATGTGACAAGAACAATGGATTTTATCGACTTAATGAATAAGTGGATGTAGTAACACAAAAAGAATTCAACCAACCAACACTCGGATTAACGATGAGATATACAGAATAATGTCGGGTTTGTGTTGTAGTTTTTCACAGTGATTTTTCATTGGACAAATCAATATTTTATATAAAGAAAAAACGTTTAATAAAAGGACTTTGAAAGTCAAATTAAAAATAATATTGCTATTGCGTATAACGTGGCGCAAAATGATCCAATTACATTCGACTTAAAAATGAGGTATAGGATGTACGTGGGTTGCATACAATAAAAATGACAGAAACCAATATATACAAATGTTTATCTTCATACACATTCAAAACTGACAGTAGTTTAACCACTGGAATTTGAGTTTGTTTTCGTGTGTTTTTACACACGATGTAAATAAATAGCTTTGCACTAGCTGAAGATCGATAAGGATAGTTGCCGGTTAAAACTTTTACTTACATGGTGTTGTAATATAATAAAAGAACAAGATAAACTGTGTGAAAAGACTTGACATGCTAGTAATGGCTGAGTTTTATTTTATGATAAGCTACGATTGACACGTATACATTAAAAAAGTTAGCGTTCTGTTTGAAAAATCTAAATCTTTTTTGTTACGGTAGACTTTATTATAATTTCTTCTTCTTTTCGAGAAAAAAGAAAAAAAGCAAGAAAGAACGGATAAGAATGATAGAAGAATATCGGATAACTTCCAGGCAAATATTAAAATGTTCTGGAAACTTGTAAGAACTGCCAGGGGACATTCAAAATAGCCTATGATGAATGCTATAAGAGACGAGAATGGCTATATTCTGAATGATGAAGTTTTGAGTTTAAAGAGATGGAAGGAATATTTTGAAAGCGTGTTTATGAGTGAGGAGACGACGTGTGTACTAAGTGAAGTAGAAACACCAAAAAAGAAAGAAGAAAAAGGTAGCGAGATAAGTATAGATGAATAATGAAAGCAATGAAAAGCATGAAAGCAGGTAAGGCTGCCGGATATGATAGAGTTTCACTCGAAATGCTAAGGGCTGGAGAGGAAGTGGTGGCAGGCCTGCTGCACACCTTGTTTAATTTATGCTGGGAACTGAAGCGGTTACCGGTAGACTGGTGCAAAGCCGTGATAGTCCCAGTATATAAAGGAAGAGGGTCGCAGCAGGACCGTAAAAACTACCGTAGCATCAGCCTTCTTAGCATTGTGGGAAAACTGTATGGTAAGATACTGACTGAAAGGGTCATGAAAGAAACTGATGGGAAAATTTGGGATGTGCAAGCGGGATTTAGAAAGGGAATGGGATGTACAAAGATCAAGTCTTTTCCATGCGCATAATCGCGGAGAAGTTTCTGGCTAAAAACCAAAAAGTTTTATGTGCGTTCATGGACTTGGAAAAGGCTTATGACAGAGTGGATAGGGATTGTCCTATGGCAAACACTGAACTCATTTGGGTGGAGCGCTGGCTTGATACAGGTATTGGAGTCTCTTTATAGGGACTCTAGTGCTTGTGTTAGGATCAACGGGGTCTACTCGGACTGGTTTGACATCCATAAAGGTGTCAGACAGGGCTGTGTGGCTTCCCCGTGGCTGTTCAACCTATTTATGGACACTTGTTTGCAAAATTTGAAAGTTGAAGAATGTGGATTAAGAATGGGTGAGTTAACTGTCAAATGACTTTTATACGCTATGTATGATCAAGTTATTCTTGCGTCGTCGGCGGCCGAGTTGCAAATGATGGTTACATTAATGAACGGATCATTAAAAGAAAGGGGTATGAAAGTGAACGCAAGTAAGACGAAGGTTATGGTTTTTGAAAGAGAAGAAAGTAAAACGATTTGTGAAATAAGAATAGAAGGGGAGTTGATCGAGCAAGTAGATGAGTTTGTATATTTGGGCTGCGTATTTAGCAGGGATGGGAGATACGATAAGGATATAGAATGACGAGTGAATGCGGGAAATAGTGTAAATGGGGCCTTGCACTCTATTGTGAAGAGTCAAAATGTGTCGAAAAAGGCACGTATGGCAATTCACAATGCTGTGTTGGTCCCTACTTCAACGTATGGTAGTGAAAGTTGGGTGTGGCAGAAGAAGCACGAGAGTAGAATAAACGCAGTAGAAATGCGGTCGTTAAGGAGTATGTTAGGGCTGAATCTGAATGACAGGGTAAGAAATTGTGTAATAAGAGAAGAGTGTGGTTTGCAAGATGATGTTGTGACCAGGATTAAGAAAGGAATGCTTCGGTGGTTTGGTCATGTGGAAAGAATGAATGAGGAAAGAGTGACAAAGAAAATTTATGGTGCAGAAGTGAAGGGCAGAGTCGGAAAGTGGCGATTTATTGAAAACGGGCCAAATTAGGAGTACCCTTAACCGACGAGCATGTATGCGTAGGTGTATGGATGTGAAGGAGGCAAGAGAGGTGTGTCAGGATCGTGCCAAATGGAAGCCTGTAGTCTCTGCCTACCCCTCTGGGTGACAAGCGTGAGTGTTTATGTTTATGTATGTGATTCTTCTTCTTTTAAGATTCTTTACTAAAATATAGAATTAGAATGCAAAATAATAAAACAAATTCAATTGATTTTCAATATAAAAAGAAATTCAATCCAAGCTCAAGCTCATTCAGAAATCTGACTTAGACAATGTTAAGGGATTTAAAATATTTCTTCGAGAAAATGTATGATTGAAAAAATGCCAAGAGGATTATCAGAAAATTTATGACCAAAAATTGTAAATTTGAGGGAAGAAGGACATTCCACGAGAGAAATAGCACGCAGAGTTCCTGTATCCCAATACTGGGTCGTGGTCTCGTTGCCTAGGTACCACCGCATGGATAATTTAGCTGATCGACCCCACAGTGGCAGGCCAACTGTTCTGACTACTGCTCAGAAGTGCTATATCAGATTGCTGGCAGCCAGTGACCCAACAATCAACGCCACTACAATAAAAGCAGAAGTGCGGGCCGCTTCTGGACTTGAAATTAACACATATGCCATTCGAAATTGCTTACACCAGGCTAAAATATCAGCACGGTGGTCTTGGCGAGCATCTCTGAATTCACGGTAACGTCAGTGACAGAAATTGTGGTGGTTTAGGCTCCCGCTAAATGAAAAAGATGGGGAGGAAAACATTTGACAAAACTGTCTTTTTGTTGACGAATCGCGAATCAGTACTCATCTAGATAACCAACTTGTCCTTATCTGGAGAAGACCTGGAGACTCTGAAAGGCAAAGAACTGCCACTGGAACCGTTCAGCAAGCCAGATAATCGGTGTCCTTTTGGGGTGGAATTATGATTGGAACTAGAACGCCTTTGACCCCGTATCAAGGCTCTATGACGACAGATGGTTACAAAACAGTGGCTATTGATGGAATTGTCAGACCATGCCGAGTAAGCAATGTACGCCAATTCGTACTTATCGATGATAATGCGCCCGCACATCGAGCTCCGAGTAAATGCGAGACTAAAAACCAGTATCATAAGTGTTATCATAAGTATATCAAAGCAGGAAATAATCTATTATAAGAATGTGCTATATTATACTTTCTTAAAAGCTAATTAATTTTAATTTGAGTAATTAACCTTATTAATGAACTCTCAAAACTATATATTTTTGCGCTTTGAATTACTATAAAGAACTTCATGTTTTTGACTACAGTATAAAATAAAATTTTATTATTTAATACATTAAATACCATAAAAACAGACGAAACTTTTCGAAAATTCAATAAACTAAAATTGTAAAAAAACACCTTAGCTAAATCATTTTACATCATTTAGAACCTTGATTTCTACAAAATTTCGAAAAACTTTCGAAATTATTTAATTCGATAAATACTGCATTACATATGGGGCTTTAATAAGTATCCATCAGTGGGGCCATCTTCCATTGCAAGAAGTAAGTAAGAAGGATGTGCCGTAATCATCACTTGTCTGTCGCTAGTATGGGTAAGAAGTAAAAAAGAGATAGCATAACGCTATCTACGGGTTATGAGGTCTTTCCTATAGTTGCTTTTACGACGGAATGGAGCGAATTGGCTTCACCACCACACGGCAGTCACTGACTATATTCTGAGCCAAGCTCAAAAGAGGAGGAGGTTTACTTTTTTTTGTATGTATGTTGTGCGCTATCTTCACCAATTGTGATCAGATTTTGGATGATTCTTTTTTTCTTAACAATTTATACTTTTCATTCCCATACAAATTTGAAGAAAAAAATTCCACGTCTATGTGTGGCAAAATTCGGGTTGGACTTTTTAATGTTACTGTTTAGACAGTATTGCAATTGAGATATTCTTTAGTCCACTAAGAAAGTTTAAAAAAAATAACTTTTATCCAAAGATAAAAGACAGAGAATTAACAATAATAAAATAATTTCATATTCTGAAGTCGGGGCTTTCGTAGCTATTACATTCATTTTCAAATAGTGTTTTAAATTAATCATAGAGTGAATGAAGTGAATGAATGAACCACTATAATTTATATATATATTTTTTATGTACCGTATAGTGCTATAAATATTAAGATGTGACGTTACTGTGCTAGTAAATAGAACGATTTTACAAAGAAATAAGATATTTTTGAATGGTTATAAATGAGTTATCATTTTTATCATTGTTATGTAATAAGTACCTGAATATAAAATATGAGCATAAGAATGCCGTGGAAGTTTTTCATGTCGATTTCGCAGTCGATAACATGAAAACTCGAAAATAAATCGCAACGTTTTGCGTAGCTACATCCAATTAAACTATAGAGTATACACGTGACTTGATTGTAATTGTCGTAATTGGACTTTGTAACTTGACCACGTCGTGTTGACGTGAAAACACAGGATATGTATAAATATCTATGTGCATTCTGCAAGTATTTTATAGAATAAAACAAACGAGCACGCAGTCAATCAGATGCTAAGTGGATGCTGTAGGCCATTGATATCTCTATACTCGATTAAGAATCAAAATGCGGATGCGTTGCCACCCCTGAGGACTAAGATGGAATGCCTCGTTTCTAATAAAAAGAGTTTCAGGTTCTCTCCACTCACCATACGAAACACAGCAGCATTAAGCTACTATTTCACGCTGGTATTCTGTGAGAGCGTGGTCCTACCCCGGTCGAGCATTCGTGCTACATCCATAAGCTGCAGCGTGGCTCTACCACGTAATTTTATTTATTTATATACTATTACTATGTAGACTACTATTATGATGTCTTAAGACTGTGATTTTCGTTTAGTCCGAATTTTGTATCATCTTCATATGTAAGGTCAAATTAAAACCTCATTTTTATCATTCCGTTAAAATTCATTGGCCTCGTCTAAGTTAACGTTATTAGCAATTATTTATATAAAACAGTTCGCATTACGGGGACAATATTGTTCCACCTGCTACAATTTATGAGCGAATTTGCAATTTCATCTCTTCATCTCATAAAAGACCTCTATAAACTTGATCAGTCTCCGAATCGTAATGTATACCTGTCGGGTAACAGTCAATGTAGCGTATAAATCCGTGTCAAATTACACACGAAAATATTTCATAGTAATTGTCATTTTATAATTTACTTTAAATCGTAAAATTATAATATCATAATTATTACTATTATAAAACTCACAGTTTCAAAAATATAAATCGAATACAGTCTTACAATTTTGACGGTATAGGATAAAGGATCACAACACAATCCATCCATCTTTTCTTAGGCCTCCCTCTACTTTTATATCCATCCTCTTTCATATCTCTATAATTGCACATCTACATAAGCGATAACTTTATATAAACTCAAAGTCAAAACTATTTTATTCAATTAAGGTTTGTTTAGAGCTTTCATGCACGTTAAAATCTAGACTATTATCTATACATTAATTATATTTCTGAAAACTTGTTACGCGCTTCTCGGTTCATTTAACAAAAAACCACAATATATAAAGCAAAGCAGCAGTACGCAAGAATTATAACTACTAACAAAATATAGATTATTTGAAGCGATAAAACTCAAAACTCATGGGTTCGAAATTGCAAATCTAATATAATCCTCTTCCACTAAGATAATGGCAGGTATTAATCTCAAAGTGCTTTAAAATTATTGTTAAAGATGTGGATGATATCGCATTAAAACAATAGATTCCTATATGTTTTAGGTACGTTTTTGTTTAATAAACAATTGCGTAAAACATATGAAATACTTATTTTATGACGGTTGGTCATAAGTCAACGCACTTATAAATATTATCCCTTTCGCACCTGAGATTTTTGTTCCTTTGATTTGAAATGAAAACTGTAATATTTTGGCAAAGAAGTGGTAATATTAATGTAAAAAATAGTAAAAAAAATCCAACGTACACCAGAACTCTGGAAAGTCGATAACACGATAGTGAGCTCTAGGGCTGACTTCTACCAACTCACGATCGTGCGTTTTTAAGTTTTGATGAGATTTTAATGCATTGATGGTGTCAGCTTACTCCAAAAAATATTTATAATGAAATAAAACGCACCTGGTCTCTTCGTCAGTCTTTTCTAATAGAAAAGACTTATTTAATTATTGCCAACATTACAGTTTAGGTACAAAATTTCAGTCTTTTGTTTTCATTGTAATAAAAACGCTCTTTCAGCAGACAACTCAGAAATTAAAAGAAAGGAAACAAAAATATTTTTACGAAATAAACAATGAGATAAACTCATGCTTCTTAGGAAACAAAAACTTAACACAAAAACATAGAAATCAACTCAAAAGCCTTTCTGGCTGTACAAAAATAACATAAAACTTAATACTAGATAATCTTTTGAAATATCTTTCTAAATCACAGTCTTTACATAGGAAACGTTATCAAATAAGACTAGTTTCTTTGGTGATACAAAAAAGCAGTCTTTATCACGACTCAAGCATAAGTAAATATCACATTTACGGCACCTAATTTTAGAGCGAGATGAACAAATCTCTGAGCGACATTTGCGAGGAGCCTTCAAGTCGTCAAAAATAGGAAAGTGTTCGTAACCATCAAACCTCTTTCCCACAGACGGATGATTAGCGGGTTTGTATCTGCCCGAAGTTTGTGCCTGCGTTTCAAGTAATGAGGATGAATCGCGCCGATCTCTGTCAGGAGTGCAGATGTGTGTCTCAGCAACTTCAAATCTGAATGAAAGGAGATCTAATATTCGATTTTTAGGAATGCCTTTAGCCAATGAGTCAGATCTGTAGAGCCGCCACGAATTTACCATTGCTAGGTTTATAAAGTGTAGTATGACCATGTAGTATGGTAGGATTTACGGGTCTTCATGAATGTACGGTAATATTCCATAGATTGCTCCAAAACATCCACCCCGCCCATGAAAGAGTTGTAGGATGTTACAATTTTTGGAGCACCAATATCGACGTAGCATTTTTCTGTTCTATTGTACCGCTTTACTATGTCGGTTGCCGTGCCCCCAGTACAATTTGATGCTGTCAATACCGCCTTGCTGTCCTTCCATTTTACCAAAACTACGTCGTTTGATACCCTTTGTTCAATTTCTCCTCGTGTCATTTTTTGTCATCTTTGAACATAAGCTGCTGTCGATCTGGTACCCGGTTAAGCATAATTGTCCCTGTGCCATGATAGTCGATTTTCGTTAATTCTTCCAACAGGGGAACCGTTGTAAAATATCGGTCAAAAAAATGCAGCTCCCGCGTGGAACACTTTGACTCAAGCGAAGAACTACAGCCGGTCCAAGCCCCAAAGGATGCGAAAGAGCGGGATTGTTGCCATAATAAATTTCAAAATCCACCATCAGCTCTTCACTAGTAGTAACCACGAAATTCTTAAGACCCACTGGGCGAGGCTTGTTCTTTACAAGCTGGCGAAGATGACACTTGCCAGTGAAAGGTATCATTTGTTCGTCAATCAAATACCTGCCCGGGGTCCTTAGAATTTTATTGCAGCCTTCTCTCACAATGTCGATCATCGGCTGAACCTTCCAGAGAGGATTATTTGCTTCCGAGACGGGTGGAGAGTCGGAATCCACTACGTGCAAACTGCTTCTTAAAGTTGTCAGTCTATCTCTTGTCATTGCAGAAACAATCATGTCAACTTTAATATTTCTTCGCCAGTACATTGCGATCCTGGGATATGATAGTATACCCATCAGTAGATGGATACCAATCAGTTTTTTTATTTCCGGTTTGGTTGTATTTAAAACTCGCCCAGTTTTTCTTAAATAGTATAAGTTTGTACACAATGCCATGCGCTCGTAAAAATTATCATTATAATAATCATTATAATATTCCACCGGCGATCTTATTTCATTTGGTTGTGGATGACCTGAGTAGTTATGTGATTTATCGATGTAATCAGTTTTCTTCCATAACCTTTTACGAGCAGGCAATTTCACTATAACAGCCTTTGATTTTTGTGTTACTTTTGAACAAGGTGTTTGTTTTGACTTTTTAGAACAAGATGGGCCTGCTTCACTCTCATTCATGTTATCAGATGTAGACTTCCTTTTAGACACTTTACCTTTAATATTTTCCGATTTCACAGCTGCCGCAGATAAGCGAGGCGGAGAGGATAGCTCAACTTCACCTTCTTCATCATTTTCCAGCTGCAGAGGAATAAACTCTTCATCGTCGTCGTCGAAGTCCAACTCGGAACAGTTACCATCATTGAGGATGCCCAAGACGAGGTCATTGTTCAATGGCATGCCTGTAGTTAAAGAAATAAATCGAAAAATAACTTAAAAATGAATGAACTCACGATCATGCGTTGGTACAATTGCAACCCAGATATCACGACAGTGAGCTGACAATTTTGTCGTAAATTAAGTTGGTTATTACTAAAAATATAGAAGAAAGTTATAGTCATTCAGATGAATCATATACTTAATGATGTAATACAATTATAATATCAATGATTTCTTACGAAATTTGAAAAAAATAAATATAACTTACGGCGTCCAGTGACGGGGTCAAGAAACGCAGCCATCTTGTCGGTGCGCTCGCGGGTACTGATCGCGCTAGACGCCAAAACCGTTTCCTATTGGATAGATTGATGAGCGCACGACCATGCGATGTCGGTTTAACGCGGAGAAACGGATTTGGCGCGAACTTATAATTTTTCAAAGAAGAAACTCACGATCGTTTCATTCGGGTGCGAAAGGGTTATTGTAAAAATGGTAGCGAGTTCACAAAGTTCAGCCAACTCTAGACCTAAAAACCAGTGTCATAATTGTTATCTGCCTTTTATATCAAAGCAGGAATTAAGCTTTTATAAGAATGTGTTTAGCGGTATACTTTCTTAAAAGTGAATTAATTTTAATTTAAGTCGTAAACCTTGTTAATGACCTTTCAAAACTATATATTTTTGCACTTTAAATTACTCTCAAAATACTATCAAAAAGTTTGTGTTTTTGACTGCAGCATAAAATGTAATTTTATTATTTAATAAGTCCATTAAATAACATAAAAAACAGACGTTGCTTTTTGAAAATTCAATAACATAAAATTGTAAAAAAAAACACTATAGCCAAATCATTTCGCATCATTTTGAGCCCCGATCTCTAAAAAATTTCGAAGAACTTTCAAATAATTACTAAATTCAATAAATACTGCATTACAAATAGGGGGCTTAAATAAGTATCCATCAGTAGGACCATCTTCCATTGTAAGAAGTAAATAAGAAGGATGTGCCATAATCGCCAATTTTGGCAGACAGGTTGTAGGATTTTTTGACGCTGTTGCCTGTCTTTAGTATGGGTAACAAGTATAAACAAGATGGTACACCGCTATCTACGGGTCATGAGGTCTTTCCTACAGTTGCTTCTACGACGAAATCTGGCACTGACTATATTTTGAGCCAAGCTCAAAAGAGGAGGAAGCTTACTTTTTTATCTGTATGTTGTGCGCTATCTTCACCAATTGTGATCCGATTTTGGATGATTCTTTTTTTCTTGACAATTTATACTTTTAATTCCCATACAAACTTGAAGAAAAACTTCCACCTCTATGGGTGGATTAATCAGCGATGAATATTTTAATATAACTGTTTAGACAGTATTGCGATTGAGATATTTTTAGTCTACTTAGAAAGGTTAAAAAATTAACTTTAATCCAAAGGTTAAGCCGTCTACAGAGAACTAAAAAAAATATAATTTCATATTTCGAAGTCGGTGCTTCATATGGTAATACACGCATTTTCAAATAGTGTTTTAAATGAATCATAGAGTGATAATGAATCACTATAATTTTTATTAAAATTTTTATGTACCGGATAGTACCATAAAATGACTGTGCGTAATGCGAAAACGCTAGCCGGCATGCTGCTCGTGAGATGATTTTGCAAAGAAATAAGATATTTTTGAATGGTTATAAATAAGTTATCATTTTTATCATTGGTGTGTTATGTCTGAATGTAAAATTATAAGCATAAGAATGCCGAGGAAGTTAGGGATTCATGTGTCAACTAATTTAAATATGAGAATTATTTCGTTAAAACTTCTAAGAAAAGACCCGAAGACAAAAACTACAGTACAGACAAAAACGAGAGTATACTTCTGTGAAGATCACTTTGATGTAAGTATGACTTATATTAAACCATCGTTTATATAAAACAAAACATCATACCTATCACTATCGCGAGTAAAATTTTGTAATAGATTTGATTATCTTACTAATTATTGCTAATGATTTTAAATGTCGTAAATTAGGTTAAGTGAGATTGTAATCATAGACAAAAATAACTACGAGTATGTATTATCAAAGGACACTGTGACCTGGTATTGTATTACTCTATAATCAAAAGTTACTTATAGTTAAGTTGGCTCGTCTATGAATACCGGTTGGATCGAGAGTGAGCAAGAGGTTACGTCACTCTAGCGTAACGTCATATCGAAGGTGGCGAGAAAGAATTGAGGGTAGATAGGGAAACCCCCACACAAGAGATTCCACCTCAGTCATTCTACGTAGTAGTAGTGCTAAGATAGTATCGTGGATCTGTTCATTGCCACCACAACGCTGTTCTTCTGGTGCAGGCAAGGAAGATGGAGTTGCTGAGAGTACTGTGTTGCACTCAGATATGTAGTCTTGCTGTTGATTTGCATACGTTGGTCTTATTATGTTATTACGTTACTCATGTTACACCAATATGTAATTCTGATGGGGACATGTTACGGTATGGTCGAACTGTAATTATCTATATTGAATGTATAGTGAAGTATGCTGTTTATTTGGTGATAAATACGTATTTTTTACATGGTGCAAAATACCTTATTTTTATATACACTTTATCTTAAAACCGACTTTAATCTTTTTATTTGTTTTGACTTTTGCTTTTTGTTAAGTTATTTGAGATATTATGTTTTAAATGTAAAATTTAAATAATACGTTATTAATTTCTTTAAGATTATTAGGTAAATTAGTTTCAACAACACAGACCGCACACTGGCAAATGTAATGCTTAATGACATGCAAATGAATAGGCTTCTTGTGGGTCTAAGACTAACGTGGTGGGTAACCGCAGAGTAATGAAGATGATCGATCGTGCGAGTGTGACCATAACGTTTAATTAGTTTGACAGACTTTACCACAATTGTTAAAATGGTACAGCCTGGCAATATCATAACAGTGTATTTTAAAAATGAAATACATAATAAACTATTGCGCAGTCTACTGGATGCATAAATAAATAGACTGCCCTATATCATTCTATGCGTGTGGTAATCGGTGATATAGGAAATTGAAACAGAACCATATTCTCATCAGCAGAAGCTTCCTAAACATATCAGCCACTAAGAACGCATCAAGTAAGTGTCCAGACACATTGCCATCAACAAATCAAACCAAGAGTGAAACTGATAGCGTCACCAACCAACGAAGGAATAAATCACAAACCAAATATTGATACCGCAATCACCGGCTTCCGTATTTTTTATTAAAATAGATACACTACTCTTTAAGCTTACGACTAAGAGCAATATGAAATTCATTCTATGCGGTGATTTCAATATTGACATGCTAAAAGACAACAGCACAACCGAAGAGTTATCAAGCTTGATGCATAATTTAATTTAAATTTGATGTTTAAAAGTATAAAATAATTTTAAACTTCACATTAATAAACTGACTCGTCAAAAAACACATGAATTGATCATATAGCTAGTGACATAGAACGTCCCTATAGTTCCTTATATGAGTTTAACATGTCAGACCATAATACAAGTCAATTACAAAGCTTTCCGGTAGTAAAACAAGGAAAACTTAAATATAGGTATGTTACTAAAATAAATTATAGCAAAGAAAACAAACAGAAGTTCAAAACGTCAATGGCAGCGTTTTCCTGGAAGGAAATTGACGTAGAAGATCTTAATTCAGCATTCAATAATTTTCATGAAATGTTTTGCTTACTATATAATCCTATTCAAAGGTGTAAAATAAATTTTAGCAATAAAGCTCCTGAATGGATTACTACGGGTATTAAAATGTCAAGTATTACCAATAGAAAATTGATATACATATACAAAAAACAAAAATACTGAAAACAAAGAAAGGTATGCTGAGTATTCAAAATTACTCAAATCTTGTATTATTTGGTCAAAAAAGAAAATAAATAACAATTTAATTACAAAATCTAAGAATGTATGTAAGACGACCTGGGACATCATTAAAGATAATGAATATGACTTTACAAACAATAAAGATATTGATAGGATAAATAGTGATGGTATAAAAATTTTGAATCCTATTGACATTGCAGAAAAATTTAATAACTATTTTATTGACATCTCTGATAAAAAATACAGAAACCTAGAATGCGTTTAGACAAACTCGAACATAGCATATT
This sequence comes from Parnassius apollo, assembly GCA_907164705.1. Taxonomy (NCBI): domain Eukaryota; kingdom Metazoa; phylum Arthropoda; class Insecta; order Lepidoptera; family Papilionidae; genus Parnassius; species Parnassius apollo. Next base: position 624,542 of record CAJQZP010000969.1, on the reverse strand, counting down.
TTTACGACCATGCTCTGTAAAAGAAGTTATAAGAATAATTAAATCCTTAAATAATACAAAGTCTGTGGGTAATAATTCAGTCTCTACTCTACACTACACTACACTAAAGGATTGTGCTGTTATTATAGGTCCTATTCTTTCAAACCTCATAAATCTATCGTTTACACGGTTAGGTTTTTCACGTTTATCGGGAAACGTACCCTGTTTCCCGATAAACTAAAAACTTCAATTGTGAAACCGCTCTATAAAAAATGTGATCATCACGAATTAACCAATTACAGACCTATTACACTAATACCGATTTTTTTTGAAAATATTTGAGAAGGCGATGCATAGTAGAATTTACAACTACTTGTCTAAATATAATATTCTCTGTAAAGAACAGAACGGATTCAAAAAAGGAAAATCCACAACACATGCTGCATTTTCTTTAATACACAGAGTAACTGATTACATAAACAGAAAAGTACCAGTGGTTGCTATATTTTATGACATGACAAAAAGAATAAAACAACTCAAAATGATAAAAAATTGCAGATACCAATCTGGTTGTTCATCTCTATGAGGTAATAATCTATTGGGAAAGTCTTTGTTCAGCAGTGGACTTTTGATACCGTTACAAGCTATCAAAAGGTCATTGTACTAAATTTCATCGAAGATTTTAGAGTTGTTTTGGAGAAAACAATCACAAGAATGTATATGTACTCGTATGTACGCCGCCACTTCAAAGCTCGGGGTGTACAACACTTGGACGTAATACCGGTTTAATACAGCAGCATATTGCTGCTCTGGTTACCACGCAGATTACAATACATTTTGGTTCACTAATAGGATAAATGTAAGTTAATATGATACAGAGTCTTGCCTGGTTGGCCGTGCTCGCCTTTTTAAGATAATATAAATACTTTGCGGAAGGCCATTATATTAAAGTTGGTAAGAATTACCTCGCCTATATCCCGTTAATGATATAAAATGATCTATTTTACCTATTCTGAAGAGCAACTCCCGCTCTCCCTCAATTGCGTGCACAAGTGTTTATGGGTCATTAAAGCTGTCATTAGGTGGACTGTGTGCTCGTTTATCACCATTCCGTATTTTATTCTACTTTTGTTTTTAGATTAAAATACAATCTGTTTACCTGGTTTATTTATTAAACATTACAGAAGAGGGCCATTAGAGCAATATATAATATAAAACTAAAAGAGTCACTGAGACAAAAATTTAAGAAAATTAATATATTAACTGCGGCCTCTAAATACATTTATGAAAATGTAATTTACGTACACAAAAATAAAAGTAGTTTTGCAAAAACAAGTGATAACCATTCTGTAAATACTAGGAACAGACACAAGTTAGTGGTACCAGTTACTCGACTCGAGTCAGTAATTCATTCTTGGGGCGATGTAAACGCATTTACAACAAAATCCCAGTAAATATACAAAATTAGTCATACACAAAGTTCAAAAATGTTATTAAACTAAGTTTGTATACAAAGGGTTATTATAATATTAAGGAACTTATGGATGATAATAACCCCTGGGAAGGGTGATCGCTACCAAGCTATCTCTAATTTGTCTTGTGCTGTTAATTGTAAACATGATTGTAAGCTATTATTGGAAAAATATTAGTCCCGCTAGGTTTCTTGCTGGTTCTTCCCAGGTCAGAGGTTTTTCTTGCGAACCAGTGGTAAATGAAAAAAGTGACTTTCAATAAGTATTGTTATAATCTACATTGAATAAAAAAGTTTCTGTTTCTGTTTCAAACAAGCTTATATCATGTTTGAACTTTTAAGCTAAGTTCTTTAAGAATTTTATTAATATTTTTGAGTGAAAGTATTGAAGGTTGTTGAATTGAATGGGAATTTTGATTTCAAAAAAGAAACAATAGGAAATATTTTAAATACCTATAAGAAAATATTAGAAAAATTTATTGTATGTACTACGTATAATTTGTACGTTCATCGCTAAGTATAACAGTTTTCTATTTTTCATATCGAGTAGCGTAAGAGATAATCCAAATCCCCGCATCAGTAGCCAACACAGGGAAACTGAAACAGAAGATGGGTTGCTGCTAGCATCATCATGATTACAACCGAAAAGGCAATTATCGTAAAATTGATCACTGAATGCTGAAAATTACTGCTGAACATCCTAGGGGCAATTTATGGGGGAAGAAAATTGAGTCCCTTACGAGATAATTTATGGGGGAGGCCAAAAGGAGAATGTTCAGAAATATACTTTTGATACTCTGGAATAAATGCATGAATAAATTAGGTCACATTTTGTTATATCAAGTTAATTTGAAATTTTAGAAAATACTAGAGATAATATTCTAAACAGAAACCTATTTTCGTGATTTGAAACGCACTTGTCCAATTTTTCGAACTCAGTACTGTATGCAAAATTAACTCACCTGTAAACCATAGATCCTTCCAGTAGCTAACGAATCAACGACTACTGTATAATACCTTTTACCGCTCACTATCCTTGCAATTTTACTCGCTATGCGCAACATTTTAAAGCACTTGGCAACTTAGTATACATATAACTAAATTATTTGTGGCACATCAGTTAATAACGGGCACACAAAACTGACAGATACCGCAGTGGTCCTATTAGTCCAACGTTGATAAACGTTTAAAATGAAATGAGAGCATTTATCGGCGCTGATAGCAATAAATAAATGAAACATAATTGTTAATCAGACGTCAGAAGTAATGTTTTTTCTTTGTTCAAAACATTTTAATAACAGGAGTTATTACTTTGGAATCCAGTGAAATTTTTATTAAAAAATCTTAGCAATGCTACTAACATAAATAATATTCTGGTAAGTTTAAAATACTTGTGCTAGGAGTGGTTTATGATAGTAGTCGAATGGCGGATTCGACCCCACGACTTTTTGCAGGCTACTGTCGCTTTAAATTAACTGATTTTTTCATAATACGTTTTGTAAAGAGTGTGCAGGAATTGCATAACTCATTCCTCCTTCTTCCTTCCACCATTGGACACCCAGATGCAGACGCACTAAAACCAAACAGTTTGCTTCGTTGTTCGTTACTCGCAACAACAATGTAGCGGAATCTACCAGCATCTGTCTTTCCATCCGATTCAAATGTGGATAAATGAATGAATAAATGGAATATACTTTATTGTACACCAGTAACACGTATAAGAAAAAAAATTAACGGTACAATTGGCGGCCTTATCGCTTAGAAGCCTCTACCAGCCAACCATTGCAGAAGATAAAGTGACCTGTGAGAAAGTGTACGTATGTTATTGAAAAATACACACGACATAAATATAATTATATAATCGTTAAATATATACATAATATAATAAATAAATAAACACAATTTAAATACAAAATACAGACATACATATACAAGAGCAGAAAGGATTAAACAAGTAAGTGTAATCAAAGCTTTAACGTAAGGAAAAATACGTAAGTAGTGTTTATTTGAGTTTTTCACGATATTCGGAAATATAGTCATATTTTTGAAGTTTCCGAAGAGCCCTTCATATTTTAAAATTTACTTAAAAATTGTCTTACTGAGTTTCTTGCTGGTTCTTCTCAGGACAGAAGTTTTTTTCGAAACCAGTTGTAAAGTAAAAAAATTACTTTCAATAAGAATTACATACATGTGTACGTATTGAATAAAAAAACTGTTCTTTCTTTCTTTCTTTCTGTCTAGGATAGGCTGAAGAAAAAGCCCCAAGAAGGATGTCGAGAGTCCTTTTTGTCTCGAATTTCATCCGATTAGGTATCTCCTACCCCTTAATCATTTTTGCTGCTAAGCAGTTAACAGAAAAATCAAATGTTTGAAGATGATTACAAGTGACCGTAAGCTAAAGGCATTTACCGTTAGGTGTATTGTTAGCTCGTACGTTCACAAAATTTTTAGAAAAGAAACATTTCTCAGATACTTCGGCCCCATATAAATTTTATTAAAACACGGTTTAAAAAAATCTGCATCCAAAATCAACGACAGCGTTTAGCACGGTTGGAATAGGAATAGTACTAGAAACTATTTCATAGAATTTATTTTTCCTGATAATTTTGACTTTTTATCAATTTTTAACACAATTTAAAAAATATTCTGAACGATTTCTAGGTAATAAGTACATAGCTTTATTACCAAAAATTATGTTTCAGCATTTTACTAGCAATTAATAAAATTAATTTTTGTAGCAATTTTTTATAGAATAAGGGTGACAAACCAGCACATAGTCCTTCCACCTGATGATAAGTGGATGCTGTGGTTCATAGAAATTTACATTTACCCTCGATTAAGAATCAAAACGCAGATGCGTTGTTATCCCTTAGAGAATTAAGATAGAATGCCTCGTTTCCAGTAAATAAGGGTCTCCGGATCTCTACACTCACCATACGGAACTCAGCAGTATTAAGCTGCTATTTTACGATTGTATTCTGTGAGAGTGTGGTCCTTCCCCGGTTGAGCCGAAACATTCGTGCTACAATGATAATATAGTTGCAGCGTAGCTCTACCATGTATTAAAACCCTACTACCATTAATATTATAATTTCGTACTAACCATTAAATACAGTTAATGTTAATTGCCCCTTTTGTTTAGTACTTATAGGCTACTGTTAACTGTATTGTTCTGTACACAAGTTCATTAATAATATTTACAATAAAAACAGATACTTCTAATTTAATTTGTCCCCAAAACGAAAACCCTAGCAAACCGACAGATGTCTTTTCCCACAATTATTATTACGAGTATATTACACATTGTTAATTTCTTGTTCAACAAGCTTAATTTTGAACTCCTATGATGCCATAGGGAAACTTCTTTCTATGTCATAATTATGATTCAGATTCAGATTCTTTTTTGGCACATATGTAGGTACAGGTAAGATAGTACATCACTAAGTGTTTCCGCTACATTATGACATGCAAAGCCAAAGTTCAAACTAAAATATATAATTCTGATAATAAATTATCTACTAAAATGTCATTCATACATAATGTAAATTCTCGTTTGTCATTCACAACCTGTTTTTATAGATATATATGTATATTTATCATTTAAAAAGTCTTGTACGATAATAACATTTTTCTAATAACCCTTCAACAGTAAAAACGCTGGGATGGCGCGTACCGGACTATCCCAAACAGCTGCTGCGACTCTCTATTAATTCACTTTGTTGCCGGTTTCGTAGCCTGTTCATATTTATAGAAAGGCTTGTTGACAGATAAAGCTAGATAATTAATAATTTTTAATCTGTAAAATGTTGACAAATTTGAATATTTGCCGGTCAAAAATCGTCAATTAAATCGCGATGAGGGGTGGGGGGGGAGTTCTAGAGATACATTCCTCCTTGCTGGACGTGCTTAGTTTCTTATTAATTTTTAAAAATCTCATTTGGAGGTTATGTTTTCGAAATTTTTTGGACAATATAAACCTAGTTTATGGGGGGAGAGAGTTGGGGAGAGAAACCCCACGCCATTCAACGAAGCTCAGTTGAGAGAAGCCCGGTCGACGAAGCCCCGTTTGGTGGAGCTCTTACTTCTGAGTGGCTTATAAAAAAATAACCACGAAGGGAATGGTGGGGTCTATTCGCTCGCTTCGCTCGCTCTTATACCCAATAAAACAACAAAATATTAACCTTTATAGTTACTTTTAATTATAAACATAATAGCTACCATCATTATTAAAAAAAGATCCAGAGGAATAGAGAGTCAGGGACGTTCACATTCAAGTAAACTCGAAAACATCGGAATGACGTAAAGTATATCTGTCACTGTCAAGAAATTGGTCGGCCTAGCGATTCATTTTACACATTTTGAGCTGATTTTGACAGATGCAACGTCAGAAACGTTAGAATTTTGTTAAATGTACGTTTCATATCACTTTTAGTTAGTGATTTACCAATATTTAAAAAAAATATTAAAAATACTTCAACGTTGCTGCGGCAGCAAAAAACGCTTGGGAGTGCTTTAAATAAACCCCCTTGACCCCCAGGGACAGGGACAGAATACTCAAATTCAGGCGACTTAATTTCAAACCCAATCCTAGTTTTTTGTATAAACAACGTCATTATTCCAATAAACTACAAGAAAACAAGAATTAAGAAAATATGAAAGTTTTTTGGCCCAGGCAGTATTAGATAGCCGCAGTCGGCTCAAAATTTAAATATTCGTATAGGATGATCTTTACATGTGTATTTTTTGTTTATAATTAGCCCTATTTTATATAAAATTGGTCTCAATGACATGATATTCTTCTAAGTAATGCTGTAATGTGATAATGTATACATATAAAGACATTTATGGTTAGAGCATATCATGTGGCGCATATGCAAAAATTATGCTCGACTTCTCGCCACGCACCATTTCTTCTTTCATACGAACACATTTTTCTTCTTTCTTTCTTTATACACCCAAAACCAGCTTGTTAGTTTAAAATGATTTTATAGGTATATCTGTACGTGAGTGAGTGTTCTTACAATAAATTCAGGATTTAACTTTCTTCGTTGGTCCCATGTATCAGATTTAACATTAATATGAGTGTTAGGTACTATTAGAGTTCTTTTTATCTCCCAGGTGCTTTTCAGTTGACTAAGTATATTTTTATGCAAATGACAGTGACAGCTATCTTTTAGAGTTATGTTGCGTATTATGGCTGTACGAATATTTCTACTACTATACGCACCGAATCACACCGTGATATAGCTGTACAATAGGAGGACCTTTGTACTAACAAGTTATTATATCATAGTTTTCAGGTGACTTTTAATATGGGTGGGTGTCTATGAGCTACATCACAGAGATGTAGCAGGTGCGAAGCTCCAGACGGTATATTTTAAGGGGTAAAGTAAAGTAAAGTTACAGCCTATATACGTCCCACTGCTGGGCTCAGGCCTCCCCTCATTTCTGAGAGGGTTTAGGGCAAGGAAGTGTCCGCCGCGCTGCCCAAATGCGTGTTGACGAACTTCACATATCTTCGAAATATTTTTTTTCTTATTCCTCAGACATGCAGGTTTCCTCACGATGTTTTCCTTCACCGCCGAGCACGTGGTAAATCAGCACTTAAAATTGCAATTAACAATTTCATTGGTGCCGGCGGGGATCGAACCCGGGTTACTCGCGTTCTGTTATATTGTTTTAAGGGGTGGCTTTCGGTAATGAAAGATGTCTTCATACAAAGACTATTAGAAGACTTGCTGATTTTATATTGATACTTCAAAAGTAAGGGAGTGGATAAGGTGTCGATATTTTGAATCTCAGCCGCAGTATCAATTTATCATCTAAAGGACTGTGTGCTCGTTTGTCTTTATGCGCGACTGCCCCAGAAGGAGAATAATGTTTAATAAGGACCCCATTGAAGTATAACGTTATTCCGTGATTACGAAAAAACATTGAATTTTGATTGATTCTACAAGACTGTACTTTTGTATGTGATACAGCTACGCTGCAGTTCTATTATAATTGTAGCACGGGTCGGCTTAACCGGGGTAAGACCACGCTCTCACAGAATACCAGCGTAAAATCGCAGCTTAATACTCGTGTGTTTCGTATGGTGAGTATAGAAAACCGGTGGCCCTTTTTACTGGAAATGAGGCATTCCATCTTAATTCTCATGGGTGACAACGTATTTGCATATGATTATTAATCGAGGATAAATGTAAATGTCTTGGGCCACAGCATCCTCTTAGGTGGACTGTGTGCTCGTTTGTCACCGTATTCTATAAAAAACTCAGCTGTTCCCCAATGCTTGTAGCAATTTCTCTCCATTAAAGATCGCTATGATTTTAATGAACCTCAATTGAAGCTAATATTTTTGACTTTCAGTTTTTCGGACTACGGGCTTTGAACTTTGATTGCCGTATATGTATAAACACTAGGAGTCCCCGTTATATATATATATTCTATTTTCATTGTTAATTGGATCATTGAAGGAGCACGTGTTCAGCATTGGACTTGTGAGGGACCGTTATGATCACGATGATAATACATTCAGTGTTATATTACGTTAATTTATAATCCTCCTTGATTTAAAGTTGGAAAAAAATTATTAATTTGACGTGGGGAATTCCAAACTTACATTTTTATAATGTATTTATCAATATAATTTAAACTTTTATATTAAACTTTGACACACATGTTGTCTAGTTACCATACGGTAAATTGAGTAATTATATATTTACACTCTAAATATATAATATTTACCAAGTCTATTTTAGATATATCAATGTGTTTCAATGACGCACGAGTTGCTAATATATAACAAACTGTTCGCTATTACTACAATTTATTAGCGTCCATTACACAGGCCATGGGATGATTAAATGAGTCAATGAAAATAAGTAGTCTGTGACATATTACGCCTTTGATAAAAGTTATTACCACAATTGTACGGCTTAATGATGAGAAAACATGTCCACCACAATGTCAGTTCTGTGATCAAATCCGTAACCAACATTCGTGCAAAACAGAAATTACTTGATATAGTATCTAGATGTCTCTTTTTGATACCATGTATTATATGCATAAATCTTCACCATACTTTTAATGAGAAAATAACGTAAATTTAGAATACATTTTATATCTGGTAGAGCCATGCTACAACTATTTGTGGTGGTAAGACGAATGGGATAGCACGGCCGGGAAGAACCAGCTCTCACAGAATACCAGCGTAAAATAGCAACATAATGCTACTGTATTTCTTATGATGTGTGTAGAGAATCGGGGACCCTTTTTACTGGAAACGAGACATTCCATCTACGTACTCAGGGGTGACAACGCATTTGCATTTTGATCCTTAGTTAGTAAAAAGAACTCAAACTTAAAAAGAAACAGCCAACGCGTATCCGATCCTCTTAAATTATATTTTCACAGTATACATTTTTTTTTTCTTTTAAGATTTATAATTGACAAAACACCCTTATTATATCACATGTATCTTCATGATTTGTCACAGTCGCAAAGTTCCTATGGTTTTACAATTATTCGCTCACATAGAGTAGACCGTTGTAGATTTATTATTTTTTCAATTTAATAGATACAAAAATACACCACATAATATACTTCTAAGGGCCGTAGTTCTCCGAGCTCAGTCCTCAACTTGGTTTGACTTTATTAGATAACTAATTATAGTATTTTATAGTTATACTAGTTCTTTTATGAATTATGAATATAATTTTATATGTAATTATAGTTATACTAGTTCTTTTATGAATTATGACGTGATGTTTCGGTGCTTAGGATTTTCACGTATATTATATTAATACGCATAATTCCTATCTGATTTGACTCTTGAATAATATGGTAATTATAAACATAGAAGCCCTGGGATTAAATAAGAACAAATTAAGCACCTTGACTAGATATATAGATAGTATTTTGGGACACATCAAGTCAAGGGTGTGTAAGATTCTTTTCCATAGCGGACGAAATACTTTTAATGCATAAATGAAGCATCTATATATCTAGGGAATCAGTTAATAAGGCAACAGCTAAGCAACTCCTCGAATTCTTTTTTTATATAACTGAAGAAGTTCAACTGATAGTCTATTTGATGGTAAAATTCTATTGCTATTGATGGACAACGAAGCTAACATGAAAAGAAGGCTATAAATACGTTGTCACCTCAGGAAACTAAGACTGAATGCCTCACCAGCTGTAATTAATGGCTTTGAACCAGAACACAGCAGTGTAAGTACTGTTATTTGGCAGAAAAGAATGAGAAAGATAGTTGTACATACTCAGACGGACTCCTAAGAAAAATAAAAAAACCTTACAGCTAAGCAACTTTTGTAATTAAATAGAAATGTGGGGCTTAGTGGTGACCTATTAGCCAAAGCAGAAATCACAATAGGTTATATATGTCGCATCATATCTAGGTTACACATAAATATAGAAATGAAAACATAGAATATTTCTTCAATATTATCGTTTATGATCCAATGCTTGACATAATGCCTTTCTACTCGTACTAATGAGGCAATTTCATTTTACATTTGCAAACATTCAACACACTTGCCAAGCATGCAAGAATCCAAATTGAATACTTATGTTCAAATATATAAATAATGATATACTGAAAATACGAGTAAATAAAGCTTCTACATTTTTGAAGCTATCCCAATTTGAATGTGATTTATGAGCAAAAACTATTCGTACGCGCGCTTTTCTCTGTGCAATTCATCATAACGATTTTGCCAACCGATCGACCCTTACGAATGTGTGTGAGCGTAGTAAAATAGTAGGCTATAGATATTTATGAATGACAATCAGTTAAAATAGTGCAATACCACGCATTCTGAATTTGAAAAATAAAAAGGACAGAATGTTTGAGATTCTTTTAAATTCATTTTTCTTCACCATTAGCCTACATTACCTATTCTAAATCTTCTGTGCAAATTGGCAAATAGCCATGTATATACAGTATGTATTGTGGTGAGATCTATCTCACCTAATATTCATATTCATCTAATATTGCGTACATTGATACTATATTTATCACGACAAATAACATCTTTATTGTTTAAGCTTATTATTTAATTTTAAACGAGGTCCGTAGTTCTGTAGTGAAATGAATTTACTGTAGTAAATTGATTTCACTACAGAAGTACGGACCTCGTTTAAAATTAAAATTCTGTAGAATTAAAATAATTTAAGTCACCTTTTCAGTCATGATCCAAGCTCAAAAAAACGGATGACACCAAACATAAAAAATTAAAAAAGTTCTCGAATTTAAAATAGTCCTTATCACTTCATTTATTATTGACTAGCGATCCGCCCCGGCTTTGCATGCGTGATTTCTCGATGTTGACAACAGCAGTACCTAACGGGACCAATTATGAATCTAAACCATTGACATTTCGAATGTAGTTTTGTGGCCACTTGGGAGAGAAGGCTAAATTTGCTTCTAAAAAGCTTGGTGCGATCAGCAGAGCGGAGTAGTAGTTAATGTGGGCACTCCGCCTGCCAATTTACAAGGAGCAAGTTCGGCCTCATATAGAATACTGCTTCCATCTCAGCCAGTGCCAGTTCATTCTAATTGCATCCAGCGCAGAGTGCTTCGAATCGTCGGCGACCGACCTTTCTGATCGCCTTGACTAACTGGGACTGCGAAGAGATGTCGCATGTTGCGTCTACCACGAGAAGCGCTCTGAGGAATTGTTCAGACTAATTCCAGTCACTCAATGGCGCTATTGCAAATCACGACAAAACTCACTATCCATACTATCTGGATGATTGGGGGTCCACGACTGTATGATTTTCAGGAAGCTTTCTTCATCGCACAACTTCCTTGTAGAATCGCCTACTACCAGCAATTTTTTCGGACCGATACGTCTTCAATAAAAGAGCCTTCTCTTTTATAAAAGGCTGGCAATGCAATTGTTCTTATCTTGCACAAATTCATCCAAATTGGTCCAGCTATTTTAGAGTTTTTGTGAGACTAATAGACGGCAACTGATTTTTACATAGGTATAGAAAGGTAAAATGTAAGATTTTTATTGCATAATATACAGTTGAATCTATGACAGTAAAAATGATTAAAAGTCAAACGTTATTTAAATAATAATAGGGCAATATCCAACGTAATTAACAAGTCAGGTGTCGAAGAAAATTTATCGTTTGATTTATTTTACTCGTGTATTCAACGACAGTCGTTCCAATTAGAGTTGAATCCAGTAATTTACGGCCTACACATTATTTTGTTAAGACGTTTCCTTTAATTAAGAGACAAGAAAATAGTTAGCTCTATCTGGCTAATCGAATTCACCCGAGAAGTTTTAAAAGTTACTTATTCGACTTTCAGTCTAAAATTCAATTATTCGCACAAAACATGTAATAGAACTTAGAAGTTATAACTTTAATTAAAAAAATACTTCTATTTGTTCCTTCATATATGATTATGATGATTATCTTCATATCATATCCCGTCATCAGAAGTTTAAAAGTAAATTACTTTGTAGTTTAATCCGTATTTTTGTTTATACAATTATTTTAATAAATTTTATTGTACCCGAGAAAACCGAGTTCAGTCTCTACGGTCATCAATGATATTGTTATTTTTTTCAGACGTAATTTTTTTCATTCAGTTTAGGTCTAAAATTTAAAATTCTTACAGACTTTACAATCTACACTCATATATACTACACACATTTTAGTCACCATACACGAAAACACGAGTTTGGAAAACAACACCTCAGAGAAGAACGGCAAATAACTCATTATCATTAACTCTTTGTGACTTGTTAGAATGTTATTTACTCTCATTTTCTTCTTTTCTCACTTTGAAAGTTTTGAATAGATTTAATTATTAACTGTAATTATATACGCCTTAATAACGCATCCTTTGCAGACAAAGAAAACAGTTTGTTTGAAAACAGTTAGTTTTTAGACACATAGGTTATGTGTCTAAAAACTAACTCGAAATTAAAGATATAAACAAGCGAAGGAAAAACGAAAGAGAAGACAAGTGTCCAAACAGGTCTTGGAGCAGCGTAGAGGATTATTTTTAGCCCTGAAAACCTTTCAGTGATGAAGGTTGTGACATAACTTTGTTGTAAATAATATATAAATATTACATAATTCATTAATTTATTCACGGTCATAATACTATTCATATCTTATTCTCTAATGTCAAATAGGTAATCAAAAACCCTAAGATTGAATGGAAGTAACACAATTTAATTCAATTATTTATAAATGGAATAATATTTCCGTAACATGATAGATTGTGTCTTATCTTTTAAATGAAAACGTTAAGCTATACTGCGAGTCTTTCCTGCATCGTTGAAATTAATTAATAACATAGCAGTCTTTTTTGAATGTCATAAGGGTGACAAACAAGCAGACAGTTAACCTGTTGGTAAGCGGATGCTGTGGCTTATACCTACATTTAATCTTGATTACGATTCAAAATTTTATTTTAGATGCGTTGTCATTTCTGAGGACTAAAATTAAATGCGTCGTTTCCAGTAAAAACGGTCTTCTGTTCTGTACATTCACTATACGAAATACAGGAGCATTAAACTGTTGTTTTAGGCTGGTATCCTGTAAAAGCGTGGTCCTAGCCCGATCGTGCTGACCCGTGTTACAACCACAATATAGCTGCAGCGTGGCACTACCACGTATTAAAGTTTTACAAAAAATTCGAATTCGATCTGAATAAAAAGAATTTTAAATTCATAGAAAGACAAGAGTAACTAAAATAGCTCAGTGGAACAAGAGGTCAAGTAATATTGGGCGAAGGGTAGAAACGTCCTTGAGTGGCAGCTTTTTATTGGCAAGAGTGGTGTTGTACGACCCCACTAGATGGAGTGATTAACTGACTAGACATGCAGGGCGTCGATGGATGCAGGCAGTTGAGGGCTGTACGTATGCCAATTTGTAGGAGTAGCCAATGCTTAACAGAAAACTTGTAATAGGCTTAATTAATTGACAGAGCCGTGTGATAGTAGCGTTAGATCGATTATCCCGTTTCGTCCCGGGGATGTCGTAAAAAGCGATCAAAAGATATGACAGAAAAGTGGCGACAGTTTGTGGCTTTTGATAGAGTACGACCAACTAGTATAGATGTGTAACACTAGAACCGAAGACTGCGATCGTCAATCTACTTTAATAAGCATTGCGATTAAAACAAATCATACAAACAACGGGACAAGTCTATATTTTTACGTGGAAGAGCATTGCTGCAGCTATATTATGGACCTCGCTCTCACAGACTACCAGCATAAAATAGGAGCTCAATCCTGCTGTGTTTCGTATAGTGAGTGTAAAGAACCGAAGACCCTTTTTACTGGAAACGAGGCATGACATTATACCCCTCAGGGGTGGCAACGCATTTACACTTTGATTCTTAATCGAGGATAGATTTATCTATAGGAATCGGCATCCACTTACCATAAGGTGAACTGTGTGCGTCACCCTTACTCTGTAAAAAAATGTCCTGCAGCGGACTTTGATAGGCTGATGATAAAGTAGATTTATCACAAAACGTTTTTTTTCTCACAGAAAGTTTTTTGATATAAAATAACACATCTATTTTTGAATTTACATTAATTTGCAAAAAGTTATTGGTGAAATAAGCATTATCGTGTTTAATTTGCTTATTTTACCCCCCTTTATTTTGTCCACGAGATCATAAGTGCTGAATAGTACTCATAACATCGGGAATATAAAATTGGTTGTTATTTCTGTAAAATCCGTAAAAACTTATTTAATGTAGTGTTGGCGCAAATATATGAAGATTTTCTTTAGTAATTCTTATAAAGAATATAATCGACATCAATTTTTAACGAAAGAACGACTTTTACGAAACTAATACCCAAGATTTTTCTCTGACAACTTGATAATCTTGCCTTTGTAAAGCTTTACTGGGATCAAATTAAGCTTGTACATTAATGTACAGAGCTAAGCGCTTTCCGCGAGTATCTGGGATTTATTTCGATTACATAAAACACTAACTACAAGCGATGTCGACCAAGGGAATCCAAATTAAGAGAAAAAACTGTTTCTTTAAAACGGAATTCAGACATATAAACTTATGTTCAGTATTCATTCGTTATAATTGAATATCTTAATTATTTTATATACATATTATATTAACTAAATATAATTATATATATATTATTTTAATTTATATTACATTTAATGTTCAAGTTCTATATAAGTTATGTTAGTTTACTATTTTTTTTCGTAATTTAAACAAACTGAGTTAGATCCTCACCTGCACTACTAAAATTAATTACGGTTTTTTGCTGAATGATAAAGAAAAATCTCGTGAGGAAATCTGCATTTCGGAGATTTCGTAGACACGAAGAACAACAACGCGCATTAGGCAGCGTTTTAAGTGAAAATACATTAACATATAAAAGCTTAACATAATACGCCATTTATTTTGTGCAGTAAATAACAAAACTTACATCAGAAGTTACTTTAACGCTGAAATTCCGGAGATAATAGCCATTTTGCGGTCGCTGCAGAAATCTTTTCAAGCCACTACCTTTCAGACTCAGGCACGATAAAAAGGAATTATACCACATTATTCCACTTCTCTCATTTATTCGAGAATAGTTGAAATCATTTTAACAGTGTGAACGATGTTAGTGAACCGATGTGGTATCTGTGACTGCGTTGGTTGATAATATGACAACAGCTCTTATGTTCGAATGCATATGATTTGTGGTACGATAAATACTTGTCATATCATTGCACTCACTTAACTGCCAATTACTTCAATACAAATTCACGGTCTTATTCATAAAAGTAACAAAAATACCATGAACGGTACTGTCTTGGTACAAAACGTGGGTTATCGATAGTCTTGAGTTTAAAGCAGAGTCTTTATAACGAAAAAGTCACTTAACCACTGTGCCATAGCCTTGGCGAAATTTGACATTTACTGTGAAATTCGAATTTCATACTTTACAGTTTAGTTCCCACACTTTACACTTGACTTCTTTATAGAACCAAACTCTATTTTCATTCAGTTCACAACCTATACACCACTTTTTGTAATAAAAAAAAACGGTATTAGGTCTTATTTTTTTCTTGTCACGTAGTCCCTTAAGACATTTACTGTCAAATTCCAATTTCATACTTAAATACATCATTTTTTACATTTTCCAAGCGACTTTTTTATAGAACTAGACTCTAGTTTGTACTTAGAATATTTAAAAACTACTTTCGTAAGAAGATGGTAAGTTTTTTATGACGTCAAATAGCTATAAGGAGTAAGACGGCCAACTGTTCCAGTTACATCGGGACAGTCTCGTTATGGCAATTATAAGTTCGCATTTTAAATACAAAAATAATTAATGTTTCTTTATTATCCCATATGGTTTCTTATACCATGCACCTAAAAACAAGAAGTTTTGTGATAAAAAAAATTACTTTGTTTCTTTGTCTATATGATCCTATCTCATATTATTTATTCGATTATGATGTTGTTGTGCGTATACACACGAATACTTCTAACAAATAAAGACATGTCATCGCCTGATGACTCACGCATGTCCCACATTTATTAAGAAATGCAGTTCTACATGTGCCGTTTTGTTTTATTACATTGATAAAAGAAGATAAAGTTCGGAAAAATATAACAGATTAATGCCCGTATTTCGTAACATGAATGTAGAGATGCGGAGACACTTTTACTGGAAAATATATATATATATATATTTGGAATAAAACTCATGTCACATACGGTGAAAGTCTGGGAAAGAATAATAGAGAAAAGAATGAGAGAAGAGTGTGAGATAACACAAAACCAGTTCGGATTCATGCCCGGTCGAGGTACGACAGATGCCATTTTCGCATTACGCCAATTGTGCGAAAAGTACAAGCGCGTGCATAAAAATCTGCACATGGTTTTTGTCGACCTTGAAAAGGCGTACGATCGGGTTCCCCGTGAGGTTTTGTGGTGGGCGCTAAAGATGAAAGGTATGCCTGGGAAGTATGTGAGGTTAGTCCGTGCTATGTACAGAGCATCCCGTACATGTGTACGATCTGCCGCGGGAACTACGGGCAGTATCGATGTGGCGGTAGGGCTGCACCAAGGGTCGGCATTGAGCCCTTACCTCTTCCTACTGATTATGGACGCTTTGACGTCGGACCTGCAGGATGAGGCACCCTGGTGCATGCTCTTTGCCGATGACATCGTGCTTGTCGGGGAAGAAGGCATCGAGGTACAGAGCAGACTGACGGGGTGGCAACAGAGGCTGGAAAGTGTTGGCTTGAAGATCAGCAGATCCGAAACCGAATATCTGTGCTGTGATTTCGGCGGTCTTTCCAGTCCTGTACCCATGTCGCTGGATGGCGCTATACTGCCTACCTGCTCAGATTTCAAGTACCTCGGTTCCCTCATTCAAGGCGACGGCGGAATAGATAGAGCTGTGCAGCATAGGATTAACGCAGGGTGGATGAAATGGCGACAGGTCACAGCCACAACGTGCGATCCCCGAATGCCAATAAGGCTGAAGGGGAAAATTTACAAATCGATCATCCGACCTGTCGTCATGTATGGAAGTGAATGCTGGGCCGTCAAGAAGAAGGATGAAAATAGACTGCATGCGAATGAAATGAGAATGTTACGATGGATGTGTGGTATGACAAGGATGGATAAGATAAGGAATGAGTATATAAGAGGAAGCCTGAAAGTAGCGCCAGTGGTAGAAAAGGTGAGAGGAAGCAGATTGGCATGGTTTGGGCATGTGATGCGGAGGGATGAAAGTCATGTCACAAAACGAGTGTTGAATATGAATGTGGAGGGACACACGGGCAGAGGAAGACCGAATAAAAGATGGATCGATTGTGTGAAGAGTGATATGAGAATGAAAGGAGTAAGTATGGAAATGACGGCTGATAGAGAGGAATGGAACAAGAAGATTTACTGCGCCGACCCCAGATAATGGGAAATGGTTTAGAGAATGATGATGATGATATATATATATATATATATATATATATATATATATATATATATATATATATATATATATATATATATATATATATATATATATATATAAATACTCGTAGTCACTCGTGTGAGACGTTCATAAAGTTGGCCAATTTACTTATGAGCGTTATAGATAAATGCTTCATAGAAAACATTCTTCAAGGAATTTTTAAACGATCATTGCATAACAAACAAACAATAACTCAGAGAGAACTTTAATCTACGTCTATTATTTGGTCTAACCTTTAGATTACGTTATATCTATTGACTCTTAACCTTCTAAACAACAAAAAAATGAACATTTGTAAGAATAAATACTTAATTAATTTTAGACATAAACAGAACGGAGTAGTTTAATACTTCAAAAATATTTTAAATACATGAACAGTTTCGTGACATGCTTAAGCCAACATATACATATATTAACATATACGATATGAATATGACTACGTCATACTCATATTTTTTGATAAATTATGTTTATTATGGCTGCAGTACAGGTGTGGATCGTCGTGACCCACGAAATGCTGCTGTATCACAACCAAGCATTCCATCTAAATCTTCAGGAGTGACAATGCAACTGCATTTTTATTCTTCATCGAGCATCAATTTCTTTTATTTAACAATTTCATTGGTGCCGGCGAGGATCGAACCCGGTTTTCTCATACTGTAAAATTTACAGCGAGCGCTAACCATCTGAGCACCAATGAAATTGTTAATTGCAATTTTAAGTGCTGATTTACCACGTGCTCGGCGATGAAGGAAAACATCGTGAAGAAACCTGCATGTCTGAGAAATACGAAAAAAATTTGAAGATATGTGAGGTTCGCCAACACGCATTGGGGCAGCGCAGCGGACACTTCCTAGCCTAATAACCCTCTCAGAAATGAGGGGAGGCCTGTGTCCAGCAGTGGGATGTATATAGGCTTTACTTTTTTAACTTTTTACAATTTTAACGAAGGAGAGCTATTTTAGAACTAGAATTGGAGTTCTGTTAATAAGGCAGCAGCGTCAAATAGCACAGCACAATACAGCTGTATTATACTAGTATGTAGTACCAGTATGTAGGTGTCTATGAGCCACGGTATCCACTTGCTATCAGGTGGACAGAGTTTTTTTTTGATCTTTAGGAGCAATTTATGCTCTATTTTTTGAAATTATTGAATGTGTAATATATTTTTGAATTATTTTTGTAATAAACGTAGATAAATATTTTCTACATTTGAATGTTTAGTGTATAATGACGTCGTATTTATAAGTTGTGTATGTGTTATCACCTCTGGGACTGAAATGCCACATAGCATGTTTTTATACTTCACCGAAAGTTGTGTTCTGTTTGGAGAGAATCAGATAAGAGAGTGAGGTGGTTCTTTTTAGATTGCTTATAAGGGGGATATTTTCCATGTGAGGGCGGAGGGGTTGGCTATCGAAGAATGTTTTTTAAACATTTTTGTACTGTTATCAGGTACCCATTTCCTGCCTTTTCCCCTCCGTCAACTCTTGCGACTCCCACTTCATGAAATGGGGTTGTCGATTCTCTTAAGCGGACAATAAAGGTCAATATACTATGGAGTGTTGTTTAAAATTGTGTTTTGATTTGTATTATTTGTTAAATTTAAACGATTTTGTTAATAAAATTTGCCCGGAAGGTGGCTCTCAATGGTATTATATTTGAAAAAATATTTCACAAGACCGTTCTCAATCTAAAATAAATAAATAATAGTGTTACGAGCTTAGGGTTCGTGACAATAAAAATTGCCGATAGAATTACCTAAATTAACACTTTAATTTTCTTTACACCAATTAAAACTTAAAACACTAATAATTAATCACACTGATTCACTTTATTTCGCTCCGAAGCTTCGCTTGTCTGGCCAAATTCAATAATTCCCCGATCGCACCTTGCAGCGCCTATAAATACACATTAGCACCGAAACATTCAGAACATTCAAGTAAATACGCGCAAGGCGTTGAAAGTTCGAGTGTCGGCTTCTAGAAGCTTAGTTATTCGTTTCGACACTAGATGGTGCTGTCGGTTGCAACATTAGTGATGTCATTTTCTGGAAAGTTCCCCCCGCTCTCGTCCCTGACAAAACATGACGTCAACTTAGGTGCGCAACACTGCCCCCTCCTAAGACATGCTCGTCCCGAGCATTATCGGCCCAATAATAACGCCCCAAGCGATCCACATGGACGATCTTAGGAGTCCCCCTCGCGCCTTTCTGTATCCGGTAGGTTACATCGTTGATCCTGGTTACAATCCGGTACGGGCCGTCCCATTTAGCTTGAAGCTTAGGAAATTTCCCTTTGCTGCGGACTGGATTGTGCAACCACACTAGTGAACCTTCGTCGAACCCTTTATTGTTTATTTTGCGGTCATACCGGGTTTTCACCTTCTCAGACATTTGCTGGCCCGATTGTCCGACGTGCTCATAAATGTGATTCATTTTATTCCGCAAGTCATTTGCATAATCGGTTATACTGCGTGGGGCATCAGGTGGTATCCCAGTGATCAGGTCTGCAGGCAGCCGTAATTCTCTTCCAAAGTTTGCGAAAGCTGGTGTCACTGCTGTACTTTCGTGAACAGCGCTTCGATATGACAACAAAAACGGTTGTATGTGCTTGTCCCAATCTCGTTGCCGATTGTCTACAACTTTTGCTAGGTACCTCTCCACTGTCTGATTAAATCGATATACCATTCCATCAGATTGCGGGTGATAAGAAGTCGTTCTTGTTTTATGAGTACCCATAACTCGGCAAGTTTCCTGGAATATTTGAGACTCAAAATTCCTTCCTTGATCGCTGTGAATCTCTAAAGGTACTCTAAAACGACAGAAGATTTCACGAACTAGTTTATCTGCAAATGTTGAAGCTTCTTGATTTGGAATAGCGAAGACTTCTGGCCACTTAGTAAAGTAATCCATCACAACCATGAAATACTTGTTACCGCTTTCACTCTCCGGAAACGGCTCCGCCACGTCAATGGCTATTCTCTCCCATGGTGCACCAACATTGTACAACTTCAATGCACCTCTACTACGAGTCTGAGGCCCCTTAACAGCCGCACGACTTGTACATTTGCGACACCAGTCCTCGACATCGTTTCCACAGTGGACCCAGTAAAACCGTTCTCGTATCTTCAGTAGGGTTCGTTTAACTCCCTGATGGCCTCCTGAATAATCATATAATACAGCTGTAGAACATGGTGCCTTAAAAAAATTTTTTTTATTTATATTTTTACATTGTACAACCGGTATGTACTTTGGCTTTAGGGACAACCATTTGCAAATGACAGCTGTCTCCCCGAACATTTTCCCATTTACGGCACAGAACTTCATCCTGAAGCAGCAAGCTGTCCCACTGGGCCCAATAGCTTTTAGTGGTCAAGCAGAAATGTCGCTTCTCCTCGGTTAGCTTATGCAGAGGTTTGGCTATATCTGCAAAGTTCTTCACAAATCGCCGGTAATAGGAGCACAAACCCAAAAATGCTCTTACCTGCGTCTTGTCTTTTGGAACCGGCCAATCCTTGACAGCTACGATTTTCTCTGCACCCGTGCGGATACCTTCTTCCGACACAACATACCCCAAAAAGTTGACTTGCCGTTTGAATAGTGAACATTTCTTCGGACTCAACTTGAGGTTAGCACTCTGAATCTTCATGAGCACGTGTTCCAGGTTTTGAAGGTGTTCCTCAAACGTACGGCCCACGATGATGATGTCATCCAAGTAGACCAGACAGGCATCGCCAATTAGCCCGGTAAGTACAAGTTCCATCAGCCTTTCAAACGTTGCTGGAGCATTGCACAACCCAAACGGCATTACTTTAAATTGCCACAGACCCTTTCCCGTCGAGAATGCAGTTTTCTCCTTGTCCTTAGGGTCAATTTCAACTTGCCAGTAGCCATTTTTTAGATCCAGCGTGCTAAACCACTTTACTCATGTAAGCATGCCCAGCGTGTCATCAATTCTTGGCAAGGGATAGCTGTCCTTCTTCGTAACGTCGTTCAGACGGCGGTAGTCAACAAAAAACCGCATGCTGCCATCCTTCTTCTTTACCAGCACCACGGGTGAATACCATGGACTACAGGAAGGTTTAATAACACCGTCCTTCACCATTCCTTCAATCATGGTTTCTACTTCCTTTTAACGTGCTACCGGCAATCTTCTTGGCCGCTGACGGATAGGCAATTCTTCTCCTGTGTCTATTTTGTGTTGAACTAAGCCAGTCTTTCCTATGTCAGCATCGTTTGATGAGAATACATCGGCGTGCTTGAGTAACAACTTCTTTGCCTTCACCATTTCGTTCGGGGAGAGAACGCTGCGACAGTCTTCTAAAAGTGTGCTCACTCTCGTTTGTGCATCCTTGCTGGGGGTCCCAGTCGAATGATATTGGCACCGACGTAGCTAATCCACTTCCTCATAAGTACCAACCAGCGTGCCTTTTTCTATAATCTATTCCTGGTCACAAAGGTTCAGCACACGTACTCCTGAGATGTTAGTGGTCCTGACCAAGGTTCGAGCCACTTTCCATGGAAGGTCATTGTCTAACCTTTCCACGAGTACACAACGATGAGGTTGTCCAGGATTCCGAGGAAGATTAACCAGCACAATCGTTTCCGATCTCGGTGAAAGAAAAATCTTCTTAAGGCTGTACACGTTCCCTGGTAACGCCCCTTCCACAAAAAGTTCTTCTTGTCCACATTTCAAAACACCTTGATTAGCGTCAATCGCACAACA
This sequence comes from Parnassius apollo, assembly GCA_907164705.1. Taxonomy (NCBI): domain Eukaryota; kingdom Metazoa; phylum Arthropoda; class Insecta; order Lepidoptera; family Papilionidae; genus Parnassius; species Parnassius apollo. The sequence goes on along the minus strand of CAJQZP010000969.1, from coordinate 602,364 downwards.
ATTCTTCCTCATGAAGTGTAGGCCCAGGATGCAGTCGTCCATTATATCAGCCACGATGACATTATGCAGGTAGGTCATGTTGCCTAGCTTCAACTCCATCTCTTTCTTCCCACGGACGGGTATTCGCTGACCGGTGGCTGTTACCAAATTAATGCGTTCTCGGTTGTATGCAGAGTCCCCAAAGAACTGACTTATAAGTTGGGAACTAACAACCGTACGAGAGGCTCCAGTATCTACGGTCAGTTTACACGGCATTCCGTTGACCTCGCCCTTGATGATCAGATTGTTCCCATCATGGGTTTGTGAGATCGAGATCCTTGGGGCTATTTTAACATCAGCCAGCACCCGCCCCGCAGTTCTGGCTTTTACTCGTTTCCCTGCTGCTGCTGGGTGGCTGTTAGCCGCACCACCCTCCTGATATCGTTCACCTTCCCTTTCTACGGTTCGCTTAGGGCAGCTGGATCGAAGATGGCCCCTTTCCCCACAGCCATAGCACCTAGGGCTGTATCCTTCATTGCGGTCGCGAACCGTAGCCGCTGCAACTTCCCTGACGCGATAGGAGCGAAGATCATGCTGCACGGCTTCCACCTCCAGTGCATGGGCCAAGGCGTCCTTAAGCGTCTCGTGGTGCCCGAGCTTCGCAGCAGCTCTGACTTCAAAGTCGCGGATGCCGTCGATGAATGTCTGAACCAGGTTCCCTTAAATGAGCGCAGGTACAGATTGGTATGCTTTTCGAACCATCTTCTCCACCTCAAGGGCCCACTGCTACAGGTTTTCGTTGCTGCGTTGCACGCGATCTTTAAGCTGTGCGCGAAAGATGTGTTCCAGGTGAGCGTCGCCATATCTCTCCTCCAACGCCTCAAGGAGCTGCTCGTAGGTCACTTTCTTACCGAGAGCTTCCAACACAGTTAAGGCTTGGTCGCGCAGGCCTAGGGTGAGTGCAGTCATGGCTTGGCTTTTATTCCATCCGTTCGCCTCCATGACGGCCTCGAACTGGATTTTGTAAGCTGACCAAGAAGAAGTCCCGTCGAACGGTGGCACTTTGAATCCACGTAGCGAACGTGTTGTTTGAACAACCTTATCCTTCACCTCCCTTATCTCTTTCCCGAAGGTAACGTGAAGGTCCTTCATGAAAAGCATCTGCTCTTCCCTATCGCGTTTGAGCTGCTCTTCTAAGCGACGGGCCTGTTCTTCCTGCTGCTCTTTCAACTGACGGGCCTGTTTCTCCTGTCGGCGGGCCTGCTCCTGCAGCATCACCATCAGAGCACCTAAGTCAGGTGCTGCAGATGCAGGAGCTACTGACGGATCGGCATCCGTTGCGGGCGGCTGGCCCTCCGACGTCTGCGGCGTTACACCACCAAATCGTCTCTGGTCCGTCTCATGCTGGCGTTGACTGCGGTTACGGACAGCCTCCGTTTCCCCCTTAGGCAAAATTGGCATGATTTTATCCCCCTTCTGACACCAATTGTTAAGAGCTTAGGGTTCGTGACAATAAAAATTGCCGATAGAATTACCTAAATTAACACTTTAATTTTCTTTACACCAATTAAAATTTAAAACACTAATAATTAATCACACTGATTCACTTTATTTCGCTCCGAAGCGTCGCTTGTCTCGCCAAATTCAATACTTCCCCGATCGCACTTTGCAGCGCCTATAAATACACATTAGCACCAAAACATCCAGAACATTCAAGTAAATACGCGCAAGGCGTTGAAAGTTCGAGTGTCGGCTTCTAGAAGCTTAGTTCTTCGTTTCGACACTAGATGGCGCTGTCGGTTGCAACATTAGTGATGTCATTTTTTGGAAAGTTCCCCCCGCTTTCGTCCCTGACACAACATGACGTCAACTTAGGTGCCCAACAATAGTACAATTGTATTATCACTGTGCTTATTGTGTTGACATAATTAAGATTATCTTAATATGTATAAATTACGTGTCACGTAATTTATACATATTAAGATGATAATAATGAGCCGTGGTAGCTCAGTGGTTAACGCTCGCTGTAAATATAACAGAACGCGAGTAACCTGGGTTCGATCCCCGCCGGCACCAATGAAATTGTTAATTGCAATTTTAAGTGCTGATTTACCACGTGCTCGGCGGTGAAGGAAAACATCGTGAGGAAACCTGCATGTCTGAGGAATAAGAAAAAAAAATATTTCGAAGACATGTGAAGTTCGTCAACACGCATTTGGGCAGCGCGGCGGACACTTCCTTGCCCTAAACCCTCTCAGAAATGAGGGGAGGCCTGAGCCCAGCAGTGGGACGTATATAGGCTGTAACTTTACTTTACTTTACTACGTGTCACGTTGTTTGTCCGCAATGGACTCCTAAACTACTTAACCGATTTTAATAAAATTTGCACACCGTGTGCAGTTTTGTCCAACTTGAGAGATAGGATAGTTTTTGCTATATTAAGGGTTTTTAATAGGACATGACAAAGGGTCATTGAAAAGGGCAGAACAACGTCTACCTGGCCAGTTTATGTGTTATATAATTTCCATCTATCGTAGTAAAATTTTAAATGATACAGTAAATGTAATCCAAATCAAATTGTAGATATGAAAACTTAAATTTTGTCGATGTCCAAAGTCTTTACTGCGTGAGAATGTGAGTAGCCCTCTTCGATTTATAGAAAAGGAACTCACAAATATTAAAGCAAATAAACATTGTCCTGCCTTTGTGTGCAAAATGAAGGTAACTATTTGTATCCGTTTTAATAAATAGAAAATAAACAAATATGAACAAATATACACTGTTTTAAATATTATAAAATATAAGACAGTAGTAAACGACAACAGTGACCAATATAAAATTTAAACCAAATTTTTTCAATGAAAGTTGTCAAAGTTTATCGACATTTTTAGTGTTTGGAAACAGTAATGACAACACTAAGTTCTCATAAGCTTAGCTTGCTATTGTACTTTTGAAGTAATAACTAGCTTTTTAATAGAATTAGGGTGACATACAAGCACACACTCCACCTGATGGTAAGTGGACGCTGTGGCCCATAGAAATCCACATTTATCCTCAAATAAGTATCAAAATGCAGATGCATTGTCAGCTCAGGGATAAAATGGGCTCGTTTCTAGTAAAAAAAGGGTGTCCGATTCTCTAAACGCACCATACAAAACACAGCAGCATTAGCAAGTAAAGGCCTGCGCTCACAGACGGCATGGCAAGGCGAGTCAAAAGATTTTTTTTTCGAAGAATAAATGTTTTCTACCTTATTTTAATGAATTTAGCACTGAAATTCCTTTATTTCAACACAAATTGAGCGAAACCTCTCAGGTGAGACCGCAGCATGCTCCTGCTCGTCATATCATTCCTCGGAATGCTGCGGCACGTCAAGGCATTACGTGAAACGCATATGTTACTTCATGTTGTAAAAGGAATGCGATTGCTAAGTAATTGAAACAAGGTTGAATCTAGTCCGTTGTGGTGGCGATATTAGTGATACCGGACGCGGATGCTCTTGTTATAACGCAAGTTGCCACAGGATCCTTTGGCATGCCGCGGGATACCACAAGATCCTTCGGCATTTCGAGGCTTGCCTTGTTACGCTGTGCCATACCGTGCCGTCTGTGAGCGCAGGCCCTTAAAATTAACTTGATTTATAAAGCTTTGTATTGTCTTTCTTCCTTTTCAAAGAACTAATTACGTCTATAAGAAGTGTACTATTTACTTTTATTATCATTTTGTCTTAAGAGGAAAATAAACAACTGATTATAAAGCAATATTATCTGTATCGTTTATTTACGATTGTGTTAATGACAAGTATCTTTACACGATGATGAAATAGACACTTCACTAATATAATATACATAACCTTTGACGAGATCTCGCATAAAAATCTTTATCAAATTAATAAACAAATCTTTGTCAAATTAATTAAGAAGAAATGCTTGAAGTCCCTCTTTATCTCTTTTATTTTTCTTTCACTCCTTCTTCAAAAAATGACAATAGAAAAAGAAAGGTACGGAGATAGTTAATACTTAAGTTAAGGACGCAACAGTAAACGAAAATGAGTAAGGCCGTGAAAGTATAGGTACGGTTACCGTTACAGCCTATTAAGTCCACCAAAACTTAGGCCTCCACCACATATTGCCTCATAAACACACGGGGGGACACTTGCAATAGTTATCATGATTGTTTTTTTTTATTTTTAGTCGTTATTTGGAAGACGCTGCTGCCCATCTCCTAATTTGTTTCCCTCTGTCGCATCTTACGACACCCACGGGATGATATGATACTACCGCCACTACGTGGTATGTATAGCATAGTAGTATATTTTTCAGCAAATTATACGTGAAATTCATTCGATATTCGTCATACACAAAACTATACAATATGTAACGTAATTAACGCACACCCTCAGACACCCCAATTAGTATATTATGTTATATTCATAATACATACACTGAATTTTTAGTTAAACATTTTTATGCACTGATTATTAATCAAATTAGTTATACCAATTCCGGAAGAATGTTGAGGTCACATTACAAATCCACGAAACCAAAGACTTTAACGTGCTTGAAATAAAGTTCATTTTTATTGAATGACAGAATTAGTAATAATACAAATAAAACTGCACTCTTGAAAGTCTTATTGCCTTAAGTTACGGTCCATTTTGGTTTGTTTTGACTGCACAGATTTAGTGTGACTGTAATTTACGTAGTTTCAATTATTTTTTGGATAAAAATTACCTATATTAAAAATGATAGGAATCGATTCAGTAAACGATTCTGAACAAACTATTTTCTCAAAGTACGTTAATTATCTTACGTTTTCATATGTATATATTTCATAATTGAAATAAACGGTAGACCAGTTTCAAAGCAGATTTTTGGGTAAAACAACAGATTTTTTCTTTGAATTCAAGTTTAAGTAGGCGAATGTTATAGCAATCAATATTAGAACATTATTATAAGCCTAGATTTATAAGTTTCACTACAACAAGTTCAGCATTATGAAGATTAACCCGGACGAGCAGATAAATAATTTAAATTTTTATATGCAATTTAAATTTTTTATATGTAATAAGGGTGACAATCGAGCACCACGCAGCGTACCTGATTGTAAGTGGATGCTGTGGCCCATAGGAATCTACATTTAGATTCGATTAAGAATCAAAATGCAGATGCACTGTTACCCGAGAGGACTAAGATAAAATTCCCCGTTTATAGTTAAAAGGGTCTTCAGTATGCCACACTCACCAAACGAAACACACCAACATTAAGTTGCTATTTTATCCTGGTATTCTGTAAGAGCGTGGTCCTATAAATTTAGTGTTTCATAACTTTAGGTGTTTATACCGAAAAACTTAAAACTATTAATTCATGTTAGGTAATATCTATGAGTGAATATTACAATCTTCTTTATGTTATAGACATTGACCTTATAAAAGTAGCCGTATACACTTGTAATCGTACCAACAATATTAATTAGCTTTAAGCATGTGCATATTATTATTTTTATCTATGAAATATGTCGACTAATTAGTTTTATGAATATGTTATGTTATACAACACGAAAGATTGTTTTTCATTCTGCTTATTACACTGAAAATAGATTATTTCTTGAACGCTGATTAAACTTGCACGCCAAAAATATAATCTATATGTACATTATCATTACAGCCTTTCACAAATCCACTGAACTTAGACCTCCCCTAAGGAATACCATAAAGAACGGTCCTGGGCAACCTGCATCCATCGACTTCTTGCATATCTACCAAGTCGTCACTCCATCTAGATAGGGGGACGCCCTACACTTCGTCTGACGAACGTCCTTCGAGCTGGCCGGCCCATTGCCACTTCAGCTTACTAACCCGTTGGGTTGGTAGAGAATCCCCGAGTATAGTCCTCTTCATAGCTCGCTGAGAGAATTTGAGCTTCCTCATACGACCAGCAGTGAAGAAACACATATCTGATCCATAGGTCATAACTGGTAACACGCACTGGTTGTACAATCTCGTTTCGAGGTTTTAAGGTATACGTGACGAGAAGATTTATTTATTTATTTATTTATTTATCCTTTTTTGTACACCACAATACAGAAACATCAATATAGTTACAACTAATTAAAGTATGTACAATAGGCGGTCTTATCACTGAAAGTGATTTCTTCCAGACAACCTTTGCGTAGAGTAATGATGCAAACAAAAGTTACAAATAGAGGGGGCATACAAAATAATAAAAAAAATACAACAATACATACAAATAAAAGTAAGTGAAAGTTATATATAAAATATCATATAATAGATTAAATGAAAAGAGTAAGAGAAAGGTAAAGTAATTTATCTAATAGCGTTCTAAATAATACGATTTAACAAGAATTTTGAAAGAGTGAAGAGATTTAGCACGACGAATATGGAGAGGTAAGGAGTTCCACAATCGCACAGCGGTTACGGTGAAGGATTTCTTGAAAAAGGAAGAAGAGTGCAAAGGTGTAGAGAGAGAAAGATTGATGGAGGATCGAAGGAACCGATTATGGGTAAGAGAAAGATACTGGAAATGGTTTTTTAAATAAAGAGGTGTAGAAGAATTAAACAGCACACTATACAACGCGGAGAGAATGTGAGTATTCCTGCGAAGGCGGATCGGGAGCCATTTGAGCTGTTTGCGAAATTCGGAGATATGATCATATTTGCGAAGCCCAAATATAAATCTAATGCATACATTTTGAATGCGCTCAAGCTTATTAAGCTGCTCCTCGGTAATGTCAAGATAGCAAATATCAGCATAGTCAAGGATAGGCAGAAGAAGAGACTGGGCGAGCGTAACTTTAGTTGCTGTGGGAAGGAAATTACGTAATCTACGTAAAGAGCTTAACGCAGCAAACATTTTTCTACTGACCTCATTAACCTGTGAGGTCCAAGACATACAGGAGTCAAGATACAACCCCAGGTTTTTAACCTTGTTACTGTAAGGGATTAGAGTGCAGTCTAGTATAATAGGGGGTACGGGAAGACCAATCAATTTTACTAATTAATCTAGAACTACCGTTGACAATGACCTGAGTTTTCTTAGGATTAATCGTTAAACCATAAAATTTACTCCAATTCGAAATACAAGTCAGATCAGCGTTCATAGTGTCAACTGCTTTAGATAGATCTTCAAGAGAGGACTGAGTATAGATTTGGAGATCATCAGCATACAAGTGGTAGGAAGAGGACAAATTATGACTTATAGAGTTAATGAAAATTGCAAAAAGGAGAGGAGACAACACGCCACCTTGTGGTTCACCAGCAGCTGTAGTAATCCAGGTGGAAAAAACCTCTTGCACCTGAATTCGCTGTCGGCGACCAAACAAGTAACTTCAAAACCAGTCAACTACAGTTGGAGATATGTTGAGAGAGCGTAGGATGCTTAACAAGATATCAAAATCTACAGTATTAAATGCGTTACTAAAATCAAGCAACGTGAGAATAGCAAGCTTTTGTTTCTCCATACCATACCGAATATCATCAGTGATTTGTAAAAGTGCAGTAGTCGTACTATGGTCAGGACGGAAACCGGATTGCAAGGGATTTAAAAAATTGTGTTTTAAAAGATAGGTGCTTAATTGATTGTGCACAAGATGTGTTGTAATTTACCGAACGATGTCCAGCCGAGTTGAATCTGACCTCTCGATCGAAGTAGGACTTATCTAGTCGGACTATTTGTCCCAGGTAAACATACTCGTCAACAACTTTTAGTTTAGTGCTCCCAACAAATACCAGCATAGGTGTGACATGGACATTACACGTGATATTTGTTTTGTACATGTTCATCTTAAGACCTATCCGTTGAGAGAGACTATTGAGGTCATTGAGTATAGTGTTTAGATCTTCCAACGATTATGCGATAAAGACTATATCGTCGGTAAATCGAAGGTGAGTAATGTCTTCGCTATTGATGTTAATACCGTATCATTTCCAGTTCAGTAGCTAGAAAACGTCTTCCAAGGCAGCGGTGAAGAGTTTCGGGGATAAAACACCACCCTGTCTTACACCTCTCTGCAGTTGGACAGGCTTCGTACTCTGATTCTGTACTGGGGTAACCATCTTAGCCCTACTGAGAAAACACATCAGCATATCGATGTACCGACAGTCAACTTTTCATCGCTCAATAGACTGCAGCACCGCCCAAATTTCGACGGAATCAAAGGCATTCTCATAGTTCACGTATGCAATACAAGATGGCAGATTGTATTCTTTGGGCTTCAGTACAATTTGCCGAAGGGTAAGTATGTGGTATATGCTGCTAAAGCCTTTTCAGAGGACTGGACTGTGCCTGCTAATCTCAAAAATTACTAAACCGATTTTAACTTTCACTGTCAGATAGCAGATGTTATAAGGGGTAACTTAGGATACTTTTGTTTTGGAAAAAGAATTACGGTGCCACAATAAAAAATAATTTTGATGTGGACAAAGTCGCGGGGAACAGCTAGTAACTAATAATACTTATAGACTTTCGAAAAAGACCAATCAAGAAAACTTATCCCGTTATTGGAATTGTCTTCATCACACTTGGCTGAAACTTATACTGCTGCTCGATGTCACCGGTTTAAATATGTCTAGGGTTTTATCAAGTCCTCTTATGACACCTACAGGACGAAATTGGGTGATAGGTTTACTAACGTCATCATCTCACGTCTGAGATATTATATACGTCGTTGGCAGATTGTATGATTCGATTTACAAACGGCTGATTGCCAAACGCAAAATGTAATCACTTTGATTCCAATTGTTATTCTAAGTATTCTGTAATATAGGTTTATCCTTATGTAACATATGAGGCATCTAACCACGCGGTATTAGATAACATCATGTCAAAGCAAGACCGAATTCCGTAATTAACGGGATAACGTGTATTTTGTTAAGCCCGTGCTCTTCTCTTTAATTAAAGGATGAGATAGGCTTTCAGATGTTTACAATAAACCGAAGATGAGTTAAATAATACTTTTCAAATTTGTATTTTGTTCTGAATTAGATAAAAAGTTGAAAAAGATTAGAAAAATGTTATGTGACTTACTTATACCGCTTACGACTGCAATCTAATATTTATTTACATATACTACAATCGGTAAAATTGTGTTAATTTTACGGATTTGTAAATTTCAGTTATGTACTTACATCTTTTTCATTTTCAATAACTGCGTGACTAATATAGGACAAAAGTTTACTTGATTACTGATTTTGTAACTTTAGTACCGAGTCACTTATTGAGTTCAATTTCTTATCATTTACTATTTCTTATTCTTTAGGTCTAGTTCCATGAATGTCATGATAAATCAAGGGGTAAGCGCTTGTTTTATTTTTTCAGTGCGCGAGCAATCTGATTTCAATCCCCGCAGGCTACAATGAAATTGTTAGTTGTAATTTTTAGTAATGGTTTACCACGATCTCGGCGGTGAAGAAAAATGTCATGGGGAACTGCATTTTTTTTAAAGGAATAAAGGTGACAAACGAGCACACAGTGCACATGATGGTAACCGCATGCCATGGTCCAAAGACATCTACATCTGTCCTCGATTAAAATTTAAAAAGCAGATGCGTTGTCACCCCGAGGACTTATATGGGATGAACGTTTTGGATATTGTTCACGTATAGAATATAACTTCATAACCTCGTTTTCAATAAAAAGTTCTCCGTTGCTCTACACTCACCATACGAAACTAAGCCGCATTATGCTGCTATTTGATGCTGGTATTCTATAAGAGCGTGGTCCTTCCCCGGTCGAGCTGACCCATTCGTACTACAACGATATAGCTACAACATGACCCTAACACAAAATATAATGGTACGTCGGAGGAATAAAATATTTTTCAGAAACGTAACGGTCGATAACACGCACTGGAATAGCGTGTTTGATGAGAGGAGGGTCAAATAGGGTGCGATTGACTATTTTTCGAGGTCCAGTATTTTTAACCGCTGGTCGTTAAGCCTCGTGGTGTCACAGTCACTTCGACCTAATGTGATGAGGAAAGCTTGAGACTTAACTGTAAATGAGCACACGGTCCACCTATTTGCAAGTGGATGCCGTAGCCCATAGACATTCTACAGACGTAGAATGTCGTATCTCCTCAGTTTCAAAGCACTTCTCTTGTTGCCTCAGCCAGTATTGGAATCCTACAGATGTAGAATGTCTATCGGCTACGGCATAGTCTGCAAATAAAAATGAACATGCGCTGCCAACCCTAATTACTAATATGGGATGGGGCTCGTTTACAGTAAAAAGCGATCTCCGGGTGTCTACACTCACCATACGAAACCCAGCAGCATTGAGCTGCTATTTTAATCGAGCCATCCTATTCGTTCTACAACCAGTGGTAGAGCCACGCGGCAGCTTTGCTGTTGCATGTATAGGCTGGCTCAAACCGGGGTGGTACTACGACCTCACGGAATACCGGCGTGAAGTGGAAGCTCTGCTTCCGCGTTTCGTCTGGTGAGTGCAGGTGGCCGGAGGCCCAAATCCCCCCTCCCCCATCAACATGGTAGCGGAATTAAATAATGATAGACTACCCCAGGAGGGTCCCAGCACCCCAGGAGAATCCCTCGCTGAGAATCCACGACCATGTTTCTCCACTTCTGAGCGTGTGTGCTCAGGCTGCCCTGCGTATTCTGGGGGGGGGGGGGGCAAAATTCCGCTCAAGACTACAACTGCTCGGGGCAAACGGAGCAACAAGACCAAGGCGACCCCTGCCACGCTGTCCGCGAATTTCTGCAATATCAGGGGTGAAGTCCCCTGTTGCATTCCTCTAACCTAAACGCCGTCCACTACCACCTCGAGACGGCGAGGCCGGCTTTGCTCTTCCTGACCGAGACGCAGGTTTCCTCTCCGGCTGATGTCTCGTATCTATATATACCCGGGGTACAAACTGGAACACTCCTTTGTGCCTCGGGCTGGAGTTTGCGTTTACGTCAGAGAGGACATCTGTTCTCGACGCCTCGGCAGACTTGAAGGTTCGGACCTGTCCATCCTTTGGTTACGCGTAGACAGCGACGACCATCCGCGCGTCTACGGGTGCCTCTATAGGTCCCATAGCGGTAATGTCGAAACAGAACGACTCTTCGACCACGTCCAAATGGCTACAGATTCGTTGCTACAGCAGATCCCCTCCCCAGAGATCGTGACATGGCTTGGTTCACGTTTAACCGATCATGCGGGGAGATCTGTTCATGATTTTGCCTTGCATTACTTTACGCGGATTCCAGATGTGGAGGATCATGCACCTTCCCTGTTGGACCTTCTGCTGACCTCTCACCCGGACGGACATCAGATTTCCGTCGAAGCCCCTTTAGGCTCCTCGGACCATTTTTTTTGTTGGACATTGTCTTGTCCGGAGTGTGTGGAATGGAGGGCAAATGTGGGAAAAAATGTGGGATGGAATGGGTGACTCACGCTGAAATCGCAGTAGCATTCTGCAGGCTGCCGCCGTGTTTGCCATTATAGGTCAGCCGATTGGAATACGATGCGGTCTTTCTTTGCATCCTACCCTTGGGGGCGGGTTTGCTTCTCGCCGGACGATCCCAACGTTGTTGCGGATTCTGTTGCTGATGTGGCAACTTCAGGGTATGGAACTTTTTATTCTTTCTTCTGTGGTGCCCATTGGAGTCAAATCTCAGCCATGGTTTGGTCGCTCCTGTAAAATAGTATCATGCTATAAGCAGGAGTGCTACCGAGCCTGGGCTGACGCATCAGCGTCCCGGATGTAAACCCCAGCGCTATAAAAAAGAAGTATAATTCCGTCTCTAGGTCCTTCAAAAGAGTCATTGCTAAGGCAAAGTCAGAGCACATAGGCAGAATTGGCGAGAAACTAGTTCGCCTTCCTTCTGGAACCCGTGCATTCTGGTTTCTCGCCAAGGCTGTCCAAGAGAATTTCTGTCAGCCATCTCTTCCATCTCTGCACAGGGAGGACGACTCACTGGCCCATACTGCAAAGGAGAAAGCCGATCTTGTAGGCTCTTTCCTTGCGTCCAACTCGATTCTCGATGACGGGGGGAGTACGCCGCCGACCATCCCGCGGTGTGAGTGCTCCATTCCGGAAGTGCAGTTCATACAGCGCTCGGTTCGCAAAGCACTCCTCTCCCTGGACATCCACAAGTCGAGTGGGCCTGACGGAATCCCCCCAATTGTGCTGAGGACGTGTGCTCCAGAGTTGGCACCGGTTTTAACGCGTCTTTTCCGGTACTCCTACTCCCTAGGCGTAGTCCAAAAATCTTGGAAGACGGCTTTCGTCCACCCGATCCCTAAAGAAGGCGACCGCTCAGACCCGTCCAACTACCGGCCTATCGCCATCACCTCCGTGTTCTCCAAAACAATGGAGTCTATTGTAAACTGCCAGCTCATGAGGTACCTTGAGGATCACCAGCTTTTAAGTGACCGCCAATACGGTTATCGCCGTGGTCGATCAGCTGGTGATCTTCTGGTCCACCTAACTCATAGATGGGCGGAGGCAGTAGAGTCCAAGGGGGAGGCATTGGCCGTTAGTTTGGACATTGCGAAAGCCTTCGATCGGGTTTGGCACAAAGCGCTTCTTTCAAAGCTCCCTTCCTATGGGCTTCCCGAGAAATTGTGCGATTGGATCACCAGCTTTCTTGCAGATCGGAGCATCAAGGTCGTTGTAGACGGTGCAAGCTCCGATTGCAAGCCTATTAATGCTGGTGTTCCACAAGGCTGCGTGCTATCGCCAACGCTGTTTCTTCTGCATATCAATGATATGTTGCAAACCCGTAACATTCATTGATATGCAGATGACAGCACTGGTGATGCTTTTTACACCGGCCGAGCCAATATTTCTCGGAAAAACGTCTCCGAGTGCCCGGACAAACTTATGTCGAGTCTTTGCTGAACAGAGTCTCGGATTGGGGGCGACTAAATCTAGTCCAGTTTAACCCCCAGAAGGCACAAGTTTGCGCGTTAACCGCTAAAAAGAGCCCCTTTGTCGTATCTCCTCAGTTTCAAAGCACTTCCCTTGTTGCCTCAGTCAGTATCGGAATCCTCGGCGTTGACATATCGAGTGACGTGCATTTTCGTGGTCGCTTGGAAGAGAAGGGCAAATTGTTAATTGTCTAAAAAGCTTGGCGTGCTCAGCAGAGCGGGACAGTATTTCATGCCGGCACACCGCCTGCGACTTTACAAGGCACAGGTTCGGCCACACATGGAATACTGTTCCCATCTCTGGGCTGGGGCCCCCAGTACCAGCTTCTTCCACTTGACCGCATCCAGCGCAGAGCGGCTCGAATCGTCGACGACCGAGTGCTTTCCGATCGCCTCGATTCACTGGCACTGCGAAGAGATGTTGCATCTCTTTGCATTTTATTTCGCATATACCATGGAGAGTGCTTTGAGGAATTGTTCGGATTAATCCCAGCCGCCAAATTTCGTGAACGCACTACGCGGCAAACGTCACGATACCATCCACACCATCTGGATGCTTGGCGGTCCACCACAGTACGTTTCAAAAGGAGTTTTCTTCCGCGTACAACCTCTCTGTGGAATAGTTTACCACCGGCGATTTTTTCGGACCGATACGACCTGGGGACCTTCAAGAAAAGAGCTTACTCCTTTCTAAAGAGCCGGCAACGCACCTGCAATTCCCCTGGTGTTGCGGTTGATCATGGTCAGGTGAGCCGCATGCTCGTTTTCCCCCCTCTTCTATAAAAAAAAACCGTAATATAGCTGCAGCATTGTTCTACCACGTCTCTATTTACATTAATTTTTAATTAGTTGTACACGATACATATATGTTCATTCATTAATTTTTATATTTTATCTATATAATTAAAAAATAATCCTTAATTTGTATTATCTCTCGACTATTACAAAAATATTTTGAAAAATTGAATTCCTAGAATTGAATTATTCTAAAATCTACAAGGATTGTGGGTCAAAGACGCAAAAGCCCGTCTGTACTCTATAGACAATGTCAAAGTTAAAAACATTCACTATTGCAGCAGAGATTTTATTTCCATACATATGTATTCAATCGAATATACTTAAACTGCATCAAAGTGCAGGAACCGATTCAAACAAAAATGTTTATTGAATATATATATACCTTTAAAATTAATTTGAAAGGAAAGGTAATAGATATTTTAAAAAATATTTTATCCCCACACTAGGCTTTTCTCCTATAAGATGGAGACAGTTTACATACATAAATTTCACTAGAGCAAATATTCATACTCGGAACAATTACTTGTAAGTTATACAAAAATACTTCTTCCGTACCGCATTAGAACCCGTGGCCTTCAGCGTCCCAAATCATCTAAGTCACGGAGCCGTTTACGGCTGAATCATTATAATTAAAAAAAATCAAATTTAAAATAATGGGCATGGAAAAAATTACTCGTATCTTAAATAGATATTAGCAGTTAGCCCCTTATCATTAAATCTAATGGCTCACATATCATTGCAATATTTTAAGACGTTTCAAGGTTATTTGGAGACCATCCTTTTGTAACCATGGATTCTACAATCAAATGATATTGCTAAATAATGTCACAAATATATTTGTTTGAGGTCATTTTAGTAAATAACATACATTTGTACATGGTTACGCGGATACGCGTCAACGTCCTCTTGTACATGAAGATAATTGCGTGAGATAATATTTATGTAAATATTTACGAAACTTGTATGCGCGTATGTATACTGTACTTTTTATTCGTATCATAGACCATGTAGGTCATATAATTCAACCATTCAATCCCTACAGCATATGCTATAAGAATTAAATAATTTAATTATATGATCTATTTCTGAATATAGATTCAGGTATCTGAAGTAGTTACGTTGTACCAGTTCTGGCTCACTGAGTCAGAAGTGGTACAAGTACGACGTTCGTAGACTCTCGATCCTAAAAAAGAAAATAGGTTTTGGCATGCTCTGATCACGAATCTGCGGTCCATTTCTGCGTAGGATGCACGGTTCCGGAGATGGGCAGATCAATTAACTCTTATCTAATTGATATCCGGTGATGGCTTCCACTGTCATTAGCGCTCCATTGTTCTCATCTATTGTTCATTGAATACCGTCATTAGCTATTATTCGTCAGCGTGTGCGTCGGCTCATCAGTGCTATTGTATTATACTCCTTTATTCCTATCTACAACACTAATCTGAATCAACAATAAAACACATTACCTAATTTTGTTAAAATTTTTATTTATAAAATACAAAATCTTATTACTTATTATCTATAAAATAGGAGCGAAACATCTCATCCACTAAAATATCGTTGTACAATGTGTTCCCTGTAACATTCGTAAAACTCGTAAAACTATGCATTGAACATCCCTGAAACTTATATAGCAAATACATTAAGCAATATTCGCCACAAACTGAAGTCCACTCATTCTGAATCCTATCAACATTCCAGTTCCATCTTTTACAATTCCTTTTCAAAAACTCGAGATGACATCGTTCAGGTGCTTGTCCATATAAATCAAAATATTGACCGACGTCATTCGTATCGATATATAAAGCTACCCAATGTGACCCTGGTTTATCATCTGTACCCAATATGCATATTACCTAGTCAGGTCATAAATTCTATCACATGTTTAATATAAAATAATTGAAACAAGTTTATTCATTCTGTAACCATTTATATACCAAAATGAACTTAACAAAACATAGATTCTTATGACACTATAGTTTATTCAAAATGACTTCCGGAATTTTGAATACAGGCCTTCAATCTGCGCGGCCAGTCGTCTATCGCAGCACGAACGTCGTCCATTTCAATATCGGCGGCTGCCTTAATCAAGGATGTCTTGAGTGACTCCAAATTGGGATGAGACTTTAAGCACGCCTTGCCTTGCCTTGCGCAAGTATTGCCATATCTTGTAATCTAACGGATTCAAATCTCGACTGGAGGAGGGGCAGTCTTCGTGCCGGATGAAGTCGATTTCACGCGCTGCCAGCCAGTCTTGTGTGCTCTTCGCTCTATGAACTGACGCCGCATCTTGTTGGAATACCCAGCGCCCATTATTGAACATGGTATGAGAAACAGGTTACACAAGGTTCGTCAGGACTGTATTTTGATAAACAACTGCATTCGTTTTTACACCTTTCTCACAAAAATGTACCTCTGTTAAGCCCCAATAAGAAACTCAAAACCATACCATGAACGAGGATGGAAAATGACATCGTTGGACACGCGTAATACGGTTGCTCGCTTTTTCACTACTGTGTGCGTACACCTTATCATTTTGTTTGTTGTAGCTCTCTTCTACGGTAAAAAAAATTTCATCCGAAAAAAAGAATTTCCCGATATTTTTTTCCCGCGTACCGCTTCAACAAAGCGCGGCATCTCTTCAGTCTCAGGTCCATTAGACGAGCATTCAAACGATGTCCTATTTTTCTTCGATATGCCCGAAGCCTTAAGTCTTCATTTGACACCCTTTTCACTGTGGTTCTGCTTAACCCCATCTGAAGGGCCAACAGTTTCTGCTTACGTTTGGGATTTCTTTAAATTCGCGTCTTCACAGCTTTTATCACCGCTGGAGTCCTAACAGATCGAGGGTGACCACTTCTTGACCAGTCATCTACACTAGAGTCTTCATTGTATCGTTTGATGGTACGATAAACGAATCTTTCGGTTATATTCAAATTTTTCAGTATGTCAAAAATTGAATTGGCGCGTAACTGCAACGGTGCAACGCAATAACTGCAACACGGTCTTCTTTAAGCGTCCACTCCATATTTAAAAATGAGAAAAATTCTCAAAAGTATATAGTTTTATTTTCATGAACAATTCGAAATTCGAATTCAATAAACTTTTTTGTGACCAGCATTCTAAAAGAAAAGTTTTTACTGTGTGACAGAAAATACCTATGACCTGACTAGGTATATAAGTTGGTACGTGGGTGTACATGGGCAATCTATTAGCAGCATAAACATTATTTTCTAGACTGGGGTGAATCTTTTTCAGATGTTGTTGTACATCTAGTGTATCCATGATATTACTGCTATTAGTAGATTATTACAGTACAATCTACTCAATGACTAACATAGGAATGATCAAATATAGTAAAAATATATAAGTATATATATTTCTAAATATTAAATTGCATTATTTTGTGTTATACAAAACGTATTTGAGTCATCAATACACTGAACAAGACGACACGAAGTAATGCTGAGATAAGCAACAGAATGTTAGATAAGCTTGTTGACGCATAAAGTTACTATCAATTCCACTGCAGAAATTCTTTAGATTAGAATTATTACTCACTGGTACTATATAAGACCAAGCAACTGCAGTCATGGAGTTAGTGTATGGCCGTTTGACCGCAGTGGATTTATCAATACTACATTTGTGTTACTTCAACGCATCAAAGGCCATAGATGTAAGTGTTTAATCTATTGACAAACTTACTTTTCTTTCTGTTATTTTTTTACGTGTGTATGATGTAGTGTTAACAAATTATATTTAAATATTGTGTGTGTATATGATTAAGCCGTGGTAGCTTAGCTGTAAATTTCACAGTACGCGACGTGGGTTCGATCCCCGCCGGCACCAATTAAATTGTTGATTGCAATTTTAAGTGCTAATTTACCACGTGCTCGGCGGTGAATGAAAACATCGTGAGGAAACCTGCATGTCCGAGAAATAAGAAAAAAATTCGAAGACATGTGAAGTTCGCCAACACGTATTGGGGCAGCAGGGCGGACACTTCCTTGCCCTAAAACCCTCTCAGAAATGAGGGGAGGCCTGTGGCCAGCAGTGGGACGTATATAGGCTGTAACTTTACTTTACGTTACTAAGGTCTACAGACTAAGAAAATTGCAATTTATCTATTTTATATTTTTATTTAATAACTTCAGGAATTATTTTGGTTGTTTAATGAAATAATTAGGCTCTTCCTGTGTACAATTATAGGATTCACTTAATGTGTACTGGTCTATAAGGTCAATGTAAGAGTTAATATTATTCGCCATTTTTATTATAAATATTTGGGACGTATAATTTGAGTATGTAAGAGAGTAAGTTGGTATTGTTTATTTAAACAATAGAATGTATTAAATCATCATCATCATCATCATCATTACAGCCCTTCACAAGTCCACTGCTGAACATAGGCCTTCCCCAAGTAATGCCACAAAGCACGGTCCTGAGCCACCTGCATTCATCGACTTCCAGCATGTCTTACCAGGTCATCACTCCATCTAGTGGGGGGTTGCCCTACACTACGCCTACCGGTACGAGGCTGCCACCAAAAGACAAAAAAACTGTTCGTTATTGTGAAACACACGTGCACGGCATTCCATATTTTGATGTGACCGAAGAATTAAAATGTGCCTACAAACAAGAGAACATAATTCCCATATTAAATTGGTATATTAGAAATTTGTGCAAAGACGAAGTGATCGCATACAAAGGTGGTTCAACAGAAAAACAATATTTAAAAATGTTGACGACGAATTATAGAATTTTTAATATTGAAGAATACAAATGTCCAAAATACAATGATTTGGTAAATGTCGTAAATTTAAACAAACGTTATGTATGTAATAATCATATATTTGCAAAAAATAATCACAAAATTTTACATTGTTCTTGTGACGAAGTGTGGGTTTTTTACAAGTGGTTATTGCTTGAAAATATAATTTTAAATTAATCATAAATTTTGTCTGATTTCCCAAAAACATTAGTTATAGTATACTATATAATACAAAGGTGGTTCAACAGAAAAACAATTTTTAAAAATGTTGACGACGAATGATAGAATTTTTAATATTGAAGAATACAAATGTCCAAAATACAATGATTTGGTAAATGTCATAAATTTAAACAAACGTTATGTGTAATAATCATATATTTGCAAAAAATAATCACAAAATTTTACATTGTTCTTGTGACGAAGTGTGGGTTTTTTACAAGTGGTTATTGCTTGAAAATACAATTTTAAATTAATCATAAATTTTGTTTGATTTCCCAAAAACATTAGTCATAGTATACTATATAATACAAAATTGGTTCAACAGAAAAACAATTTTTAAAAATGTTGACGAATGATAGAATTTTTAATATTGAAGAATACAAATGTCCAAAATACAATGATTTGGTAAATGTCATAAATTTAAACAAACGTTATGTGTGTAATAATCATAGATATAAAAAAAATAATCACATAATTTCGGCATGATATGTAGAGATAAATATCGATTGTCAGAATTTCTTTATCACTCATTAAAAAGTATATAGTTTTATAAAAAGATATATAAAAGTCTATGACAAGAAAATAAAAACATATGCACAGTTCACACGCGGTAGAAGTCAATCCCTAGATAACTCAACTTAGCAAGTAAAAGTTGGGAGTAAAATTGCTTTGTAATAGTGCCATCTACTTGATTCTATAGGTTATTGAACAAAAATTGATTGAATCTCAAGATCGTAAATAGACGTTAGATGGCTAGGAACTTATTAGACGAAACATGACTAATTAATAGAAATCGGTAAGTTATGACTATGCTTTGTGGCATTCCTTGGGTAGTGCATATATTCAGGAGTGAAACACTGAAGGGCTGTAATGATGATGACTAACACACAAGACAATGAAAGAGGAGCGGAGGACGCCTTCCCTTTTTACAAAATCTAGATAATAGAAAACATTTATTTGGAGAAATAACGTGTGTACTTTAGTATTACTTGCAAAATTTAATTTAAAACAGCTGATATGTATAATTAAGGGAGTAAACTTTTCTAAAATATTGATTTATATTTTTGCAGATCGTTAACCTGGTCAACTTAAAAGTTTTTGTCTTGTTAATGATTTTATCTCTCGCAAAATTTATATATGTCAGTTCTAGTACTGCGTATATAGTTTATGAATGACGTCAATACTTTTGGAATGCGTGTTGTTTTACATATCAAACACGAGGGTTAATTTCTATATTTTTGATACTGAAAAAAAAAAACTGATTTTCGCAAGGATTATGAGAAGAAAAAAGGTATTGGAATTTTTCATTATAAAATAGTAATTTCATACTTTTATCCCTAATATTTATATTACATGTTTTCTTTTTATAACCTCCTGTTAGTATAATCGACGTTTTGAGATCCAAGGAAGCCATTTTGACTAATTTTACGTGGACGTCCGTATGGACGTACGTATGAATATGTGTGTGTAAGTATGTAAAACTTTCATAACTTTTGAACGTCTTAATCGATAGTGATGCGCTTTGCAAAGAGCGCGGCGTTCTAAAGAGCTCAATGTGGAATAGATTTGGTGATAATAAGAACTGATTCGGATGAGTAGATTATGAGAAATCTCAAAAATAAAAAATATGCACAAAAAAACGTTTTGACGTTCGAGTTCTTGTTTGTTCAATGATAACCACATAACTTTTTGGATATTATGAAAGCCATGTTTTAGTTGCTTTATTTCCTGATAATAAGCAAAAAAATTTAAAATTAACCTTTTGTCCATCGAATGTCGCACGCTTGTAGCGGAAAAAGGAGCGCTAAAAGCATTTTAACGTCGAAATTTAGAGCGGACATAGGTAAAGTTTGCATATACTATACTTATACTTTGAGCTCGCGTGTAAGTGACGCCCAAGCTAAACATGGCATAATTACGTTGAACATTTATTATAAAAACAATTCAGCTTGTAAGGTGTATACAGTATATAAGATGAATGAGTGCAGATGGGATGCAAGGGAAAGTTAGTCTACGAAACAAACCCAATGAAAGTTGATCTAACACTGAATTTATTGTAAAGAATTATAAATTGATGTATAGGCAAAAGTACGGAAGTTACATGATTTCACAAGTGACAAATGCATTGTTTCTGCGTGACCTGAATAAACGAGTCATTGAAATAAAATTACATAAAATATGTGCGGTAACCCGTACATTCTGCCGGCCCAAAAAGAGGGAAAACTATAAACACAAAGGTACTAAGAATGTAAAAAAAATAATAATAATATGATAACAATTCAAAGTACAAAAATAAAATCGTAAAATAATATAAATGAAATTCCTTAAATATTTCATCACTGCACTACACTTGTGATGGAATGTCCAGTCGCACGGATCGCTGTCTCGTCTTTGGCGCAGGTTCCTGGTCTCCGCTCGTGACTGCCGCCATAGGAATGGAGATTATGGGAGTGTTTGTCGTCATGTTCAGTGCTCCCTTGGTTCTGCGATATCGTATAATGATGTAAATGGATGCCGCTAGTATGATCAATCCCAGTATTGTGTACATAACTGAATATTGATGTATGTCACGTACGCTGAGTGGTGCGCTTCTTGTAATTTGAGGTTTGTAATCTGAGCCTTCATGCGACGCCAGTCGTCTCCATGGTCTTCGGATGTAAATTGCTCGAAGCCTGAAGTAGTATTTAGGACGGAATTCAATATGGAAGTGTCTGATGGGATCGGTATGTCCTCTTGAACTTGAACTTGGCTCAAGTAGTTGTTGTGACCAAAAATAGAAAAGATGTCAATCTTGATGGTACAAGCTTGACCGATTTGTAGTAAGCCATTCCCGGTCAGTGGCTTCATTATCATTCCAGTGTCAATGCAAAATATGCGCACTGTGCATTTCCCACAGCAAGAGAATAGCCATCTGTTATCGCATTGTAACTTAATCCATCGCTCGAGACACGGCGCCTCCTTTGTATGACACATTATTTTATCGTGTACACAACTTGAGCAAGTTACAAATTGCTTGTTTTATTTGTAACTCATAAATCGGTTTATCTATAGAGCATAACAATCTGTTTGTCTGTGTATGGACACAATTTTGAATGTCGGATTCTGATAGCGTGAGGAGCAGGTCTTTTTGCAGATTGAATGCGATATAGGGGTATATTCTGTATGTATTTCTGAACCAAACCAAACTGCTTGTTCATGATGGTTTCGTTTCTTTGAAGAATATTGTACTGTGCTTCTATGACACTTGTTTATTTTCGAAGCAGAAGTTGTAGGTGATTTTCGTTCATAGAAATTTTTTCTATGTCCTTTTCATATTTCTTCGCGAAACGCTCGTCCAGGACACCGAATAAGGAATGGGCCACATATCCCACACCATTGATCAGTCCTCTTCACGTGACTTAGTGCTGACTAGTATGTACTCATATTATAGTACACAATTAATTTCCATTCATCCCGTATAAGATTTATGTCATACATTTTGTCAAAATAAATGTTTTGGTTGTTATCAAATTCTGATATGTTGTATGAACATTGGCTAGGAGTGAACAGACATAGGAACAACATCACCACCATAGTAAAGAATGTTCTGACAGGCCTTCTCGTCGTGCGCCTTGGTCGTTGTTGTTTTGCTTGCGAGTTAATTAGATTAGATGTTTGAACGTCGTTGCTTGTATGTTGTTCAGTGAGTTCTTCTCTCACCGGTAGAACGGATAGTTTTAAGATCGGCCTCTGCATGATTCCATTTTTGGTTTTGACTGACACCACCCGTACGTATCTATCCCTAACCCTATCCATTAACCATTTGCCAGGGAGTAAGTTTTCATCCTTGATTAGGACAATATCGTTGATCTCGATGTTTTTTGAGGGTGTTCTCCACTTGGTACGAACTTGCAGCTGTTGTAGGTAGTCAGATGACCATGTCTTCCACAACTGTTTGTTCATGGCTTGAATCATCTGCCATCTTGTTGTCAAGTTCATGTGATTAGGATCTGTTTGTGGTCTTGATATCAGTGATCCTCCAACTAAGAAATGTCCCGGTGTTAGGTATTGGGCTTTCAGTCAAGGCTAGTAGAGGCCTAGAGTTTAGGCACGCTTCGATCTGGTGAAGCAGTGTGATGAACTCTTCGTACGTGAGATTTTGCTCTCCTATCACACGACGAAGGTGGTGTTTCAAGCTCTTAACGGCAGCCTCCCATAGTCCACCTGCGGAAGGGTAGGCTGGCGCATTGAAATGCAACTGTATGTCAAGGTCGTCGATGTTGTTTATTAGCTCTTCATTGATCGTTGCGAGGATATCTTTGTATTCCTTCTTAAGTTCTTTGGATGCTCCGATGAAGTTTCTACCCTGATCGCTGTACATGTGTTTTGACAGCCTTTTGGTCGAGAGACAAACAAACACTGCGACATAGCCCTTATGTGTTCATACTCCACGACCTTTGTTTGCTTTGATGTAAAAGGCTCCAGTAAAGTCAACGCTACAATGAGTGAATGTGCGCGAAGGTGTGACACGAGGCTATGGTAAATCAGCCATAATCTGTGTTCTTTTCTCTTCTTTGAAGCGTCGACATGTCACACATTTGCAAAGTTTTCTCTTCACTGTGCGAAGCCCACTGAGAATCCAGTAGTTTTCTCGGGTGTGAGACAAAGTCAAGCTAGGTCCACCGTGTAGTGTGGTGGAGTGAGCCTTCTGTATGATAAGCTCAGTGAGTTTGCCATGACTTGGTAGTATTGTGGGATGCTTTGCTGATTGACTAAGCAATGAGTTGTTCAATCGTCCACCAACTTTCAGCAATCCATCACTAGGGTCAATGTTTGGATTGAGGCTCAGCAGCTTACTGGATCTTCTCAACTTTTCTTGTTTTTGAAGTTGTTGAATGTCATCTTCAAATTCTATCGATTGTACAGTTTTGATAACTAAATTCAGAGCATGTTGCTTTTCTGTTGACGATAGGTAGTTTTGCCGAGGTATTTGTTTGTTTCGCAACCATTGTGTGAAACGTGATAGCCAGCCAATTGTTGTTACGATGCGCCGCGTCGAGCTGCATTCATGTAATAATTGTAAAATAAAATCATTTTTGTGAGATAAGGCTGCGTTCACACTAGTTTTCTTGGTTTCTAATTCTGGTGGTTGGTATATTTCATTTTTGATCATGTTGGGATTAAATGCCAACAACCACCAGTTGATGTTCTAATAACTGCTGTGTCGACAGTCCGCAGGGTTATCTTCAGATCGAACATGGTGCCAAGATGATGATGGAATGATGTTGAGTATTGTACGAACTCTGTTGGCAACGAACTGTTTCCATCTATTAACGTCTCCATACAACCAAGAACCACCATAGAATCGGTCCAAGCGTAGATTTTCAGGTTTTTTGGCATAGTTTCCATGAACTTTTTCATGAGTTGAGATAGTAGTAACGCACCACATAGCTCAAGCTTAGGCAACGTCAACTTGTTTTTCAACGGTGCTAATTTTGTTTTAGCTGTCACAAGTGTCGATGTGAACTCGCCCTTAGGACTCTTTGTGACAACGTAAATAGCGCAGGCATACGCCTTTTTCGGTAGCGTCACAAAAGCCATGTATTATGTAATGGTTTTTATCGCCCATATATCTAGGGATCTTGAACTGATCTATGTTCTGATAATCACACTTTAACTTTTTCCACTCGTGGGTTATGTTCTCAGTTAAGCGCGTATCCCAATCTGCAGCTTCTTCAGACCATGTACGTTGGAACAGAAGCTTTGCTCGAACGGATAGTGGACACAGAAAGCCCATTGCATCATAGACCTTTGAGATGTTGGATAGTAACTGTCGTTTTGTTATGTCGTCCTCACTGGTCTCGTCTTCGAATATGTTCTTGAATACAAAGATGTCTGACGAAAGAATCCAGCATAAGCCCAAGGACTTTCTGTTTTCTAGGCCTTTGAAGTCGAATGGTGTGTCCAGTTGATCAGCTGATAGGTCTTCAATCAGTTCCTTTGCATTACTGGACCACTTTCGGATGTTAATGCCGGTGCCCTTCAATATGTCGATTATTTCTCTTTGTAGCTGTTTAGCCTGAGAGAGGTCATCATGACCTTCAAGAAGGTCATCCATGTACAGTGACGTCATCAATGCAGCAGCAACCATGGGGAACTTGTGCACGTCGTCTATAGCCAGCTGTCGCAAGGTGCGCATTGCAAGGTACGGAGCCGCCTTTGTACCATAAGTAACTGTTGTGAGCTGGTACTCCTTCAGGTGATCTTGAGTTGCGCTTCTCCAAATAATGCGTTGTAAATGCTGATCAGGTTCACGAATCATTATTTGTCGAAACATTCTTTCGATGTCAGCAGTTACGACGTATTTGTGTTGACGCCATGATAAGATGAGATGCTGCAAATCTTTTTGTAAGTTTGGACCACGCTCCATTAAATCATTGAGACTTTTTTTTTATAGAAGAAGGGGCAAACGAGCATGTGGCTCACCTGATGTTAAGTGACTACCGCCGCCCATGATCAACCGCAACACCAGGAGAATTGCGGGTGCGTTGCCGGCCCTTTAGAAAGGAGTAAGCTCTTTTTATTGAAGGTCCCCAGGTCGTATCGGTCCGGAAAAATCGCCGGTGGTAAACTATTCCACAGAGAGGTTGTACGTGGAAAAAACTCCTTGTGAAACGTACAGTGGTGGACCGCCAAGCATCTAGATGGTGTGGATGGTATCGGGACGTTTGACGTGTAGTGCGTTCAGGAAATTTGGCGGTTGGAATTAATCCGAACAATTCCTCAGAGCACTCCCCCGTGATAGATGCGATAAAATACGCAAAGAGATGCAATATCTCTTCGCAGCGCCAGTGAATCGAGCCGATCGGAAAGCACTCGGTCGTCAACGATTCGAGCCGCTCTGGGCTGGATGCGGTCAAGTGGAAGAAGCTGGTACTGGGGAAACCCAGCCCAGAGATGGGAACAGTATTCCTTGTGCGGCCGAACCTGCGCCTTGTAAAGTTGCAGGCGGTGTGCCGGCATGAAATACTGTCCCGCTCTGCTGAGCACGCCAAGCTTTTTTAGAGGCCAATTTGGCCTTCCCTTCCAAGTGACCACGAAACTGCACGTCACTAGATATGTCGACGCCGAGGATTCCGATACTGGCTGAGGCAACAAGGGGAGTGCCTTGAAACTGAGGGGATACGACAAAGGGGTTCTTTTTAGCGGTTAACGTGCAAACTTGTGTCTTCTGGGGGTTAAACTGGACTAGATTTAGTCGCCCCCAATCCGAGACTCTGTCCAGCAGAGACTCGACTTCAGATACAAGTTTGTCACGGCACTCGGAGACGTTTTCCCGAGAAATATTGGCTCGGCCGGTGTAAAGAGCATCACCAGTGCTGTCATCTGCATAGCAATGAATGTTAGGGGTACGCAACATGTCATTGATATGCAGAAGAAACAGCGTTGGCTATAGCACACAGCCCTGTGGAACACCAGCATTAATAGGCTTGCAATCGGAGCTTGCACCGTCTACAACGACCTTGATGCTCCGATCTGAAAGAAAGCTGGTGATCCAATCGCACAATTTCTCGGGAAGCCCATAGGAAGGGAGCTTCGAAAGAAGCGCTTTGTGCCAAACCCGATCGAAGGCCTTCGCAATGTCCAAACTAACGGCCAATGCCTCCTTGGACTCTGCCTTGGACTCTACTGCCTCCGCCCATCTGTGAGTTAGGTAGACCAGAAGATCACCAGCTGACCGTCCACGGCGAAAACCGTATTGGCGGTCACTAATCAGCTGGTGATCTTCAAGGTACCTTATGATCTGGCAGTTTACAATGGACTCCATTGTTTTGGAGAACAAGGAGGTGATGGCGATTGGCCGGTAGTTGGACGAGTCAGAGCGGTCGCCTTTTTTAGGGATCGGGTGGACGTAAGCCGTCTTCCATGATTTTGGGACTACGCCTAGGGAGTAGGAGTACCGGAAAAGACGCGTTAAAACCGGTGCCAACTCTGGAGCACACGTCCTCAGCACAATTGGGGGGATTCCGTCAGGCCCACTTGACTTGTGGATGTCCAGGGAGAGGAGTGCTTTACGAACCGAGCGCTGTGTGAAGTGCACTTCCGGCATGGAGCACTCACACCGCGGGATGGTCGGCGGAGTACTCCCCCCGTCATCGAGAGTCGAGTTAGACGCAAAGAAAGAGCCTAGAAGCTCGGCTTTCTCCTTTGCGGTATGGGCCAGTGAGTCGTCCTCCCTGTGCAGAGATGGAAGAGATGGCTGACAGAAATTCCCCCTGGACAGCCTTGGCGAGAGACCAGAATGCACGGGTTCCAGAAGGAAGGCGAACTAGTTTCTCGCCAATTCTGCCTATGTGCTCTGACTTTGCCTTAGCAATGACTCTTTTGAAGGACCTAGAGGCGGAATTATACTTCTTTTTTTAGAGCGCTGGTGTTTACATCCCGGGACGCTGATGCATCAGCCCAGGCTTGGTAGCACTCCTGCTTATAGCATGATGCTATTTTACAGGAGCGACTAAACCATGGCTGAGACTTGCCTCCAATGGGCACCACAGAGGAAGGAATAAAAAGTTCCATACCCTGAAGTATCACATTAGCAACAGAGTCCGCAACAACGATCATCCGGCGAGAAGCAAACCCGCCCCCAAGGGTAGGATGCAAAGAAAGACCGCATCCCATCCCAATCGGCTGACCTATAGTGCCAAACACGGCGGCAGCCTGCAGAATGCAACCGCGATTTCAGCGTGTGTGGCACCACACTCCGGACCAGACAATGGTCCGAGGAGCCTAAAGGGGTGTCGACGGAAATCTGATATCCGTCCGGGTGAGAGGTCAGCAGAAGGTCCAACAGGGAAGGTGCATGATCCTCCACATCTGGAATCCGCGTAGGCGAAGTAACCAGTTGTGTCAGACCATATGCCAAGGCAAAATCATGAACAGATCTCCCCGCATGATCAGTTAAACGTGAACCAAGCCATTCGGCGTGATGGGCGTTAAAGTCGCCGAGGATCACGATCTCTGCGGAGGGGATCTGCTGTAGCAACGAATCTGCAGCCATTTGGACGTGGTCGAATAGTCGGTCTGTTTCGGCATTACCGCTATGGGACCTATAGAGGCACCCGTAGACGCGCGGATGGTCATCGCTTTCTACGCGTAGCCAAAGGATGGACAGGTCCGAACCTTCAAGTCTGCCGAGGCGTCGAGAGCAGATGTCCTCTCTGACGTAAACGCAAACTCCAGCCCGAGGCACAAAGGAGTGTTCCAGTTTGTACCCCGGGTAGGAGAGATACGAGACATCAGCAGGAGAGGAAACCTGCGTCTCGGTCAGAAAGAGCAGAGCCGGCCTCGCCGTCTCGAGATGGTAGTGGACGGCGTTTAGGTTAGAGTGAAGTCCCCTGATATTACAGAAATTCACGGACAGCGTGGCAGGGGTCGCCTTGGTCTTGTTGCTCCGTTTGCCCCGAGCAGTTGTAGTCTTGAGCGGAATTTTGCCCCCCCCCCCCAGAATACGCGGGGCAGCCTGAGCACCCACGCTCAGAAGTGGAGAAACATGGTCGTGGATGCTCAGCGAGGGATTCTCCAGGGGTGCTGGTACCCTCCTGGGGTAGTCGATCATTATTTAATTCCGCTACCATGTTGATGAGGAGGAGGGGAGGATTTAGCCTCCGGCCACCTGCACTCACCAGACGAAACGCGGAAGCAGAGCTTCCACTTCACGCTGGTATTCTGTGAGGTCGTGGTACCACCCCGGTTTGAGCCGGCCCATACGTGCAACAGCAAAGCTGCCGCGTGGCTCTACCACTGTTAAAAAGGAAGACTGAATCCACTCGATGTTTTTGATGACCAGTTGAAAACTGTTCGAAGTTTTGTCGTAGTGGAGTCAGTTTTCAGTACACCGTGATGTGGAAAATAATGTACTAATGCACTGTGTTGTGAAACCGGAGACATAAGACCTTGTTGCTCGTATTCTCGCATAAAATGTTTGTAACTTTCTGCGAACGATTAATTTTTGGACATCTTATTTTCCAAATTATAGAACTGTGCGATCGCCTTTGACTTTGATTCACCTGGATCTTGTTCGAATCCAGGCTTCATAGAAAGAGCAACCTCGTATCTTCCGTCAGGTAGGCGTCTTGTCGTAGATTGATAGAATTGCTCACAGTACTGTTCATCAGGTGTCAATTCAGCAGCTAAGTCACTGATTTCTTCGAGCTCCCAGTATTGAGAAGTTTCTGATAGGTCGGTTACCACAACGTGACACTTAAACGTTTTCACGTTACCCGAGAGGATCCAGCCCAATCTCGTCTGTTGAGCTATTGGAGCCATGTTAGGACCTTTGATCAGGCCGCTCATGATGATCTCGAAGTATATGCTTGCGTATAGTAGCAGATCAATAGGCCTAGAGATGTTGTACTCGGGATCAGCTAACTGTAAGTGCTGCAAGTGTGGCCAGGACTCCTTACTGAACGACATGTTTGGCAGATTGTTGATAACGTGATTGATGACTAATGCTTGAGTTGTAAACTCATAGTCTTGGTAGACAGACTGGCATTCGAGCGTGACGACTCCCTTGCCGTACTTTGATCCATTTCCAATGCCAGATACAGATGCGTGGTACCATTGTCGAGGCAAGCCCAGCATCAGAGCGGCGTTCTCAGAAATGAGTGAAATCTGAGAGCCTTGGTCTAAAAGACATCTCAAAGTGATGTAAGTCCCGTCAGAAGCTTTGACCTTGACAGATAATGTTGTCAACAGGATCTCATCTGTAGCAACGTGATTCACGCTATGTTGTTTGTTTTCGGATCGCGTTGAAACTTGAGGTCTTTGCGTAACTGGAGCTGTAGGCATGTGCGATGACGACCCGGCGGGTGCGTCGGCCGCCCGGTTTACCGTCTGTTGATTAAGGTTCATATTTGCGTATGCGTCATGAAGCATTGCGTTATGACCCTTTTGACAGACTTTGCATCTTTTCGTCGACGTGCATATGTTATCGGTGTGTGCGTACAGACAATTGTGGCAAATATTGTGTTTCTTGACGACTACTAGCCGCTCGTTCGGTGTAAACTTGTAAACTAAACGAATTTGCTGCATTTGTATAGGTAGTGATTATTGTTACAAATCGGACAAATTGACGAGCATGTCGCAACAGCTTGAAATTCTCTGTTCGGGAATTTTCCATAGCGATGACTGTTTGTTGTTGATGATTTTCGGAGGATAAGATCTATTTGATGATGTTGAGATCTCTCGTTCCTTTTTACCTATTGGCTCTAAGGCGTCGAATTTGCTCTCTAGGAAGTCCATTAGCTCAGAAAGCGATGGTATATCTCGCGGTGATTTTCGTGCCTCTTTGTAGTCGCTGTATGTTTCAGCATCTAGCTTCTTCGCTATGATGTGTACTAATAACGGATACCAGGTACTTGTATCGATACCGAGGTTCTGCATGGCGTGGATACATTCCATGGACGTGTCGTAGAGGCGTCTGATCTCGTACGCTGATTGCTTGCGAGCGACGGGTTTATTGAGAAAAATCTCAATCTGTTTTGTAAATAACAGCTGGGGGTTGTTATATCTGTGTGTCAGCAATTCCCACGCTGTATCGTAGTTGTCTGCCGAGATGTTTAGATGCTGAATAAGTCGCTCAGCATCTCCTCGTAGTTTACCTTTCAGGTGCTGCATCTTCTGGGTTTTCGTGAGCAAGTTATTGTTATGGTGACTGTAGGTATGTCGATATGTGGTGTTGACTGCTGAAGATGTAATGTAGACGCGAGCTTGAGATTCAAAGCCTTCTTGATGCTCTTGTACGAGTCTTCGTAAGCATAAAACTCATCGTCATACTGTGTATCCGAACCTTGGAGAATGTGATCGATTTGTAAATGCAAAGCGTCGATTGCAGCCCAGCGCGTCTGAATGTTACGCAATTCATCTTCCAGCTCCCACTTGTCGCGTATCTCGTCAAGTCGAAAGCTATTCACTTGTCGATGGAAAGCTCTGAAGTTGGTTCTTTGCAGAGATACCAATTCATCTGCCTGGCAACGATCTGTAGGCGAGACCGTTGTTGCATTTGACGTCGATGGCAGAGTGACTCTCGGCTTTAGTTTAGGTGGAGCCGTAGATGGAGTCGGCTCCGGTGTTGCTATGATCTTAGGCAGCGCTTCTGGTGCCGGAGAAACAGGTTCACGTGCAGGGGGGCAGGTCGATATCTTGATGCCCACAGTATCAAAGTACATTCTTGCTTGTTGGTACTGATTTTCCGTAAAGTAAGGATCAGTGTCATTCTCATAGTCGGACAACTAATGGTTGTTTACTTGGAACTCGGCCCACAGTTTATCAAGGGCATCGAGCCGCTCGTTCAAGTACTTACGAGTCTTGCATGTTGCGGAATCCTTGCTGAAGTTTCTCTCTATCTTCTTGATCGCTTCAACAACCTCCTGTTGGCGCTGAAGTAGATTCTCCATTATGCTTGTTCACTGTGTGACACTCCGAGGACAAAAAAAGGTACACTCTAAGTTCACTGCTCACCGAGTCTTAGCACTTTTCACTGTGTCGAATGTCGACGACAACTGTCCACTTTGATAGCAGCTGTAGCAGATGTTTGTCCAGCGGACCTTTTTGCGCCTTCTTAATAAAACTGGTGGGACCCGCTTCTGGGAAGCCAGTCAACCGATTCGCAGTCGCACAAAATCCACAAAGAAAATAAATGACGTAAGCGTAGGAACCACTGTACCTGTATTTTCCAAATGTCGATGGAAATCCACAGATGTGATCTTGTCTTTTCGAAGGACCAAAAACACTGTAAGGTGTATACAGTATATAAGATGAATGAGTGCAGATGGGATGCAAGGGAAAGTTAGTGTACGAAACAAACCTAATGAAAGTCGATCTAACAATGAATTTATTGTAAAGAATTATAAATTGATGTATAGGCAACAGTACGGAAGTTACATGATTTCACAAGTGACAAATGCATTGTTTCTGCGTGACCTAAATAAACACAGCTATTATATTTTAAATAATATATTGACTGTATTTTGCGATTTCGTAAACTAAATACTAAAGAAAGATATAAGTATTTATTTTTAAATTACCTTTGTGGCTAAATAACGATCATCGGGAGCTTCGTTCAAAAACCTTTCCATTCCATTCGATGTTAATATTTTCGACTTTTTAGTTGTAAATCCGTCTGATTGTCGTTTTAAGAAAGCATTTAGTTCTAGGTATTCATTTATATCCACCTTGTTCCTTATTTTCAGTATACTTTTTATCATAGAAAAACTTGACCATAACGTAGAAGATTTTAGTTTTGCTGGGAGTTCAGAGAAGTATGCAAACATAACATTTTCTGAAAAACTATTTGATTTTTTTCTCTCCAAGCAATAAATTCGTCGTATGTAGACATTAAAGTAATATGTACTTACGTACTAGAACAGCTATTTCAAACAAAAAATGTTCTACTCTGTGTTCGCGCGATTGGTTTTTTTTATCATAGAAAAAACATAGGTAGAATGATCAGTTGGTAATAATAATAATAATAATAATACCCCCCTAACCCTCGGCCGTTTGGTCTCCCGTGCCGAGGGCCTCCATCTGGTTGGGCTTTTATTTATTTAAGTATTTTTATATTTATTTTATGTTATTGATATTTATATATATTTATCTTTTCATTCTCATTTATAATTATATATTTATAGAACCCAACCAGATGAGAAAACTATATAGATACCCCACAATAATAATAATAATTATATTTGCTTATTAAATATAATATTACATAATAATATATCACAATTACAATTTATTGATATTTTTATCTCAATATTTTAAAAAGTATCTATGTCAAATATAAAAAAACATACTAAATGTATGTTTAACAAAACTTATTAATGTAACATTTAAATTACAAATATATTTATTTAAATTAGAATAAGCGTCGTTCATAAATGCTGGGCACGCGAGAGTTAAAAATGGACGATCTTATTCCACTTGGACTTTGATGTGGAAATCTAAAAATAAAATGAAAGAATAATGAAAAGATTTAAAATATAAAAAATTTTGCCTAATTACGAGAACTTATATTCGTATAATGTGTTTCTACAAAAAAAAAAAATATATTCGTCCATTTAAGTACCCACATAAATGTCGCATCTGAACATTGAAGTAATAATATGTACTTACGTACTAGAACAGCTATTTAAAACAAAAAAAATGTGTGCTACTCTGTGTTCGCGCGTTTGTTTTTTTTATCATAGAATAAACATAGGTGGAATGACCCGTAGGTAATAGTAGATTGTATTGTTAAATAGGTAAATAAATCGAGAACAATATTTAAATTTTATACTATTTCGATATAATATTATGTTATACTATATATATTTAATGTAATATTACATAATATTATATAACAATTACATTTTAATGATATTTTTATCTGAAAAATTTTAAAAGGTATCTATGTCAAATATACAAAAAACATACTAAATGTATGTTTAATAAAAACTTAAAACTTATTAACGTAACATTTAAATTACAAATATATTTATGTAAATTAGAATAAGAGTCATTCATAAATGCTGGGCACGCGAGAGTTAAAAATGGACGATTTTATACCACTCTGACTTTGATGTGGAAAACTAAAAATAAAATAAAAGAATAATAAACAGATTTAAACATGAAAAATTTTACCTTAATATAATAGCTTATATATGTTTCTACAAAAAATGTGTATAATAATATATTCTTCCTATACTTAAGTACCCTCAGAAATGTCGCATCTGAATATATTAATTTCATAATCCATATTTGATGACACGAGATGGCGTCTTAGGAATAATTTGTCTTATTATTAATCTATAATACTTTTATTATTGATTAAGTATCTTATTAACCGATGAAAAATAATTTCTTGATTTTTACTGACATTTCTTGAATTATTTGTGCAATATCTAAGTACACACGACAGCATATTTTTAGCAAAAGATTTTTTTAAAATCAACACAACACGTGACAACTCTACAAGCACCTAGCGAGTGACTGATTAAAGTGCGGTGTATGCACCACAATTTGAGTGGAACAGAGTAGCTAAAAGCAGTGTCTCCTCTAGTACGTTGTACATAATAGCTCAATGCATCTGAACAAACTAATTTCATTATCTATATTCCATGACACGAGATGGCGTCTTAGGAATAATTTGTTTTATTATTAATATATAATACTTTTTTTATTGATTAAGTATCTTATTAACCGATGAAAAGTAATACATTGGTTTTACTGACATTTCTTGAATTATTTGTGCAATATCTAAGTACACACGACGGCATATTTTTATCAAGAGATTTTTTTTAAATCAACACAACACGTGACAACTCTACAAGGGCCTAGCGAGTGACTGATTAAAGTGTGATTAAAGTGAGCAGTGTCGCTTCTAGTACGTAGTACATAATAGCTCAATGTATGTAGATATGTAGCGACTTTTTGACTTTTCCGGTAAAATGTTCTCCAAAACATTTTGTGCAATTATACTGAGTAGTTCCGGTGGTATTAATTCAAATAAAATATCGTCGAAATTACTCATTTTGTGCAACAAACAACTAAACTCGCGAAGAACATTTTTGGAAAATGGCGCCAACCTTAAAAGAATATAAGCAGAGATTTTCTTTGTTTTCTTCACCTATTCTGAGTAGGCAAAGGGAACTACGCCCATACAATCAAGTCTTCAGTAGAATTTTTTATTGATATTAAATGAAAATGAGATGAAATAAAATGAAACATAACCTATCTCATTGAATCAAATCATTAAATCTCATATTGAAACAAATTAGTAGCTTCCTTTTAGAAATATTTGCATGAATCATAAAAACTTCTATAATTTTTTTTTAGTAAAAACTTCGTGGTTGATTTTTTCTCCTTAATAGACATTATTTTGACAGTTGGAAAAGAGAACGTACGAGTTCGGAAAAGTTAAGAAAAAGCTCGAGTATGTAATAGCCCACATCCCGAACGCTATACGTCCCTGCAATACGCCACTTTTTGAGCAACTGTATTAAAAATATTTTTAAATTTAGGAAACAAATGCTACTTGATCTTTTGACGACGTTACTAAGACTAAATGAACTAAGTCCGAAATATATCCTATAGGAAAAAGTAAAAGGCGACATTATATTATGGTGCTGATGTTCAGCTATTACTAATACTTTGAATGTATTTGCTGGCCTTAATTATTAAGGACACATAAATTTTAAAAACCTATAGAATAATTTAGATGGAGATTTCAACTCAATTATATTTAGTAGTTCAGTTGATAAAATCCCTTATTATTACGACAGTCCTGAAAGACGTTTTGTATTTTTTTATAAACGTGTCTTAATCATTGCTGCTGATCTTTATAATATTCGTAGGCCGAATAACCCTTATATAAATATAAAATTTAGAGCTGGATAGACGCACGCATAGATTCAGGTTATACGTTTTATTTTCAAGAGCCTTCTAAAATGCAAATGAGATATTATTTTTCAATTAAAAAAGAAAGGTCGCGTCTCACAGTCATGTTCACATTTCCGAGAGGGTATTTATTGAAGTAGAAAAAGAGTCCATAAATTAGTCCTTCTGCGTGTTGACGGATTTTATTTTTGTTTCAAAAGATTTGACAAAAGTATCTAAATTCGTGCAAAAGCACACAAAACTACATCGAAGTTGTCTACCTATTTAAAAAGTCACTTATTTCTTCATCAGCTTGTTAAAATCTATTTCTGAAAATGAACCTTTCCCGTTATAGAGAAAATTGTGTTGAGAGGCGTAAAACTCGCGGCACCTAGCTCTAGCATTGAACGAAACGTGGAGGGGATCGCTGCCAATGTCGTATCCGAACGGGGAACGGAATTCTACGGAAGAGCCAATCAGCGCATGCGAACGATACGCACATCCAATCATACGAAATAATGGCTAAAACGGCCAATGGCAATGGCAAGTACGGCCAATCATGCTCAATAAAAGTCACCGCTGGACTTTCCTACCTTGAGTTGTATTGATGATCGCAGTGCCGTCTCTCTTTCGCGAAAATATAAAAATGGTAAAAGATTTTGGTTGCAAGTAAGAAAAAGCTAAAAAATCCTTTTAACCTTTTCGTAAAAATCTTCGAAGAACATGCACAGGTTTAAATCAAGCTAAATATTACATAATAACTTTTAGAATGCTTTTGGGCCCACATCAAACCATACTTTTCGGAATACAAAAGAAAATAACCAGAATCAAGGAAAATTGTAGCCATAAGTTATGCAGAATAATTGAACGAACACAGAAAACAAAGATCTTTGTAAAATAATATCTAAACAAGAATATTATAAGGCTCTGTTATCTCGTTTATTGCTCTTATCTCAGTACTTTAAAACAAACAGAGGATAGAATGAGGAAGCAAATGCATTCAAAGTGCATAGATAATTATAATATTACATTCATAAGACTTGTTTATATAAATGATAAGTTAAAACGCTTTAATATGTGCTTTAATGTTAATAATATGTGATAAGTCTGTTAAGTTATAATTAATGGAAACAGATTTTATATGAAAAAAGTATTATCTGTTACACGAGAAGCTTAAAAGAGCACTGACTTAAAACGCCCTACTTAAAACGCCAAACTTGGGTTACAACTCCCTCCGAGTACAATACAACAACGCATTAGGGTGCTGCTGTGACTGCCTCGCTTCTGTAGTGCATCAGGGATGTTCGCGGAAGCGCGAGTGGACTGCTTTTACGTAACTATGCTCAAGAGGCGCGCGTCTCTGTTGCGCAGGGTGCGAGGGAGCAACAATAGTATCGTGAAAGTGATTGCTAGCAGGCTGGACATATGCCATTGTAGTGCCATATCGGGTGGATTGGTGAGAAAATGGCACATATAAATATAAATGTATTTTTTTGTACTTCACAATTAATATTATGCCTACTAACACAGTTATAAGTGATACTAACGAAATGTGAGCCTTGATTGCTTAAATAAATGAAATTTTAATAATTAAAAAGTAATATTTATTTTCAGGAATAGTCAGAGCTCACTACCCCATATTGTGGTTGTGGTAAGAGGCGACTGAGAGGTCTATCTTCAGCAGTGGATTCTGATAGGTTGTAATTCGTGAACTTAGAGTTTCCAACTTTATTTTAGAATTAAAAAAGTTTCTTCTCATTTTAGAGGTCAAAAGTGTACCGTCTTAAAAAGTTTTTTTTTTTTTTTTTTTTTTTTTTGGTTTTTCTTTGTGTCCGTTTTTAATAAGCACCCTTCGCATCGTGCTTGAAGAAATCATACAACCCAGTAATATAATTACTGGGTGGTATGATTTCTTTATTGTATATAAGAGTTTATACGTGGTAGAGCCATGCTGCCTGAGAGAGGAACACGCT
Organism: Parnassius apollo; assembly: GCA_907164705.1. Classification (NCBI taxonomy): domain Eukaryota; kingdom Metazoa; phylum Arthropoda; class Insecta; order Lepidoptera; family Papilionidae; genus Parnassius; species Parnassius apollo. Next base: position 565,336 of record CAJQZP010000969.1, on the reverse strand, counting down.
CTCACAGAATACCAGCGTAAAATAGTAGCTTAATGCTGCTGCGTTTCGCATGGTGAGTGTAGAGAACCGGAGACCCTTTTTACTGGAGATGAGGCATTCCATCTTAGTCCTCACGGGTGACAACGCATCTGCATTTTGATTCGTAACCGAGGATAAATGTAGCTATGTCTATGGGCCACAGCAACCACTTACCACCAGGTGGACTGTATGCTCGTTTGTCAACTTATCCTATAAAAAAAGTCCATTTGGGTAGATACCACCCTCTTATCGATTACTACCATCAAATAGCAGTGCGTGCATTGCTTTATTCCGGTCTGAAGGGTATAGAGAACCAGAGCCAGTATAATTTCAGGCCGTGAGGCATTCCATATTGGTCTTCAGAAGTGACAACGATACGTATCCTACGTTGTTTGAAGTTTCCATCAGATGATTATGGACTGCAGTAGCCACTAACCATTTGGTGGACTGCAAGCTTACTGGTGAACAATTGATCTTAGGTTCCTTAGCACGCGAGCATTAGTGATATATCTTCAGCAACTTCACCCCACTGAACTGAGTTCACCGACTTTTATGAAATTAGCAGTTGCAGTATCAAATGTTGGTTTACTTTAGATTGTATAAAATTAAAATATAATATTTTTTCAGTAATAAAGTACAGTAAAAGAAACGTCGAATAAATGAGTAAAGTAACAAATGTGTTTCTCACAGACATGTTATATTCGGTTTTACTGAGCACACATATGGTAAATATGGGATAGATGGCTAGTGTTTTGAATTGAAACGGTATTAGGTGTAATAAATTCTGAAACGTAAGTTTATTAGGCGCCATAAACGTAAGAGTGGATTCATATTTTACGAAGTCGGCAAACGGATTATAGGCTGTAATAAAATACTTTTATATTCATTCAATAATATTATTTTATACCGTAATTTATTCTCGGTTGCATTTATTAGGAGAATTTTATAATTCCATACAGTCATTTTAAAAATATTTATTAACCTAGATATTGCATTATAAGTTGTAATTACTGTAAATAAAATTGTACAACACCACTTTAGTAAAAGACCCCATCAGAGTTTAGTGCCGGTTTTTATCTAAGAATGTTTTGTTTTTCGAACTCATGTGGATTTTGTTATTGTTTGACAAGTCTACAATAAATAAAAAGTAAATTTAAAAATATAAATCCACAATCTTTCACGGTATCAAAATGTAATAATCAACTTAGCAGCCTTACCTTGCCTTTGAAACAGCGTAATGAGTTTGCAAAGTGATGCGGCAAGATTGATAAAAAAAATGTTAATATTTAATAGAATGAGAGTGACAAACGAGCACACAGTCTACCTGATGATAAGTGGACATAGACATTTACATCTATCCTCAAATTAGAATTAAAATGTAAATGCGTTCCCACTCCTGAGGCTAAGATGGAATGCCTCGTTTCCAGTGAAAAGGGTATTTGGTTCTCTACACTCATCATACGTGGTATTCTGTGAGAGCTTGGTAGTATCCCGGTCGAGTTGACCCATTCGTGCTACAACCATAATTTAGCTGCAACATGCTCTACCAAGTTGATCATTATAGAAATTGAATAATAACATATATTAGAAGCATGTATTAGAAACAGTATATAATTTGATATAATCGTTTAAGTTACAGATGTGTACAAGCTGAAATGAAAATTAAAGGGCTTTTATAACCAAGACATATTAAGTTCGTACTTGAACTGGCGCCGGTTAAAGATGACGATAAAAATATTTTCGCATAAATAACACGTAAAATAATGTCTTAACGATTCTTAACCGAAACTTCAGTAAAACAACTGTATCATCATAATCATCATCATTAAAGCTTCTTTACAAGTCCACTGCTGAACAAAGGATTCCCCCAAGGAAAGCCACAAAGCAAGGTCCTTAGCCACCTGCATCCATCGACTTCCTGCGTTTCTTACCAGGTCGTTACACAACAACAAAACTGTTTAAAATATTAAAATAAAACCACTGATTACGAGAATACTATACCGATATAGCACGTTGGTTTAATGTTAACAATTTGATTTTTGAGGGTAATAAAGCAAAATATATTTAATTCACAAACCAAATGTAAAACAATTGAATAACAGCGTGCTTTTGAATGGAGAGAAGCTGAGTCTTTTTAAAATACTGTTTTTCTCTGAAATACAGTTGATGAGAAGTTTCAGTGGGAATGATCGCTATCATGCTATTCTTAAACGTTATCATATTTAATTGTACGACATTATCATATTGTAAATTAATGTTTTAAAAGTCCCGTTAGGTTTCCGGTTAGATTTTTCCAGGGCAGAGGTTTTTTTCCGAACCGGTGGTAAAGCATAATAAGTGTACGTTGAAGCAATAAGTATTCTGTTAATCTATAATAAAATTTATTCTGTGTTGTTCTCTTCTTTTCTTTTTCTTTAATGAAACTCTTTTTAGCAACTTAAACTAAGGTACCGGAGATGGTATCAGCTTCAAAACTTCGTGACAACGTATATAGTGAACGCCAATCCAACCTGCCGAGAGTGGCGATTATGACAAATTTATTTAATTATTTCGGCTTTATTTGGACGCCAAGCACAAAAAAGGTAAACTTAATACAATAAGGTATTATGTGCCATACTACCTTCAGGGAAAGCAGAAAATATAATATGAGTGCAAATTGCAAATAACTACGTTAAAATATGTTTATATATATATATATATATATATATATATATATATATATATATTTTTTATATATGTTTAATATGTTAAAATTATATATTAATTATGTACAGATTATGTTTCATGCATGCTATCCTACATCTTTCCATGGGTTTCGTAACAGGCGACAGAGGGAAACTGAAACAGGAAATACGCAACAGAACCTTCTTATTATTTATTAAAATTTAAAATTAAAAAACTCAAAACTATAAAAAATACTACGTTTGCCTACTCGCCTGCTTGAATGGATGTATGGATGCAATAACTGAAATGAGAGATGTAATACGTAAAAAATTCGTAAAAAGAGTTATATCCATCTATTTTACCACATGAGTAAATACACGTGCCATTTGACTGCTTTTTGTAAATATGTAAAAAACAAAGGATGAAGGTTGGACTTAGATGTTTTTGTGTATAGCATAATACAGGCATGCATGAATAACAACAAATTTGTAAAATGTCACCGTGATGTGGGTCGGTAAACGGGATGAATCCAGCTCATTACTCCCTTCTTGGAAACTTATTTATCCTAATTTATATTATCCTGTTTAAATATATTTTTGTGTGGAAAAAACCAGAATTATCAAAGGAAGGGTTTTTAATATTGTAGTGCTTGGAACATTTCTATAAATCAATGGGTTCCTACAACGAAGGTCCCATCTACAGGACTAATTACTGGTTGATAAGGATGAAGAGTACAGTCGTTATAAAATGTTTTAGCCCTTAAAATAGAACTCAAAAATACCCCATTTATTAAATTTTTCGCTTACGTAATTAACCATTCCCATTCAATACATTCAAATGGATTCAACTCGGCTGGTCAGCGTTCGGGAAATTACGACACATCTTCTCGTCAGGTATACCTCAATCTCTGAAAACTAAAGTGTATAACCAGCGCGTGTTGCCAGTGATGACTTACGGATTTTATACGTGGTAGAGCCATGCTGCAGTTATATTAGTACTATAGTTGTAGCACGAATGGGTCGGCTCGACCGGGGAGGGACCACGCTCTTACAGAATACCAGCGTGAAATAGTAGCTTAATGCTGCTGTGTTTCGTATGGTGAGTGTAGAGAACCGGAGACCCTTTTTACTGGAAACGAGGCATTCCATCTCAGTCCTCACGGGTGACAACGCATCTGCATTTTGATTTTTAATGGAGGATAGTTGTAGATGTCTATGGGCCGCAGCAACCACTTACCATCAGGTGGACTGTGTGCTCGTTTGTCACCCTATTCTATAAAAAAAAACTGGACGTAAGAGGACGTTCAAGGTCGCTCAGCGAGCTATGGAGAGGGCTATGCTCGGAGTTTCTCTGCGTGATAGACTCAGAAATGAGGATATCCGCACTAAAACCAGAGTGACCGACATAGCCCAACGGATTAGTAAGCTGAAGTGGCAATGGACCAGCCATATAATTCGAAGAACCGATAACCGATGGAGAAGAAAGGTTCTCGAGTGGCAGCCTCGTACCGGTAGGCGTAGTGTAGGGCGAACCCCCACTAGATGGAGTGATGACCTGGTAAGACATGCTGGAAGTCGATGAATGCAGGTGGCTCAGGACCGTGCTTTGTGGCATTACTTGGGGAAGGCCTATGTTCAGCAGTGGACTTGTGAAGGGCTGTAATGATGATGATGATGATGATGATTTAATACATTCTATCGTTTAAATAAACAATATCAACTTACTCTCTTACATACTCAAATTATATGTCCCAAATATTTATAATAAAAATGGCGAATAATATTAACTCTTACATTGACCTTATAGACCAGTACACATTAAGTGAATCCTATAATTGTACACAGGAAGAGCCTAATCATTTCATTAAACAACCAAAATAATTCCTGAAGTTATTAAATAAAAATATAAAATAGATAAATTGCAATTTTCTTAGTCTGTAGACCTTAGTATAGTAAAGTAAAGTTACAGCCTATATACGTCCCACTGCTGGACACAGGCCTCCCCTCATTTCTGAGAGGGTTTTAGGGCAAGGAAGTGTCCGCCGCGCTGCCCCAATACTTGTTGGCGAACTTCACATGTCTTCGAATTTTTTTTCTTATTTCTCGGACATGCAGGTTTCCTCACGATGTTTTCCTTCACCGCTGAGCACGTGGTAAATCAGCACTTAAAATTGCAATTAACAATTTCATTAATATTATTTTAATAATACGGCGTCTGAACTACACAAAACGTAAACATAAACACTCATGCCTGTCACCCAGAGGGGTAGACAAAGACTACGGACTTCCATTTGGCACGATCCTAACATACTTCCTTCGCCTCCTTTACATCCATATATCTACGCATACACGCTCGTCAGTTAAGGGTACTTCTAATGTGGCCATTTTTAAAATATCGATAAACTTTCGTCTAGGGCGTCCTTTCCCGAATATGCCGTTCACAGCTGCCATATAAATTTTCTTTGTCACTCTTTCCTCATTCTTACTTTCTACATGACCAAACCACCGAAGCATTCTTTTCTTAATCCTGGTCACCATCTTGCATACAACATTTTTCTCTTATCACACAATTTCTCATTTATTCTACTTTTGTGCTTCTTCTGACACAACCAACTTTCATTACCATATATTAAAGTAAGGATTAAAAAAGCGTTATGAATCACCATATGTGCATTTTTTGATACATTCTGATTCTTTATAATAGTGTGTAGAGGCTCATTCACTCTATTTCCTGCATTCACTCGTCGTTCTATATCCTTATCATATCTACCGTCCCTGCTAAATATACATCCTAAATGTATGAACTCATCCACTTGCTCAATCAACTCCCCTCCTATTCTTATTTCACATAACGTTTTACTTTCTTTTATTTCAAAAACCATCGCTTTCGTTTTACTTGCGTTCACTTTCATTCCTCTTTCACTTAATGCCTTGAACTTGAAAGACGTCGTAATAAGAAACAGATGAATTTGACGGCATTCCAGCACAATTAGAACTTGAACAAATTATGGAATTTCAGGTTTCGGGGTATCATAGCAGTGATCATTATATTTTTTGACGCCTCCGGACTCAACCACACGAGTGTAAAATAAGATTCCGGGAGAAAAATAAGATTTTTACGTATCCCAACGTATATGAGCTCCCTCTGGCAGCACTATACACCACATGTCATCTCCAAATTAAAAATTAAAAATCGGTTTTTTAATTAACATCTCTGGATTTTATTATTACCAAAAGGTGAAAAATTATTGGCTTACTATTAAAAATTAAGAGGCTAAATTAAGAGCTACTGAAACACCTGCTCAAAGTCAGCAAAGGCTATTCAAACAAGCGGAACGTCAGGCCACCTTAAGAGCCGCGGAAACACCTGATGAAACTCAACATAGACTCATTGAGCAAGCTGAACGTCAATCTACTATAAGGGCATCTGAAACACCAGAACAGACACAGGCGCGAAGAGATGTAAATGCACAGCTCCAAGCTAAACGTCGACAAAATTTTCAAAGAAACAATTGGTCGGTTTTTAATGACGCAGCATTCAATTATGATCCGTTGATTGATTATAAAAATCACAGGTTAGTTGTTATCGGACTGATGGACAAGGCGTGTCGATTTTGCAGCGTTTTAAAATGGAAAGACGAGACCGCAGGCATGTGCTGTTCCAATGGCAAAGTGTCTCTTCCGTTACTTGGTGAACCAGAACAACCTTTGAAAACTCTCTTTTTATATGATGATAATGAGTCACGGCGCCTTTTAAACAGGATCCGGAAATATAACTCATGCTTTCAAATGACATCCTTCGGAGTTGACCGGGAAATAATAATGCCGGGATTTTCGCCTACATTTACGGTGCAAGGGCAAATTTATCAAAGAATAGGTTCACTTTTTCCAGCTGAAAACGAACAGCATAAATTTTTACAAGTATATTTTATGGGTGACGAAGAAATTGAGGTAGACCGTCGCTGCCAATTTATCCAGAGAGTTGAGAGCGACACAGTGTTCAAAATTCAAAGATTTTTGCATGAACGTAACATTTTAGTCAAAACATTTAAAACTGCTTTAGAAAACCTACCTGATGAGGATTATAAAGTCGTCATTCACGCAGATCGGACCCCTCGAGGAGAGCATGAAAGGCGCTACAATGCACCTTTGATAAACGAAATAGCAGCCGTAATTAGTGGTGATCAATTTTCTTCACGAGACATTGTCTTGCGAGCACGTGATGATACGTTGCAACGGGTAGCCGATACACACAAGTTTTATGACGCTATGCAATACCCATTTATTTATTAAAAAGAACAAGAGGGTTATCATTTTCAAATTCCACTCATTAACCCGGTCACAAAGGAGCCTACTCCGAACAAAAAAGTATCATGTATGGATTTTTATGCGTATCATATGATGTTGCGAGAAAATGATTTTAACATCTTAGCCCGTGTAGACAATTATTTCATCAATTTTTGATAGACATGTGTGTGAAGGTAGAAAGTGAACGTCTTCATTATATATCTTTAAATCAAAAAAAGCTGCGCATTGAGAATTATATACATTTAGAGGATGCAGTTTCTAGCGACGCCAATGTAAACCCCAGAGATTTAGGTTAATGGGAGTTCTGCCCTCATCATTCGTTAACAGTCCCCGCTACCTACATGAGTACACACAAGATGCATTCGCCTATGTACGAACTTACGGAAGACCTGATCTTTTTGTTACTTTTACTTGCAATCCCACATGGAAAGAAATAACCGAGGAGCTAATACCGGGCCAAAACAGTACTGACAGACACGATTTAGTTGCTAGAGTATTTAAGATTAAAAGTACAAAAATTAATGTATGTAATTAACAAAGGGAAAGTTTTCGGAGAGGTGCAGTGCTTCATGTATTCAATTAAATAGCAAAAAAGAGGATTACCGCATGCCCACATTCTAATATGGCTTAAAGAAAAGTTGCGGCCCAGCCAAATAAACGACATAATAAGCGCCGACATTCCGGGTCCTGAGCAAGATAAAAAATTGTATGATACCATCGTCCGAAATATGATTCACGGTCCATGTAGAGCACGAAATTCAATATCACCATGTTTGAAAGAAGGAAAATGTACAAAGAAATTCCTTAAACAGTTATTAAAAGAAACAGTGCACAACGACAATGGCTACCCTTTATACATACACAGAGCTCCCGAAGATGGTGGCAGGAAAGTTACAATCAAATCTCGCTCTGGAGCATTCGAAACCTTAGATAACAGCTGGATTGTCCCATATTCGCCCATTCTATGTAAAATGTTTAGTGCCCATATTAATGTAGGAGCATGTAGCTCTGTCCGCGAAATCAAGTAAATCTGTAAGTACATAAATAAAAGAAGCGACAAAGCAATATTTAATCTTAGGAGTGAAGGTGAGGCAAATCCCGTTAATGAAGTACAGACCTTTCAAGCAGGGCGTTATGTCAGCAGTAACGAGGCAGTGTGGCGATTTCTTGACTTCCCATTACACGAAAGGCACCCAACAGTTACTCACCTTGCTGTGCAGTTAGAAAATGGAGAGCGTGTATATTTCACCGAAAGAAATTTCCAAGAAAGAATTGCATCACCGCCAAAAACTACACTAACAGCCTTCTTTCAACTTTGTCAAACCGACCCCTTTGCAAAAACGTTGTTATATTCTGAAGTCCTCCGCTTTTATACTTGGAACATATCTAGGAAGAAGTGGAAATGCCGTATTCAAGGCGCGCCTGTTGCAAATTGGTCTGGTGTAAAGTCATCAGATGCCCTTGGTCGTGTGTATATCGTCCATGTAACTAATTTTGAATGTTTCTGTTTACGATTGCTGCTACACCATGTTCGGGGACCTACAGGATATAAAGAACTGTCAACGGCCAGGAATGCGCAACTTATAGAGAAGCATATGAAGCTCTGTATCCTTCAGAAAACGATAATCACTGGGATGAAACCAAGGAGGAAGCTGTGCAGTGTCAGTCAAAATTCAAAATTAGGGATCTTTATGCAACTCTCATATCATCTTGCGGGCTATCTAATGCACATGAATTGTGGGACAAATATAAAGAGTACATGGCGGAAGATATTTTGCGAAGGTTACAGCAGACACACGCGAACATGACATACAATAAACACATTTATAATGAAGCACTTAGAAAAATTGAAGATAAAGTAATGGCAATGGTAGGTAAAAAATTAAGCGACTTTGGAATGATAAGCCCTCAGCTAACAACCGAAAATGAACTAAGTGATGAAATTATACGTGAAACAAACTACGATATACCAGCTTTGCAGCAGCAAGTAGCCGAATTTGTACCCCGCTTGCTTCCCGAACAAAAAATAGTTTTTAACAAAGTATTAGGTCAAATTAAATCTGAAAATGGTACACTTTTATTTTTAGATGCCCCTGGAGGAACTGGGAAGACATTTTTGTTAAATTAATTATTAGCACAAGTACGGAAAGATAAAAAAATTGCTGTGGCCGTAGCTTCCTCCGGTATAGCCACCACGCTGCTAAGCGGGGACCGCACTGCACCTTCTGTTTTAAAACTCCCTCTAAATCTCGTCCAGGAAGAATCGCCGATCTGCAACTTTAGCAAAAATAGTGCACGAGGTATAATGCTACGACAATGCAAACTTTTAGTGTGGGACGAAAGTACAATGTCGCATAAAAAAGCTGTAGAATCACTAAATCGAACGCTCCAGGACTTGCGCAGCAATACCGATGTAATGGAAGAAATGGTGGTTTTACTGGCTGGTGACTTTCGCCAAACTTTACCTGTCATTCAAAAGGGCACACCTGCAGATGAAATTAAAGCATACCTCAAGTCGTCTATTTTATGAAACAAGGTGACAAAATTCAGTTTAACTACGAAAATGAGAGTGCATTTGTATAATGATATCAATGCTGGAAATTATGCTGACGGACGGTTGGAAACGGATGATGAGGGCTGCGTTAAATTGACGAGAGATTTTTGTAATTAAGTACATAGTCATTCCAAATTAATTGCGAGCGTTTATTCAGATTTAACGAACAACACGCATGAAACCAAATGGTTATGTGAAAGGGCGATTCTTGTACCAAAAAATGAGAGCGTTAACAAAATAAATTCAGATATATTAAGCGAAGTAAAAGGAGAAATAACAGAGTATTTGTCAGTAGACACAGTTATGGACACAGAACAGAGCACTTCATATCCCGTAGAGTTTCTAAATTCTCTAGAGTTGTCAGGTGTGCCCTCACATAAGCTTCAATTAAAATTAGGCGTCCCAGTCATGCTAATGCAAAATTTAGATGCTCCTCGGTTATGTAACGGGACAAGGCTGCGTGTGACACATCTTGGACGGAACATAATCGGTGCTACAATTTTGACAGGCGTAGGAAAAGGTGAAAATGTTATTATACCACGGATCCCTATAATTCCCACAGGTCTTCCTTTTCAATTCAAAAGGTTGCAGTTCCCTATTAAGCTCAGTTTTGCAATGACAATTAATAAAGCGCAAGGGAAAACGTTACGGGTAGCGGGGGTCAACTTAGAAAAATCATGCTTCTCTCATGGTCAGCTGTATGTAGCATGTTTGCGTGTTTCAAATGCCCAAAATTTCCACATTCTTTCCCCGAATGGAAAAACATATAATATTCTGTATAGTAGCGTCTTAAAATAGTGTTCAGTTAGTTTTTTCCAGAACTCCCACAATCAATTATTCAGAATTCCCACAGATCTTCCCTTTCAATTTAAAATTTCCTATTTAGCTCAGTTTATTTTCAATTCCAAATGCTGCATGACGGACCTATTAAGTTAGTTTCTTTTCAACTCAAAAGGCTGCATCTCTGACTGATCCTTTATTTGGCTCAGTTTCCTTTCAATTCAGAAAACTGCATCTCTGACGAATCAATTTAGCTCAGTTTCTTTTCAAAAGTCTGCATCCTTGACGGATAGTTATGCTCAGTTTCCTTTAAAAAAAAAATATTCCACTTCCATTTGGAATAAACAGGCTATTTTCATGCTTTTCTATACGCTGCGTTTCAAAACATTTAAATAGGCTGGCGAATCAATTTTGCGCAGTATCCTTTTAATGGCTGCATCTCTGACAAATCTATAAAACTCAGTTTTCTTTCAATTCAAAAAGCAATGGATAGTTCACATCCCAGTGACCATGCGGCCGAAGCCGTGGGTAATAGCTAGTGCAATATAATATCTACGTATGAGACAGAAACTTGTTGCTGCTTCTGTTATTGATGTGGTACTTCAGAGTATGGAACTATTTATTCCTTCCTCTGTGGTGCCCATCGGGGGTAAATATCAGCCATATTTAGTCGCCTGTAAAATAGAATCATGCTATAAGCAGGAGTGCTACCGGGCCTGGGCTGACGCATCAACGTCCCGGGATGTTAACACTAACGCCCTAAAAAGGAATTATAATTCTGCCTCCAGGTTCATCAAAAGAGTCATTATCAAGGTAAAGTCAGAGAACATAGGCAGAATTGGCGAGAAAGTAGTTCGCCTTCCTTCTGGAACCCATGCATTCTGGTCTCTCACCAAGGCTATCCAGGAGAGTTTCAGTCAGCCATCTCTCATCTCTGCACAGAGAGGACCACTCAATGGCCCATATCGCAAAGGAGAAAGCTGATCTGCTAGGTTTTTTTCCTTGCGTCCAACTCGACTTTCAACGACGGGGAACACACCGCCGACCATCCCGCGGCGGACCATCGGCGACCAAACCAACGCTGTTTTTTCTGTATATCTATGATATGTTACAAACCGGTAACACTCGTTGTTATGCGGATGACAGAACTGATGATGATTTACACCGGCCGTGCCAATATTTCTCGGGAAAACGTCGCCGAATAACGAGACAAACTTGTGTCTGAAGTCGAGTCTTTGCTAAACATAGTCTCGGATTGGGGACGACTAAATCTACTCCAGTTTAATCCACAGAAGACACAAGTTTGCACGTTTATTTAGCCTTGCCATTACTCGTCGACGATTGCCGAGCTGGCCGAGTGCTGGCGAACGCCAACGTTTATATAGTTTGTTTGGCGTGCCTTGCCACCCTTCGGGATCGCTCGCTACGACTTGTCCGATTCGGAAAAGTGTCCGTTTTTCTGCACAAATCAAAGACGCTCGCCTGCACTCGGAAAGTCGCGTCCACATGTTAGTCGCCCATGTCAGTTACAGCTTGGCGTCCGTCCCGGTGAGATATAGATTTAATTAAGTTGGACTTTGAAATAATTTCAACAATTTGACTATACTAACGATCTTTAAGTTTTGAAATCTATGAGTATAATGGCATAATAACCATATACACTTAATGATTTCTTATATTTACGCGAACACTACACATTGAAATAATACTAGTTTTTTACGGAATTTATCGCGTATATTTAACTTTTTAAATACCCGACGTTTCGAGCGCTTTACAGTACTCATGGTCACGGGAAGGACTGAGATGTTCAACGTCCAGATGTCATAGTTAACCGCGGTTACCATAGATTAAAATTTTACTTTTGTTCCGATCTACACAGTATGAACTTATGGTATCTTGAAGTCTTGCAGTTGTATGCTTGGGTTGGGATTTTAATTTTATTTATTATAGGATCCCAAGCAGATGGTAGCACCCAGTCATCTTCTCTATTGAAATTAGGATGTTTTTTGATTTCAATAGCCTCGCGAATCATCCTTGGAAGGAAGCGGTGTTCTTTAGCGAGGATTTGTGGTCTATCAAATCTGATGTAGTGACGGGGGCGATCCTGTACGTGTTCACAGACTGCAGACTTCCCGGAGCGTCGATTCTTCACATCAGCTATATGTTCTTTAACGCGGATTTTAATTGATCTTTTAGTTTGTCCTATGTAGGAGAGACCACATTCACAATCAAGCTTGTACACTCGGCACACTTGACTGATGGTAAAAACTGACCAATCTTCTTCGGCGGCTTGAAGTATGTTTTGATCGAAGCGCGCTTCAATGTGGTATGTAGCCTATCTTGTCAGTGACTCCTCTAACATATGGCAGTACAGCGGGTACACGCTCGACAGCGTGGCCCCGTTGGCTTCACTCGTTTACTGAGACGTAGGCGCGCATAAGGATCCTCGAAGCGCGGTTGTTGTCATGCCTTAAAACCCCCTAAAACTTGCTTGATGAGCACGACACAGTGGCCTTTTCAGGGGTAGACGACACTTTCACAATTCTACCTTTAGATAAAGTAACTGCATTTTTAGACCATCTTAACTCTATAAATTCTAAAATTCAGTTCACAATGGAGTTAGAGGCAAACAATTCCTTAGCTTTTCTAAATGTGTTAGTAATTCGGAATCCTGATAACACCTTGAGCCATACTGTGTATAGAAAAAAGACCCATACAGATAGATAGTTAAACTTCATCCTTCACAGTTAGCTACTGTGGGTAAATCTTTGTTTCAGAGAGCACGAGGGATCTGTGACAGTAAACACCTGGCTGCCGAGCTCCAACATGTCAAGCAAGTTTTGCTTGACAACAAGCTTCGGGTCCCGCGCCTACGTCACAGAGAATGAGTGAAGCCGGCCACAGTCGAGCGTGTACCTGCTGTACTGCCATATGTTAGAGGAGTCTCTGACAAGATTGGCTACATCTTGAAGCGCGATTCCATCAAAACATACTTCAAGCCGCCGAAGAAGATTGGTCAGTTTTTACAATCAGTCAAGTGTAACGTCCCTCTGCAAGATGCAGGAGTGTACAAGCTTGATTGTGAATGTGGTCTCTCCTACATAGGACAAACTAAAAGATCAATTAAAACTCACGATAAAGAACATATAGCTGATGTGAAGAATCGACGCTCCGGGAAGTCTGCACACGTACAGGATCGCTCCCGTCACTACATCAGATTTGATAGACCACAAATCCTCGCTAAAGAACACCGATTCCTTCCAAGGATGATTCGCGAGGCTATTGAAATCAAAAAACATCCTAATTTCAATAGAGAAGATGGCTGGGTGCTATCATCTGCTTGGGATTCTATAATAAATAAAATTAAATCCCAACCCAAGCATACAACTGCAAAACTTCATGATACCATAAGTTCATACTGTGTAGATCGTAACAAAAGTTAAATTTTAATCTATGGTAACTGCGTTTAACTATGACATCTGGACGTTGAACATCTTAGTCCTTCCCGTGACCATGGGTGCTGTAAAGCTCTCGAAACGTCGGGTATTTAAAAAGTTAAATATACGCGATAAATTCCGTGAAAGCTAGTATTATTTCAACATATACACTTATTAAATAAATATCAGAAGCTGCAATAACTTTTACGTCGTACTTTAACTAAGATTAATTACGGCTCACGTGTAGATAGCTCCACAAAACTCGTGAACATTGGCATTGGAATTGGTCTCTTTCAAACTTGACCAACGTGTAGACTGTAGCACTCGATTTGTATCAATTTGCCTACACTCGCGTTAGCTGAGGCTTGGCCAATATGTATTGCCGGGGTAATAATAAAATACATTAATTTTCTGAACATAGTACTAGGCATTCGTCCTCTTCTCGTCCTAGAAGAAGTGGTATTGATGTTGCAAATGTTAGAAATACAACAAACTTATATCCAAACTTTTTAGATTTTTTATAATAGTTCGAATTTGAAATAGTGTAAAATAAATAATCAATCATTCATAATGGAAAATTATAATATCTAAAGTTATATAATATATTAATTATTAGTTTTGTTGTAAATTGCAAATTGTGATAACTTATGACGATAAATAATTAAAATGAAGCAATCGAATCTTTAAACATCTACATAGTATATAACCACAGAGGAGACGTCAACGAATATAATTATTTCATCAAAGTAACTTACCTGTAAGTGTCCTTCGACCAAAACGATATGAAGTTGACGCCTTCTCTGTGTACAACCCTACCCTACTGTATAATATTACCCATAATTATAATATTAATTATATAATTATTATACCCATATTAATATTCCACATTGCTTGCTTGCATTTTAATTATTTTTTTCCTTAATGCTAGTGGATATAAATTCACAATGACATAAGGTGTATAGTATTGCCAGTGGGAGCTCATATATTATTTTGGGATTATATCACATAAATTGGAGTAATAATATTATTTTTCCCCAGGAAGGTTAAAACGCGTATGATTAGGTTCGCCAGTTTATGATTACAGAAGAAAACACGGAGGAGGCGTCAATCTCATATAATTTTGATCAAAGGACATTTACAGGCAAGTTATTTTGATCAAATAATTATAACCGTTATGTGTATCATATTTTTTTTCAAATTATAATTGTATGTTATTAAGTCCATTGTTATAGTCTGCTATGTTGCAGAAGTGGTACAGTCACGCATATGACATCTCCTATTGAGATGGAGCGGCAATATTATCAACAAGCGACGATTTCCCTGGTAGCTAATAGCAACTGCATATTAAAGGCACGTTTTCGGAACAGGCTGTATTCAGCTGAGGGCTGTCAAAAGTGATGATGTTAACGCTACTATTACAGCCTAACATAAGTCAACTGCTGAACTTCTACATATTATATTGTCTTATAGAGGAGATCTCTATAAGACAATATATGTAGAAGATATAAGACCTTTGTCAATATATAAGATCTTTGTCATAGTTTTAGTTGTTATTAGGAAAACGCTGTTGCCCATCTCCTGGAATATTTCCGGTGACAGAGGGATCAATCCAGGATCTTATGACTCCCACAGGATGATATAGGTTAGGAAATATTTTTAAACCGTCACTATAAGGTTAAATTCAGATGATGATCGTAAACGTATAATTATCTTCATAGTGTTTCTGTTTTATTGTTGGTCTGTAGGCATTCTTTGACACGTTTTAGATATTTATGAAGTACTAGTATTTGTGATGCATAATTTATGTTGTTTTACTGGTATAATTGTTCAATACGAATCATTATCATCATCATCATTATGATGAATTTTTAATAATTATTAATTAAAAATATAATTAATAATTATTAAGCTATTGCATAGCTTCTATCGCGGGCCTTGAGCGCGGGGACCGAATCCAGAAATTCCGTAACGAAAAAAAACCTCACGCTCCCCACTCCGACGGGCACGGAGGTGTGGCGTTGAAAGCCGTGCAACGCCTAACGTCGTTTCAGTTCGGCAGACTTCGGCACTCGGCAGAGTTCGGGGCGGTGTTTGTGTGCGTGCGCCTAGACGTATGCGTGTACACTAGCTGCTACTCAATGATAAAAAATCCTGAATAACCTACATGTATTGTAAGATATTAAAAATATTTTAAACAATATTAACTTCTCATTTATTCAATAAGTTATAATTATCTTAATATTGAGCGTGGTGGTTGCGTTTTTTCACTAACACTAACACATAATATTATATAAATATTTTTACTTAATATCTAAGTAAAAATATTTATATAATATTATTACAGAAGTCACTCACGGCTCATCTAAAAATTATTCACGAGAAACGCATGTCTCATCAAACAAAACGTCAAAGAAAAATTTAGAGAAAACAAGAACTTATATCGAAAGCTTACCTTATTGCCGTGCCGTGGTATCTATATAACGCGTTCTGTAATAACCCGGGTTCGATCCCCGCCGGCACCAATGAAATTGTTAATTGCAATTTTGAGTGCTAATTTACCACGTACTCGGCGGTGAAGGAAAACATCGTGAGGAAACCTGCATGTCTGAGAAATAAGGAAAAATAATATTTCGAAGACATATGACATGTGTCCACCACGTACTGGGGCAGCGCGGCGGACACTTCTTTGCCCTAAATCCTCTCAGAAATAAGAGGAGGCCTGTGCCCAACAGTGGGACGTATATAGACTGTAACCTTACTTTTACTTTACTTACCTTATTTACCGTCGCATTACTGTAGCAAAATTCAAAACGATTTTACCTTCCTCAAGAATTCCGAAGTTTGAAGTTTGAAGGAAACAATGATACGTGAATATAAAGAGATAGTGGGAAAAAGAGTTTTTTCAGAATATTTTTAAATAACTTAATATAGGATTTAATATCACACGTAAAGATAAATGTGCTAAGTGTGTACATTTCGAAAAAGAAAACTGAGAAAGAGAAGAAAGAAGAGAAGAAAAACTAGCTCATCTCAAACACAGAGAAGAAATTTATGAAAGATTTCAAGCACATCAGAAAATTCAAAATGAAAAAATACTGATTATATACTGATTATATAGAATATTGATTTACAAAAAGTTTTAAATACGCCATATGACCAAAGTATGTTATTATACTACAGACGCAAATTAGCTGTATATAATCTAACTTTTTATGAGTCCAAAACTAGAGAAAGTTATTGTTATTTTTGGACTGAGATAGGAGACAAACGTGGAGCTAACGAAAGTGCACCATCTTAGAAAATGATATCAAGTGGTGCATGATCATAGGTCAGTCAGGCATCTTTTGTTTTATAGCGATGAGTGTCAAGGACAAAATAAAAACAGAATTGTTCTTGCATGTATTTATACTTGTCTACAAAATTGCAAGAACATTGCCAGCATTCAAATGAATTATCTCTTGCCTGGTTATAGTTACATGCATACATAGTTACATGTGGATTTGATGCATTCTGTAATAGAAAAAGCGTTACTAACACAATCATTTTGGCATCTTCATGATGGGCAACTATTTTTACGCCAATCGAAAGAATCCTAAGCCTTACCATGTGGAAATATCACATAACGATTTTTATGGTTTGGATGGTGACGGCCCATCATTGTTATTAATAATTAAATTCAATATAAGGGGGCGTTAAAAATAATCTTAAAAGATATATATCAAACAATAAAATTACATTTATAAGCATAAAGTTAAGATAAATACATTTCAGACAATAGACAAATATTATAGTATATTAAAGGCAAAATACTGTCCTTTAAAATAAATAAATTTATTGAAAAACTTGTAAAAAACAAAACAAGCGAAAATATTATAAAAGCTAAGATAAATAACATTTATAAAATAATTGTAATCAAATATACAATGGCAACAGATACTCTAGTAGAAGAGATAGAAATAACAAACAAAAACAAAAATCTACAACTTAAAAAATTACAAAACTCGATTGCCTATGTCAAGGAAGAAATATCAAGATTTGTGGAAACTTTCCATCAAAGATAATTCCTGAAATTTATCATTATGAAAATGAAAATTTTCCTTGTGCCGTTAATGTTAAGAGCACACTTCAAGACACGGTTGTCGAAGACATTATCTAATTATAAAATTTAAAAATTATTAAAAAGTATTATAAATTTAAAATTTATTTCACACAATAATTATACTCAGGTTTAGTAGATTTTGAATATCCTTTAAGTATTATATTTAAACTGCATGATTAAATACAACTTTTTTTCACCAGGTGTTCAAAATCAACTAAGTATATCAATTTGATCTCTTCGAAAATTGTGCCAAATAATAGGAAACTTAATACATAATTATAGGAGATTAATAATAAAATTGTGTTGCGTTACTTTTGTCACATTTTTGCTACAAGTAACAAAGTTTTAAAACTGCCAAATGTCATGAAATTTTTTGTTACTATTTTTCATTAAAGTGATCACTAAACAAGCTGTATTTATTTTGTTTTTTCCTTCTTCAACCAATACAGTAAAAAGATTCAATTTAACTTAAAATAGGAATTATGGTATTATTATTTATTTTGTTTGCTGCTAGTACAATTGTTAGTACAAGTACTGTCTATGTCCGATAAGAACAAAATATTTAAATTTAAATCATGTCTTTTACAAGTAGTGCGTTATACCAGTTCTGGCTCACGAGTCAGAACTGGAACAAACTAGCCCTCGTAGGCTACTGGTGGGTTGACGGATCCGGCGGTCCGGATATCCGGTGAGCCTGCACCCTCATTAGCGTTTCCATTGTTTCCAAATTTTCCTCTTATCTGTTGTTTCTTGAACAACGTCATTACCGCTTTTTATCAACTCGTTGTAAGTCCTGCTTAGTCCTATTGTATTATATTTCTTTGTTTAATTACCACGCTATTCTGAATCACAAATAAAACACATTAATTAATTTTTTTACAATTTTTATTTTCAAAATTTTATTGCTTATTATTTATAAAATAGGAGCGAAACATCTCATCCACTAAAATGTCATTGTGCAGTGTGTTTCCTGTAAATATGCTTGTAAAACTATGCATTGAACATCCCTGAAACTTATATAGCAAATACATTAAGCAATATTCACCACAAACTGAAGTCCACTCATTCTGAATACTATCAACAATTCAGTCAACTATCTATTCTATTCTATCAACAAAATCAACCTTTTTAAAAACTTTAGATGATATCGTGCAAGTGGTCGTCCATATAAATCAAAATTTTGACCGATGACATTCGTATCGATATATAAAGCTATCCAATGTGAGCCTGGTTTATCATCTGTATCCAAATTGCATATTACCTATATACGTTGGTACGTGGTGTACACGCATCTATTAGCAGCATAAACATTATTTTCTAGACTGGGATGAATCTTTTTCTGATGTTGTTGTACATCTAGTGTATCCATGATATTAGTACTGCTATTAGTTTTTTTACATTACCAATCTATTCAATGGTTAACATACGAATGATCAATTATAGTGATTTGTAAATATTAAATTCTTTTGTGGAAAGAATACGAGGTAAGCTTACGCTGGAAATATTTATAAGATCGAGCACACGACAAAAAATACCATTCCAGTTTGGAACCGTGTGAATTAAACTACCTTTCCGAAAATTATAATAATGAATTCTCTTCGTGATCATCATAAATGTCCATATGAAAATTATAATACACATCAAACCAGGTCAGGAGTTGGAGTAATTTATAAGGGATTACCATAACAACGCGGTCATGGTATAGGAAGCTTCTTAGGTTGATTCTTTAGATCAGTTTTGCCCTTACTTCCACATGGTGCTCGAGTGATTGGCAGGGAGGCAGTAAGCGCTGGAGTAGGACTTTTATCGGATATGGTTCAAGCGCGTCCTATGGAAGCCTCAATAAAAGATCGTCTAAAGCAAGTAAGTACGAATTTAAAACGAAAGGCTAATGACAAAATTGATCAATTTAATATGAGAGGATCTAGGTATATAAGTAAAAAAAACGATTGGCCTCGTTTATTCCACCAATAACCACTAAAGCGAAAGCTGCGAAAAAACTTAAAACTAAAATGTCAAAGATATTTTTTCAAATTAAATGTCTTTCCTTCATAATCATACTCATTTTTTTTTTGCGAATGGAACAAACTAGCCTTAGTCGGGTATCCACCGGTAGCATTCCAGGGCTAGTTTGTTCCAGTTTCCGATTTTGTAAAAAAAAACCTAAAATGACTCTACTGTAAAATGCCCTTTTGGCGTTTAAGTAGTATTGGCTTCCCAGTGACGATATAGTATATCGCACCTCATAATTTGTTTATGAAAAAAAATATGCACACAAATGATATATTGATGAGAATATTTTTTGTTGTAATTTAATTACAAGACAAAGTCTCAAGGTCATCATACCCCCAAAAAGGAAGCAATCAGAAGCAGTGTTTTAGGTGCTCATGCCAAATTCTGTAGTACTAGTGTATAGGAATGTGGGCTTCGAAGATAGAAAAACAATAATAACTGTCACTATTGTCTACTCCAGGAAGTCATTAAAATTTTCTAGACTTGAGGAGATTCGGTGGTGGTCTCAGTGATGGACATAGCTATTAACCTGCTCCGTTAGAGCTATGTTAGCCACAAAACACAGAATGTAAATTTTTGCTTATCGCCTTTTGTTCGTAGATAGGCTAGCCGGGCTTCTCTCAAGGGTTTCACCAGCTTAGTAAGTCCGAGAAGAGGACTGTGTGAAGAAATAGCCTAGCCTTATATGGACAAAATAATGCGTCACACTTATTCACTGGCAATAGGACATATCTGCCAGGAGGCTTAAAATCAGTTTGCTCTGCAGCGTAAGAACAGAATTAACGGCTCCGTGACACAATGGCTTAGAATTTAGTAGTTCGGTGGTTAAGGCTACGTGTTCAAATACTGCACGAAACATTGTATTGCCAATAAATAATTCTTCTGGTCTGGATGATTGTCCTTGTGCAATTTATGTATGTAAATTGCCTTCACGGTACAGGTTAAAATCCTAGTGTAAGGTAACGTTTTAAAAATAATATATAATTTTTTTATAGAAGAAGGTGCAAATGACCATGTGGCTCACCTGATGTTAAGTGACTACCGCCGCCCATGATCAACCGCAACACCAGGAGAATTGCGGGTGCGTTGCCGGCCCTTTATAAAGGAGTAAGCACTTTTCTTGAAGGTCCCCAGGTCGTATCGGTCCGGAAAAATCGCCGGTGGTAAACTATTCCACAGAGAGGTTGTACGTGGAAAAAAACTCCTTGTGAAACGTGCAGTGGTGGACCGCCAAGCATCCAGATGGTGTGGATGGTATCGGGACGTTTGACGTGTAGTGCGTTCACGAAATTTGGCGGCTGGGATTAATCCGAACAATTCCTCAGAACACTCCCCGTGATAGATGCGATAAAATACGCAAAGAGATGCAACATCTCTTCGCAGCGCCAGTGAATCGAGCCGATCGGAAAGCACTCGGTCGTCGACGATTCGAGCCGCTCTGCGCTGGATGCGGTCAAGTGGAAGAAGCTGGTAATGGGGAGCCCCAGCCCAGAGATGAGAACAGTATTCCATGTGCGGCCGAACCTGCGCCTTGTAAAGTTGCAGGCTTTAAGCAAATAAATATAAATAAAATAGAATATAATCTGTAATATCGAATTTTTTATTTATTTATATTAATGCTCTGATTATTTTAAAACTAAAGAACACCACATTAATAGATCCCACCTAGGCCAAGCCAAAGAGGGTCGCTAGTGAAATCATAGACAGAAAGTATTTTGGTAGTTCTCTCTCATAAAATTAACAAAAGACTAATGACGAAAGTAAAGATGGAACAAAATAGATAAAGAGTTTTTAAGAAAAGTTCAAGCACTATCTTCTGTTCACTTCAAATATTTCATTATAACAATTCAAGTCTCTTAGAAGCTCAATGGATTTTCATTTAATTGCTTTAAAATTAATTAGTTTTGGTGTTGCAATAAATGTTATTATAAAAGATATATTTGGAATTAAAAGATATAGTTTATTATGAGCGTAAGTTCTTATGGTTGTGGAATATGCATGAGTGTTTAATCACGAGATTTGTATTAAAAAAAAAGAATATCCCTTCATAATAGGCATCGTTTTTAAATAAAAATATATAGCTAGGTAGACTAGAATAAAAGTCATCAATCATACACGTTACATGAGGACACTGCTTCCTTCCATTTGATATTTCGATTCAGATAGCTTCATATTTTGATTCTGATCAAATGTCAGGGTGAATATTTTATCTAACGTACAAAGAAAAATTCGGTTGACACTAAATGTTTGAATTATTTATAAAATAGAAAAAAAGTGAGTAAACTGTTGCAATTTTATTTTTTTCGCCTCAATCTTCCGATGTAAATATTTCATCGAAATAAATAATCAGTGACCGTATTTTATATATGTAATATAATAATAATAATAATCACCCAACTAGGTGAGAAAATTATATAGATACCACAATAACAATAATAATAATAGCATCAGTACATTGGTTACATTTTGGTGACCTTTTTGCAGAAACTGAAGGTTTTATCTGTGCAATACAAGATGAAGTAATTAAAACGAACTACTACCGGAGATACATTCTGAGGGACGGCACAGTTGACGTATGTCGCGCATGTCACCACCCTGGAGAGTCCCTCAGACATGTTATTTCCGGTTGTTCACAACTATCAAATGGTGAGTATTTGCACAGACATAACCAAATAGCTAGAATAATACACCAACAGCTTGCCATTAAATTTAGCTTTACTCAACAGGACGTTCCATATTATAAGTACGAACCAAAGCCAGTCCTTGAAAATAGAAGTGTCACACTGTACTGGGATAGGTCAATTATCACAGACAAGTTTATAGTGGCAAATAAACCTGACATTGTGGTGATAGATCGAACTACACGCAAGGCAATAATAGTGGATATCAGTGTTCCTCATGACGAGAATCTCGTAAAAGCAGAGAATGATAAAAAAAATTAAATATATGGACCTGGCTCATGAGATTGTCGCTATGTGGGACGTTGATTCTACTATTACTGTACCAATAGTTGTTTCAGTCAATGGGTTTATTGGTAAAAATATGGACCACTATCTGTCCAAGTTAGGTTTGGGCAAATGGCTGAAGGCATTAATTCAAAAATCGGCCTTATTAAATACGGCTCGAATAGTAAGAAGGTTCCTATCTTTGGATGCCTAACTTCACCGATGACTTAGAATTCCTCGCCGCGGTGGATAATAACCGAAATAATAATATTATTTATATAGACTGTATTTATATTTATAATATTATAGTTTTGTGATAATATATGTGATAAAAATAAATAAATAATAATAATAATAATAATAATAAAAAATAATAATAAAATAAAAAGACATAGGGAATTGACGACCCCATCGCCCGCTGACGTAACAGTTAAGTGACAAAACTGCTACGTCAACGCAGTCAGTCAGCGCCTTGCGAGAGGTGTGAGCGCCGTGCCTCGGCAGAATTTAGGGTGCAGAGGCCTGGTTGTGCTTATGGCTATACACGAAACGGTGCCGGGCCTGGGCGTCTCCCGTTAATGGACGCCCAAATAATGGATGATGGATAAAAAGATAGTGCGCAAAGGGCCGCTGCCTGGGGGGTCGCCGGGGCGCGTCTGGAGCTGGCGCTGGACGTGGCAGCATGCGGGCCGCCAGCCGAGCGCGAGGAGCTGCACGGTCACCTAGCAGCCCTTCGCATCCATCATCCCCACCAGAAGGCTTGGTGTCGGCTGGGTCTTCTCGGACTCAGCAAGCGGCACCCGCCGCTGGTGGAGCACGTCGCATGCGTTGGTCACAAGCAATGAATGCAAACGCACTGCGGGCGTACTTTAGGGCAAAAGGGGAAGAAACTGGATGTTTGGCGTATCGGGCTAGGATGCATCGTCATTTTGCTCAGAGCAAAACCTGGCACACCGAGTTCGGTATATCTTGCGCTCAAATATATTTGATGTCACCGAACTCGAACGGCTACGACGTGAGGCTGTTCCCTCGTCGGATGAGAATGCTACGGCTGAGGATGCGGCGCCACAAATAGTAGAGCAACTCGCAAACGTGGATGCCGCCGTGAATACTTCAGTTGTGGTTGATTCAAACGATTCTTTTTGGCGCCGCGCTGGCAGTCTGCCGTATCATAGGCGCTAAGGTTTCCACGGCTGGACGCGCTACTGGCCATAGTAGCGCTATCCCAGTATGGAGAAGAAGAATTGAGGAACGTATCGCAAAGGCTAGAGCTCTCATCGGCAGACTGATATGCTTCAGATCAGGCAACAACAGGCCAAGAATTGTGCGCACCGTCAGGATGGCGTTTGCTGGGACAAATGTCAGTTTGTCCCAGCCGGATATAACGCAAAAACTGACGGAGCGCATAGATGATCTGAAGCAGAGAATCGCTGCTTGGGGAAAGCGGATTCGGCGATATACCGGAGGTCGACACGGTTCAACCAGAATCGTCTCTTCCAGAGTGATCAGAAGAGGCTCTATGAATCATTGGAGCGAGTAATGGTAAGTGGAACGGGTCCAGCACCGAATCAGGCCGACACTGTAGCATTCTGGCGCGGCCTGTGGTCAGAGCCCGTAAACCACAGCGAGGGCCCTTGGACGGAAGTTGTGGCGAGTCAGTGTGCGGGTATTACGCCCATGGACCCCGTCATCATAACGCCGGATGACGTAGCTGAGGCAGTCCGTAGGGCCCCGAACTGGAAAAGTCCGGGGCTTGACGGGCTGCATCACTACTGGCTGAAGGGGTTCATGGTGTGTCACTCTGTGCTCGCCCGACAGTTTCAAGAGGCTCTCAACCAGAAGTCGCTCCCAAGCCTCTTCACTACTAGGATCACTCATTTGGTTCCTAAAGACCAGGGTACCACAGACCCGAGCATATACCGCCCCATCACGTGTCTACCGACCATATACAAGACACTAACATCCATTTTGAGCGCGAGAATCACTTGTCACCTGGACTCAAATCAGGTGATGTCGCGCGCTTAAAATGGATGTCGGGGCGGTGGTCGTGGAACCAAGGAACCACTCCTCATTGACGCGGTCATTGGCAAAGTGGTGAAACACAACCGTCGGAACTTCTCCGCCGCCTGGATAGACTACAGAAAGGCATTCGACTCGGTGCCCCATACATGGCTAAAGAGAGTCCTCGAGCTGTACAAGATAGACTGTACAGTTAGAGACTTCCTCGAGCAGTGTATGGGGCAGTGGAGTACGATCCTTTGTCATTTGGGCGAGCGGATGATGGCTGCGGAGAACCACATAAGGATAAGAAGGAGTATCTTCCAGGGCGATTGTCTGAGTCCAATCTGGTTCTGCCTATCTCTGAACCCTCTCAGTACCTTACTGGAGGGCTCCGGGAGGGGATTTCAGCTACGGAAAGGAGGGACAAAAGTGACCCACCTTTTCTATATGGATGACCTCAAGTTATTCGCCTCCAGTCGCTCCCATCTTATGGAATTGCTAAACATCACTTGTGTATTTAGCAATTCCGTTGGAATGGAGCTTGGGACGGATAAGTGTGCGGTCCTCCATGTTGAAAGGGGAAGGGTTGCTAACTCTGAGGGCGTAGACTTATCTATGCCCGTCAACTTAAGGACCCTTTCCGAGGCTGAAACATACAGATACCTGGGTATGTCACAAAACATCGGTATCGATGAGACTGGTATGAAACAGTCAGTTTGCGACGTGTTTTATGCACGCTTGACCAAAGTGCTTAACCTCTCAACTGCGGATGTCCAAGACTTGGACACGAAAATATCTCCGTTGACTGCGGGCGTCCAAGTGTTAGACATTTTTTACCCGCTCTTTTAATGAAGAAACAAAGCATTATGCGCTATTTCTAACTCATTCTACCATATGTCAATGTGTACAGGATAAAAAAGGCTAGCATATAAACCCCACAGCTTATACACTTTAGTAGTATATTTTATTTAAATCATTCTTAAATGTCGTCCGTTCCTTGAGTCAGCCATTAGTCTTCGTTGTTAGCGCGCTTGGCGCGCGAAGTTATTTGTAATTATTTTGTATTAATTTATATTTCTTGTGTGGTGAATTGTGTTAAAACAATGCCTGGGTAAGTAATCTTCTTATTTGTAATCTCATTTTGTCTTTTATCTTATTAAGTACGTGTAAAATCGTTTTTTAATATGTATGAAGCAAATTGCTATCTTAAAAACTAACATGCTGGTTGAGGAAAGTTGACTTGAAATGTACGTAAAATTTTAGTGTTGACTGTCAGTTTTTATAATTGTATTTTTTATAGTTGTTTATAATTGTTCATCGTTCACAGTTTTAGTACATCAAAATGTGGATAAAGTGCAATATTTTCAAAATTTTAATGTATATACGCAATAGGTGCAGTAGTGTCCATTTTTGTGACGTCCACAGTAGTGAATTCTAGTTCTCTGTTTTGCGGGTGGCGAAAAAAGGAACTAAAGTTTGCCATACTGCATCAAGTTCAAATTCGGTTGAATGGTTAGAATGGTAAAGAATCTAGCGCCCTCGAGCAGAGAAATGGAGCTTGGTTGACTCCACGATTATTCGATGATTTATAAAAAATTGAATGTGGCATTTGGATATGTCATGTATGTTAACACAAGAATGCGGAATTTTTTAAACAATTTATTAAAACAGAAAGTTACATAGTATTTACATAATATGCTTTTTAATATTTTTATTTTAATATTTTTTAATATTTAATATTTGAAATTTTTATTTTTTTAATTTAATATGAACAGGTTGTGGTTTTTAAGGTCACCTCAGACACATATTTCTTATACTGGTTTTTTTTAATATACATTTTATCTGTATTTACTTTGCAAATAGTGTAACGTTGCGTTATGTTTCAACCTATAGCAAGATTGCTGCTACCTACAGTACCATTCGTAAATGAATTGTACTGTAGATACAGTAAATCCAACAAGTACCAGGAGCCTTTTAAAGAAATAAGTACCTATGTTATATATTAATTGAATTTTATACTTATGTCCATCCATCCATTTAGTTTTTATTGTTGCCTAGCTATAATTTGTTCAGCTAATTATTTCAGACTATCATCGTCGAAATTGTTAAGTTAGTTAAGTTACACAGCCGATTTCCGTCCCATTGCTGGGCCTTCCCTCACTTCTGAAAGAGTTTTACGGCAAAGAAGTATCCACCGCGCTGCCCATATGCGTGTTGGCGAACTGCACATGCCTTGGAAATATTTTTTTTTATTTCTCAGACAGTCAGACTTCCTCGTGATGTTTTTCTTTACCGCCGAGCAAAGGTAAATCAGCACTTAAAATTGTAATTAATAATTTCATTGATGCCGGCGGGGATCGAACCCGGTGTGCTAGCGTACTATGAAATTTAACGCGAGAGCTAACAATCTGAGCTACCAGGGCTCTCTCATCGTCGAAATGAATAATTAAGTTAGTTAAGTTACAGCCTTTTTTACGCCCCACAGCTGGGCAAAGGCAAAGAAGTTTCCGTCGCGCTGCCCCAATGCGTGTTGGCGAACTTCACATGTCTTCGAAATATTTTTTTTCTTATTTCACAGACGTGCAGGTTTCCTCACAATGTCTTTCGTCACCGCCAAGCACGTGGTAGATCAGCACTTAAAATTGCAATTAACAATTTCATTATTGCTAGCGGGGATCGAACCCGGCTTGCTAGCGTACTATGAAATTTACAGCGAGAGCTAACCATCTGAACTACCACGGCTCTTCCGAGCCACCACGGCTCTCATCGTTGAAATGAATATACCTCTTTATTTTGTATGTTTTTTTTTTCTATAAGATAGGGTGACAAACGAGCACGCAGTCCATCTGTGGTGGTTTCTGCGGCCCATAGACATCTACATCTATCCTCGATTACAAATCAAAATGCAAAAATGCGTGTCACCCGTGAGGACTAAGATGTAACGCCTCGTTTCCAGCAAAAAGGCTCTCCCGTTCTCTACACTCACCATACGAAACACAGAAGCATTAAGCTATTATTTCACGCTGGTATTCTGTGAGAGCGTGGTCCTTCCCCGGCCGAGCCGGCCTATTCGTGCTACAACTGTACTAATATAACTACAGCATGGCTCGACCACGTATAAAAAATGTAAGAGAAAGATAAAATGATACTGCTACTATACTCCATATGTGCCTAGGTAATAATTAGGTATAATTAATAAACTAGTACATGATGCACAAACAAGTGCAGAATCGAACTTTAATTGTGGCATATATTTGTATAATGCATAAGAAGTGGGTTCTTTAAAAATATACATAAATAATATTTTTTTTTATCTCAGAAAGAGATATATTTATTTTAAATTTTATTATTTCGTAGCTATTGTTTGTGTTAAAGGAAAAATGTTACCGTTTGGAGAAATAATGTTATTGGTTATTGGAAATGTAACATAACCGCTGCGCACCTCGCGGCGCCTCTGTCACTCGATACATATTATGGTGCATTGGGTATTGTTTACAAAAAACGTTATTTATAACTCTACATCAGCGGGAGTGACTCTTGAGTGGTTTTATGGTTTTTAAAGGAATGAATGAATCTTTATTTCTGTACAAGTGCTGTTAAAGTTTGTTTGCTCAAATAAAGTAATTAATTTTTCAATAAATATGGCACTTACGACTAAAATTTTGATATCGGCATTAAGAGTACTTATGAAATACTTTATCGGATTTCTAAAACTTAGCAAAACCTATTGAAAGATGACTGAATCATGTAAAGAAAAAGAGAGATTCAAGACTGAATCATTGTAATGAAATAAAAAAAAACTATTTTTATTGACTAAAGCATTACGCCGCATTATGCCGCATCTGGTCCGAACTACATGCTACATCGGTGTAAATTGATTGTGGGTTCTTGTGAGCTTATTATTAATGAGTTTTACGATAAAAAATTATATTGTAGCCTATGATTTTGCACATAAAATATTGTAAACAATAGACGTAAGATTAAAATAAAATAAAATTGAACTATTAAAAAACGTTGTGTCATTGAGAAATATGATAGTCTTGACTTTATTCTATATTTAGTTATACTAACCACTTTAAACTTTATTAAATAAATGTACTCGTTTATAGGAAATTTCATAGAGAATTCAGAAATGTATACATATTATAGTATTCGATATACCAAAATCAAGATATTTGCGTTTAAACGGATTGGGCCCAATCAGCCGTCCATTTTATTAAACAGCTCCGCAGTCAACGGAGAATTACGGTTAGAGTCTCCGCAGCTGAAAGGTTAACAGCCTTTTGTCCGGTGTGAATAAGGCACACGCATATAACGGCTGGGTCATGCCTGTCCTCATGTATACCTTTGGCATACTCAGGTGGACTCAGACTGAACTTAACGCCCTGGATAGAAAAGTCCGCACTACTATGACGTCCCATAGGATGCATCATCCGAGATCGTCGGTAATGAGGCTGTACTTGCCGCGGAAGCATGGTAGTCGTGGCTTCTTGAGCGCGCTCACCATGCATAATCGCGAAGTGTGCAGCCTCCGTGATTACTTCCTGGCGAGATCGGATGATCCATTCTATAAGGACGTCATTTCTTGTGATAAAGGACTTACCCCTCTATCCTTAGCCAACGAGCAATGGCAAGACCCAGCAGTGCATAGCATTTCCGACCGGGAGACCGTATGGAAGGAGAAGGAGCTCCACGGGAGGTACTACAAGGCTCTACATGAGCCCTTCGTAGACACAGTCGCCCACCTCCACTGGCTACGCTTTGGTGACCTCTTCGGGGAAACCGAGGGTTTTGTCTGTGCAATACAGGATCAGGTTATTAAGACCAACAACTATCGGAGATACATCCTAAAGGATGGCACCGTCGACGTCTGTCGAGCTTGTCGCCATCCCGGTGAGTCACTTAGGCATGTTATCTCCGGTTGTTCGGCGCTTTCTAACTCTGAGTACTTGCACAGGCACAACCTAGTAGCCAGAATTCTACACCAGGAGCTCGCTCTGAAATACGGTCTCGTGGATCGGAAATTGCCGTATTACAAGTACTTGCCGGAAGCCGTGCTCGAAAATGATCGCGCCAGGCTCTATTGGGACTGGGCCATCATCACAGACAGGACTATTCTTGCGAATAAGCCTGATATTGTGCTGATGGACCGGGCACAGTCAAGGATATTTTTGGTCGACATTACCATCCCGTATGACGAGAACCTCGTGAGAGCCGAAACAGACCAGCAATCAAAATATCTGGACCTGGCTCACGAGGTGACCGACATGTCGGGTGGTCTGCCGACCGAAATTATTCCTGTAGTCGTCTCTGCAAACGGGCTAATCTCAGTCAGCCTCTCGGGTCATCTGAGGCGGCTGGGACTACGTGGCGGACCGCTCCAGGTTCAAATGCAGAAGGCGGTGCTCCTCGATACCGCCCGCATCGTCCGCCGGTTTCTTTCCCTTTCCCCCTAACCCTCGGCCGTTTGGTCTCCCCTGCCGAGGGCCTCCATCTGGTTGGGCTTTTATTTATTTATGTACTTTTATATTTATTTTATGTTATTGATATTTATTTATATTTATCTTTTCATTTTCATTTATAATTATATATTTATAGAACCCAACCAGATGAGAAAACTATATAGATAAAAAAAGAAAATAATAATAATGCATGACCGACCGCTCCGGGCTCAAATGCAAAAGGCGGTGCTCCTTGATACCGCCCGCATCGTCCGCCGGTTTCTTTCCCTTTCCTCCTAACCTTCGGCCGTTTGGTCTCCCCTGCCGAGGGCTTCCATCTGGTTGGGCTTTTATTTATTTATGTATTTTTGTATTTATTTTATTGATATTTATGTATATTTATCGTTTCATTTAAATTTATAATTATATATTTATATAACCCAACCAGATGAGAAAACTATATAGATGCCCCAAATAATAATAAGTTCTTTATTTCCAAGAGGTTGTACATCACGATATTTGCATAACATTATTTAATAAAGCTACATTAGTACATATACTTGAAAACATAACATCAGCAGCCGAACTAGGAGACCTGTGCATCAGCTGTCAGCGCCATATCCCCACCGTTAATTTATAGAAATATTAGGATGCAAGCAAATGTTAAATAATCAAATACTATCTAAAAATTTGTACATTCCGCTAATATAACCTCAGTACATAATAATTTCTTATATTTACGCGAACACTACACATTGAAATAATACTAGTTTTTACGGAATTTATCGCGTATATTTAACTTTTTAAATACCCGACGTTTCGAACGCTTTACAGTACTCATGGTCACGGGCGGGACTAAGATGTTCAACGTCCAGATGTCATAGTTAACCGCGGTTACCATAGATTAAAATTTAACTTTTGTTCCGATCTACACAGTATGAACTTATGGTATCTTGAAGTCTTGCAGTTGTATGCTTGGGTTGGGATTTAATTTTATTTATTATAGGATCCCAAGCAGATGGTAGCATCCAGCCATCTTCTCTATTGAAATTAGGATGTTTTTTGATTTCAATAGCCTCGCGAATCATCCTTGGAAGGAAGTGGTGTTCTTTAGCGAGGATTTGTGGTCTATCAAATCTGATGTAGTGACGGGGGCGATCCTGTACGTGTTCACAGACTGCAGACTTCCCGGAGCGTCGATTCTTCACATCAGCTATATGTTTTTTAACGCGGATTTTAATCGATCTTTTAGTTTGTTCTATGTAGGAGAGACCACACTCACAATCAAGCTTGTACACTCCTGTATCTTGCAGAGGGACATTACACTTGACTATGGTAAAAACTGACCAATCTTCTTCAGCGGCTTGAAGTATGTTTTGATCGAAGCGCGCTTCAAGATGTAGCCTATCTTGTCAGTGACTCCTCTAACATATGGCAGTACAGCGGGTACACGCTCGACCGTGGCCGGCTTCACTCGTTTACTGAGACGTAGGCGCGGGACCCGAAGCTTGTTGTCATGCAAAACTTGCTTGATGAGCTCCGCAGCCAGGTGTTTATTATCACAGATCCCTCGTGCTCTCTGAAACATAGATTTACCCACGGTAGCTAACTGTGAAGGATGGTGGTGAGAATCACCGTTTAAATATCTATCTGTATGGGTCTTTTCTCTATACACAGTATGGCTCAAGGTGTTATCAGGATTCCGAATTACTAACACATCTAGAAAAGCTAAGGAATTGTTTGCCTCTAACTCCATTGTGAACTGAATTTTAGAATTTATGGAGTTAAGATGGTCTAAAAATGCAGTTACTTTATCTAAAGGTAGAATTGTGAAAGTGTCGTCTACGTACCGCTTGTAGAATCTTGGATTTATGGGAGAAGTAAGCAGGGCTTTCTCCTCAAAGTCTTCCATGAATATGTCGGCGACAATGGGAGATACAGGTGAGCCCATCGCCACACCATCTACTTGCTTGTAGAACTCCTCCTTCCACAATAGGTAGCCAGATGTAAGGCAGTGTCTGAGTAATACTGCATATTCTACGGGCATGTTGTTTTCTTCCAGCCTTCTAGTTACAATTGAGATGCAGTCTTCAACAGGTAAGCATGTAAACAATTACTGCACATCAAAAATGACCATAGTTTCATTGTCTGTCAGATGTAGGTCTTTAATCTCGCTGACAAAATGGTAGGAATCCTTTATGTGTGCTCTTGTATGTCCTCTGAGCGGTGAGAGTATTTTGTAGTGTTGAGCCAATCTGTAAGTTGGTGAATCGATTTGGCTCACTATGGGACGTAATGGAGCATTGGGCTTATTATTTGGGTGTATTTTTGGTAACCCATACAATTTTGGTGATTTGGCGTACGTAGGTATTATCCATTTTACGTCCAGATTTAATTTTCCGGTACTCCTACTCCCTAGGCGTAGCCCCAAAATCGTGGAAGACGGCTTTCGTCCACCCGGTCTCTAAAAAAGGCGACCGATCAG
This sequence comes from Parnassius apollo, assembly GCA_907164705.1. Classification (NCBI taxonomy): domain Eukaryota; kingdom Metazoa; phylum Arthropoda; class Insecta; order Lepidoptera; family Papilionidae; genus Parnassius; species Parnassius apollo. Next base: position 532,592 of record CAJQZP010000969.1, on the reverse strand, counting down.
ACCCGTCCAACTACCGGCCTATCGCCATCACCTCCTTGTTCTCCAAAACAATGAAGTCTATTGTTAACTGCCAGCTCATGAGGTACCTTAAGGATCACCAGCTGATTAGTGATCGCTAATACGGTTTTCGCCGTGGACGGTCAGCTGGTGATCTTCTGGTCTACCTAACTCACAGATGGGCGGAGGCAGTAGAGTCCAAGGCAGAGTCCAAGGAGGCATTGGCCGTTAGTTTGGACATTGCGAAGGCCTTCGATCGGGTTTGGCACAAAGCGCTTCTTCCGAAGCTCCCTTCCTATGGGCTTCCCGAGAAATTGTGCGATTGGATCACCAGCTTTCTTGCAGATCGGAGCATCAAGGTCGTTGTAGACGGTGCAAGCTCCGATTACAAGCCTATTAATGCTGGTGTTCCACCAGGCTGCGTGCTATCACCAACGCTGTTTCTTCTGCATATCAATGATATGTTGCAAACCCGTAAGATTAATTGCTAAGCAGATGACAGCACTGGTGATGTTCTTTACACCGGCCGTGCCAATATTTCTCGGCAAAATGTCTCCGAGTACCGGGACAGACTTGTGTGTGAAGTCGAGTCTTTGCTGAACAGAGTCTCGGATTGGGGGCCGACTAAATCTAGTCCAGTTTAACCCCCAGAAGACACACAAGTTTGCGCGTTAACCGCTAAAAGGAACCCCTTTGTCGTATCTCCTCAGTTTCAAGGCACTCCCCTTGTTGCCTCAGCCAGTATCGGAATTATCGGCGTCGACATATCGAGTAACATGCAGTTTCGTGGTCACTTAGAAGAGAAGGTCAAATTGGCCTCTAAAAAGCTTGGCGTGCTCAGCAGAGCGGGACAGTATTTCATGCCCGCACACTGCCTGCAACTTTACAAGGCGCTGATTCGGCCGCACATGAATACTGTTCCCATCTCTGGGCTGGGGCTCCCCAGTACCAGCTCCTTCCACTTGACCGCATCCAGCGCAGAGCGGCTCAAATCGTCGACGACCGAGTGCTTTCCGATCGGCTCGATTCACTGGCGCTGCGAAGAGATGTTGCATCTCTTTGCATTTTCTTTCGCATATGCCATGGGGAGTGCTCTGAGGAATTGTTCGTATTAATCCCAGCCGCCAAATTTCGTGAACGCACTACGCGGCAAACGTCCCGATACCATCCACACCATCTGGATGCTTGGCGGTCCACCACTGTACGTTTCAAAAGGAGTTTTCTTCCGCGTACGACCTCTCTGTGAAATAGTTTACCACCGGCAATTTTTCCGGACCGATACGACCTGGGGACCTTCAAGAAAAGAGCTTACTCCTTTCTAAAGGGCCGGCAACGCACCTGCAATTCCCCTGCTGTTGCGGTTGATCATGGGCGGCGGTAGTCACTTAACATCAGGTGAGCCGCATGCTCGGTTGCCCCCTCTTCTATAAAAAAAAGCTATTTTTATGACGTTTTTTTTTGAGTTGGTATTTTTACCTCATAATATCCTAAATGCCCATTTTTATTTAAAATCTAATAATATAATCTATGAAATAATGGATTCTCATAAAATAATGGATTTTATATTACAAGTTAAAAATAAATTTATTTACGCTCTTCTTTCTCATCATATAAACGTCCAACTCGGCGCACTAAATTAGTTAGTGAAAATTTGCTCGAAAGTATTTTGTATATCTTTGTCCGTCTTCATCTTTCATTGTTTGTAATATATTAGATATAGAAATATAAATACTATTTTCCGAAAAAAGCTATGTTATAAAAGAGCGACTGGCTATACTTCTCGAAATGTTGGAGTATGTAGTTCTATCCCAAGTTGGTTGGAAATTAGCAATTACTATCAGAATGCATTCATGAACACAGAGTACATTATATGCAATAACTGTTTATTAATTAATATATCTATCTCAGTATCATAATTCACACAACAAGTTAGTATGTTGTCGTGAAATTAATATACACTATTCATCTATGCCACATGTTTGCACATCTGAACATAGAGAACTGAAACTGTTCATGAATTATAGACATCTCTGTATCATATTTTATGTTAACAGTTAAACTGTATATTGTCGTGAAAATTACTTTCGCTGCTCTGGGTATTTTTAGTCTCATGTATAGAGATATTCGTATTGCAATGGATGGAATTTCTTGCGTCGCCACTACATGGTATTGTTATATTGCGCTATATTATATGGAGAAGATGTAACGCCTCTTTTTCTCCGAAAAAAAAGGGTCTCCGATTCTCGTCATTCAGACTTAGTGATAAAACAGCATTGTGCTGCTATTTTACACTAGTATTCTATGCGTGTATGGTCCTTCACCGTTAAATCAACCCATTTCGTGCAAATATACCCAATAATAAGAGAAAAGAAAATAACAGAACAAACCGAATTTCGATCACTACGGCAAGTCTCGATGGAGACAAGTCGTCTTGCGTAGGACAACGCATACTTGCACGAGTATGTCTGCAAGTACGGGTGCACTTTCTATTCTCTCTCTCTCTCTCTCTCTCTCATAGTCCAATGGGACGGCAACCCGCCATGACTGGAGAGGGATCAGGCGTAAGACGCTTTACGTTTTTCTGAGGCACGGGGGTGAAACACCGCTAAATTCTTCACTCTGGGTTGCTACTAAAAGTTTCTTGACAGAAAACCCAATAAATGATTGTGCCCCGACTCGGGATTTAAACCCGGGACTTCAGGATGAGCAGACGCGCTTACTTCCACTAGTGGCAGTTTAGTACAACAAATACACTGTTTAGGTAAGACAAACCATTTTGTAAGGTTTGTGCTGGGTCGTTTAACGTTATATTAATATTGGGTGAATGGAAGCTTTCGAAGAATATAAACCTATTTCCAATAGATATTCTACCACAGAAATACAAAACGGCACTATTTAAACTTTCTAAAAAAATAAACCGGCTTAAGATTGAAATAAATTCTACTTAATAGCTTTAAAAGACCGCAAAGATTTAGTGTATGTAGAATTCAAGCCCCGATTTCAGAAGATAAATGTGAAAATAACGTTTTTTTGTTGTTATTTGAATTCGGATTTACTTTTAGTCGGGATTTGAAAATAGGTTAAAATTAAATGTGATTAAATTGTAAAAGTTAGTTTTATTTAAAGTTATAATAAATCATTTTTATATCATTTCTACGTATAAAAATCAATTGCTGTCCGTTAGTCGCGCTAAAAGTAAAAACGGCTCGAGCGATTTTAATGATTTTTTTGTGTCAATGGATGGTTTAGATCCACAATGGGCCTATCTGTGGTTTGCAGCTACAGGTGAGTGTGTTAGTACACCGGATACTCAAAGACAAGTAGACAACTTTTGAATGAGTCTTGGGATTGAGTTAACTAACCACTGTCCAAGGTTTGGCATTGACTCATTTTTATGTTTATATTTGTGTCTTATAACCAACCCTCCTTTTTAACCGGGCTAGAGACTGGTTGCGCCAAGACAGCAAAGTTTGCGAACTCTTTTACTGAGAGATTAGATTCTAAGATTGTGTTTTTGCCGGCAAATGCTGAAAAATTCTATGAAGGTATGAATCGACTCTAAAAATAGGATATTTTAATTTTCACAATCTTTATTGGCGCTGTTGTCGAGATCCAGAAATCACCCGAGCGATGCCGAGGCGGATCGCAATCATTAGTACCTTTTTTAACATGGGGAAATGCCTACGCATACCCGCCTCGCGGGGGCAAGGACGGGTTATATCGGACTCGCACCAACTAGAACCTCATGATGTTCCACTTCAGTTGCATATTGGCAGGGCTACGGGAATGCTATCTCACACGTCCATGGCCCCATCAGCGCCTGCCGTCTCATGGTGGTTCCTTCTCGGTAGAGGACTACTCCTCCCCCTCTCAGGTAAGGTGCACCAGAACAGATGGCGCGCCTTCTTCCACGGCCTTAAACTACAGTTGCACAACGGACGGAAAAACGAATACTCGAACAAAGCGGCGGATCTGGTATTGCTTCGCTGCCAACAAAGAATCAGCTGCGGTTAAATGAAATATTAGTAATGTTAATAGCATTGCTAGTATTTATTATAATGTTATCGGAAAAAGATAAAATACCTTATTACCAGTTAAAAGAGTCTCCGTTTCTCCAAATTCAACATACGAAATAGCAGCATTAAGCTGGTATTTTACGCTGGTATTCTGTAATAGCGTGATTCTTCCCCGTCCGAGCCGACCCATTTTTGCTGCAGCAATAAAATGTAGAATCGTTCTACCACGTTAATAATAAGTATTAGTTGTACAAAACTTGACTTTTCTGGCCACCTCGAGGATCGACCTTGACACGCCAAGGTATTTAACCCTGTAAGTGATTGCCTCCGGATAGACCAGCAGAGTATTGGTCGTTGTTGACTTTTTTTATGAACATCTTGCACGAACTGTCTGTAAAATCTAATTTATACAGATGTTTGTTTGAAAATGTTGTGCGCAGTTATAAAATTTTAATTTTTGACACTATGATTTTTCTAATACCGTTATTATAATTAAATAGGTGCATAGTTGGATATATAATCCAAACATAGATATCCATTTCAACAACTACAAGACCTGTTAGATCTAATGGTCTACGATGGCTTTGATAAGCCAGGAGTCTGTATTAACAGACTTTCTGGATAGATTGATCGAGTGGTGTACTCAAAACAACATGCTTCTGAATGCTAAAAGTGTAATCACTTATCATGCACTCATAAACATAGTCCTATCCAAACTACGTACCAAATTGACAACACAGTACTCAATTAAGTACAGTGTATACGTGACCTCGGCGTTTTATTGGATAGTAAACTGTCTCTCGTGCGCATATAAACAGTATAATAACGAAGGCGTCCAAAATGTACGGATTTTTAACTAGAAACACCAAACAATTCAGATATATTCAAACTTTAATAGTAATACCCCACAGCTTAGTTCGCAGCAAGCTTGAATATTGCTCTCAAGTTTGGTCTCCTTTTTATGATCTATGCTATTCTATGAGGTTCATAAGTCCAGAATTGAACGATTCCAACGGAGATTTCTTAGTATACTAGCATTGAAATTTAACCTTGTTCGTTCCTTAAGTTCATTCTTATTTTTCATTATTTGCTGAACGGCTAAAGCATTTCCGTATGTCTTCCTTAATTAACAGGCACACATTTTTGGATTTAAGCTTTCTCTACAAACTATGCAATAATGAGATTGACTGTTCTCAATTACTGGAAATGGATAATTTGCTTAGAACATAATGTCAACCATTAATTTTCCAAGCAGATTATCTTGTTTTAATGTCTACAAGCTGTTTATGATCTCACTTCACAATATCACTCACCTCAGACTGTATAATGACATATCTAGGCCATCTTATTTGAATATTTTCAATGAAAAAAAGTTTAAATCATATAAGAATAAAAATTTTACTTTCTTTATGGTTGCGCGGAAAACCATACGTATTTTAATTTTATTCGAGGGTATGCTTGCCAAGCGTTGTCCTTTCCTTAACCTATCGTCCGTAAGAAGAGATTCTAGAATGTTGCGTGATTCTCGCAACCAATGAGAAGCGCGCCCGACCGAGATACATTGATAGGAGGGCCGAAGTAATATAAGCTCGCGCACGTCCCTCGTGCGCTCTCTTCCATCGCACGACCGGCCAGGACCGCATCTCTGGGGCCCCAGGAGATCCGCCAGAAGTCGCACCGCAGCAACAGAAGCGTCCAAGCCGCATCGAAGTCACACAACGGTAAGAGTGTTTCTTTTTCCTATAACTCAAAGCCTGCTTGAGTATTTGTTTGTTAGTTAACCCACCCCATTTCATTCCTCCTAATATGCTCAAGCAGGATTCCTTCATAACCTTGGAAAACAATAGATTTCGGAAGAGCGAGTGCATTGTCAAGGAACCGCGTGACACCTCTGCCATCTTGTTGAGGCAGAAGAAGCTTACCGCGTATACAGTCCATGTAGTATAACATCTCGCATAATAGGGTCAAGGCTCGACCGGGGAATCGGACGCGGCGTCCCTAAAGGCCCGCCGCCCAACCACTTTAGAAGTTAAATTTAAACCTCTTTAATCTCTCACGAATACCCAATTGTGCTACTGTAATATAAAGTTTTACGTTTTTTACGTCTCACAACATAACTCTGTGTTAGCTGTGTCTATAATTGGGTGTGCACATTGCATTTTTCTTAAAATGCTTGTATCTTACTTTATTTTTTGTGTATCATCTATCGGTGACCCTTATAAATAAATAAATAAACAAAAAAATGGAAAGTTAACAATATTTTAGATTATTTTAATATGAAGGAAAACATCTTGAGGAAACCTGTGACATGTGTAGTCTGCCAACACATTGGACATTTCAGTGCCCTAAAACCCAATCAGCAATAAGAAGAGGCCTGTGCCCAGCAGTGGGACGCATATAGGCCATAACTTTTATTTTAATGTGTGTGCGAAAACAGAAATACTTAAGGTAGAAAATGTCAAATGAGATTATTCTGAATTAAGCGGGTATGTACTTGTAGGTCGTAAAAAAATAGAAAAAATAAAGTAGTGAATTATTCATGTACTAGCTATTACCCACGGCTTAGCTAGCGGAGAAATAAAGGAGTTTTTGTTAGTAGATTTACACTGATGACTTGCCACGATATTATGATAATTTATTTTACGTCTAGCATAAATGAGAAGATTGTACCTAAAGTAGATAATACACAAGATCTTTCTGGTAGTTTCGACATCAAACACCATCGAAGGGATGGAATGTAGAGAAATTTGTACACTATACGGATATAATTCATACACTCGTAGTAATAATAATTTCTTATATTTACGTGAACACTACACATTTAAATAATACTAGTTTTTACTCCTACATAAGACAAACAAAAAGATGAATTAAAACCCGCGTTAATGGACATAGAGCTGATGTGAAGAATCGACGCTCCAGGAAGTCTGCAGTCTGTGAACACATACAGGATTACCCCCGTCACTAGATCAGATTTGATAGACCACAAATCCTCGCTAAAGAACACCGATTCCTTCTAAAGATGATTCGCAAGGCTATTTAAATCCAAAACCATCCTAATTTCAACAGTGATGCGCCTTCTGTGGTAATATATTTAGATTATTAAATGGATAAATATTTCTTTAAAAAAAACAATTATATCGTTTGTTAAAAACAGCATTTTGAGCTGATATTTAGATCATATATCTCTCTTATCGGTGAAGCCAACAACCCACGCGGTTTTTTAAATTGAACTAAGCCTCCCAGAGGCCATTAATGATATGCCCCCAAAAGCATAAATGTAAAGGGCCAAGTTCGGTACAAATGACGTTTGAAGTTGTCGCTTGGCACCCGTTCAGGCCTTAAATCATATTGGCGAAGACGACAACACTAACTGTCGTTTGTCTGCTAATTTTATTACTTTAAAATAGGCTTTGAATTCGCGTTGGCTAGAGGCACACTATGGTTCTTGTCCGCTGTGTAACACACACAATGTATTCAGTATATTTAACATTAATAAAAAGGAGTAGAATAGTTTTAAATAATTTATTTTGTAATATTCAAATAAAACTTTATGAAACTACTTATGAGAAAGTTTCAACATTAATTTAAAATAATACACGTTTTTACGGATTTTATCGCGTATATTAACTTTTTTTATACCCGATATTTCAAGAACTTCAACAACAAGAGCTCCCCCCCCTGACCATGGGAATTACTTAAATGTGTAGTGTTCGCGTAAATATAAGAAATCATTATTATCTTAAAATCGCACTTCTTTGCAACATGATTTCACTTCAACATAATTTTTCTTCTTTTACATATTAATAAAACATCATAAAAGTCGAAGCCATTTAGTTGGTGGCAATAATAATGTGCTCAAAGAAATCGCTCTTGAACAAAAACAAATATTTTAATGAGAAGCGCTTTACGAAGACGTTTTAGATAGTTCACCTGACATTAAATATTTATATTTTAATGTAAGAATATTAATTTACCTTCATTTTATGAGCTAAACTAACTTAATTCTATTTATATTTAATCTTTTCATTTACTTTTTATTCTTGTTATTTTCATTTTCCATTTAAATTTTCAAGGGCAAACTCAACTCCATCTCCTTTATTTTGCCATTTTCAAAAGATTTATTATTTAAATGAACTTGTAGTGGTGGTGTAAACATATTCATTACCCCATATATTACCGTGGTTACCGTAAGAGGTGACAGCGGGAAACGAATACGCAGCCTGCGACACGCAGGTAATTAACATGATTCGTAAAACCTAGAGTATACTTCTGTGAAGATCACTTTGACGTAAGTGTAACATAAACAGGTTGTTTTTGAAACGCTCCCGAATACGAAGACAGACAATAGTACTAAGAATACCTTTGCCGATCGGACAAAAACAAAATAGATTCCGATGGAAAAAAATATCATTTTATTTACAACGTTTAATTAGCCTTGTTCACGCACTATCATGTTAGTACAGCAAAATGAAACGATAATTTCATAAAAAAATATCATAAAAATACCTAAATATAAAACCAGCAGTGAAACTTAAATACCTAAAAATATAGCTGACATAACCCTTTCATTGTACGCGCGAGGCTGATTCCGCTCGGCTCGCAGCCACGTGAGTAGATTTCTATTCTATAATACTTAACTTACTATTATGCCACTGTGCTGGTCTCTACCTAGCCACTTTAATTCGAATTCACAGGTTAAATAAACCAAATAGCTGGTTCGCTGATTCCCCGCTTATGAAAAATTAACTTAAATTATCTATAGTAAAGGTATGTTCATTATTCTGATGTATTCAGTTGTGTACCTATTCAGATCAGAATTAGTACTAAGTTTACCTATCTAAATCCTTAAATAAACCTGCCCATACGTTAACCGACCATTGGGTGTTGTGTGCTCGGTTTGTTGAACAGCGTGCGGATTAACCTTGGAATACACGTGGTGTATTCTTCGATTCCACAGGGCGTTTCTGGTAAATGTTGACTCGTCCGTCTAGATGACGTGTTTAATGAAACCAAGCACACGTCGTTGCTGGTCTAATAACCAACGGCAGAGAACTTGCACTTGACCGGGAACTAAAGCATGCACTTTATACACTTTGTATGGGCGCATTCGGTTACACTTTAACTTTAACACTTTATGAACTGTCCAGTATGACACAATTGTTCCATCCCGACGCCTTAACAATTTAACGATACTTTATAATATTGTAAATTCATAATGCACGCGAAGCATTCCCCCGAGCTTTTCTAAGGCACATTAATATGTCGCCGTATTCACAAGCACTATAAACGTACGCGCTAGGCATTATTAAAACGAAACAAGAAATACAAAATGTTACAACAATTTCATAAACAAAACGATGAAACTGTCGCTCAAGCGCACGTAAACACGGAACTGTCTCAAAAAATAAATGAACTGGTGTCTTCGTGTGTCCTTGTGTTTAGCATATTGTCCATTCCACAGATCATTAAACTGTTACGATATTCCCAACTTTAATTTTATCAGTTTTATTATATCTACGACTAGCCTTCGTATGGAATTTAGAAGTTGTAGTTGTCGTTTTTTAATACAATTAGATAATCGATTGTACCCTGATGCAACAAGCAGTTCGTTACTACGAAAATGATATTGATATTAATCAACATACCTAATTGGGTACGCACACAATTATAAACAATATGCTATCTTTCAGGCGACAAAACTTGCACTGGAACTGGACTTTAAACTAATACGTAATAGAGACTCATACCATTCCCCAGTGATAGATATTAAGAAAAACATCATGCTTGTGTAGGAAAAGTACAAAACTTTCCGCTTGTTCTAGATTAGAGCCCACGTGGGATTCAAGGGTAACGAGCGAGCTGATCAACTTGCAAAAGAGGCTGCGTTATACAAGAAAACTGTGCGCGACTACGACAATTGTCCCATTTCGTATATAAAACGACAAATTCGGCTAGATAGTGTTAAGAAATGGAGAAATCGATACATGTCAGCGAACACCGCCATAGTAACAAAAATGTTTTCTTCAGATATAGAGCAGGCGTACAGAATATTGTAAAAGGTAGAACTAAGCCCAATTTTAGTACAGGCACTTACCGGTCACGGGGGTTTCTCAAGCTTCCTCTATAGATTTAAATGTAAAAATTCCCCGAAATATGTTTGTGATAGTCAAAAAGAAGAAAGTGTGAAACATTTAATATTAGAATGTCCTAAATACTCACAAGAAAGACTAAAGTTAGAAGTGATTACGAATATGCAAATAAGACAAGAAAATGTTAGTAAATAGTTAGAATGTAAGAAATATAGAAATAGGTTTATAACATACTGCATAGATTTAGCAAAAGAAGTAATAAATAGAAACAAGACTAAGTAAAAAGGATTTGATAATATATACTGTGTTATATATATTAGAATTTAAACTAACTAAGAAATAGACGTAAAAATAAAGGTTAAAATAGTGTAAAAATTAACTTATTAATATTAAAAATTATTGTAGCAAATTGTAGTAAATACACTAATAAAACAAAAAAAAAAAAAAATAAAGCACAGAACATACTAATAAAAAACAAAAACACAGGAAATTGTAAAGATACTTACGATCTTCACACCATCACATATGAGTTTCACAGAGAGTAATAACTGTGTCGGTTCAATCGACGCTGGGTTTGTGTCACGGTACGTACACGGATGGCACGGCTACGATGGTTTTTTCTTAAAAAATAAGGATTGCCAAACGAGCACGCAGTCTATCTGATAGTAAGTGGATTCAGGGGCCCATAAACATCTAAATTTGTCCTCGTTTAAGAATCCTCTGAATCCAGAATCCAGAATGCCTCGTTTCCAGTGAAAGGGTCACCGGTTCTCTATACTCAAAATAGGAAACACAGCAGCCTTAAGCTGCTTTTTTACGCTGGTGTTCTGTGAGAGCGTGGTCCTACCCCGGTTGAGCTGTCCCATTAGTGCTGCAACTGTTACAGCTGCAGCGTGGCTCTCTACCACAATAAATTAGTATGGTAATATAACAGTGGCAGGATCACGGTCTGCTTTCTCTTTTTTCGCTAGATCACAACTACCAATAAATCAATTACGAACGTATTACCTGTTTTCCTCTGTGCTAACTCAAGATATTATACATCATTTACTTAGTAAGTAGAGCCAATCAAAAATCTATTGCTGAACATATGGAACATTTGCCAATTCTCTCTCTTTGCAAGTGGTTTGGCAACCGCAATTTTTATTTTTTTGACTTGTTATCAGGAAGATATTTTTGACCTCCTGTTTTATTTCTCTCTGTCATCTGTTATGATACTCACGGGATGGAATGGGATCTTAAAACTTTTAAGTAATAATATATTATTTGGTAGGAATATTCGATTATTTTTCACCTGTAATCGGAAATATCAAGTTTAACCTTAACTTAATTATTTAGAAATATTTTAATTCAAGCCGATAAAGCTTTGTTGAATATAATTGTTGGTTTTATTTTCCGTTAAGCAAGTGGTAAATCTATATAAAGACAAATCAATCACCCTACGTATGAAAGATCATCACTTAAGAAAGGCTGGACGGAGTTCGATAAACACTCACACTTATAGAGCCAGTAAGTGGCACTTTCGTCGAGATATAGAAAACAGGCGGGCAAAGCCAGGGCGGATCGTAAGTCAGTAAATATGAAATTGAGATTAAAAATGAGATCCAACTTTCTCATGTATCGTGTATTTGTCAAGACTTAGTTGATACCTCCCTAATTATTAGTTTTTAAAGTTTAGTAAACGATTTATTTAGAAAACAATTTACTTGATCATTCGAATAATAATAAGTCTAATCCTATTTTTTTTAATTTAGATATATAAAGTAATCAAAATAAATAACTAAACAAAACGAATATATTGGTTGTCGATTTTTGCTAACGTTGCGAACGAAATCACTATAGATTAAAGACGTAATTTCCTGTAAATTATCGTCACACATAATACTACTACGATAGAAATGTCATTTTTCTAGTATAGCTGAACATACGAGTGTACTTACTATCATATTGGAAATGGCATAAAGAGACCAAAGATGACCAATTGACATTTCTTTTCCACGCATAAATAACACGCAACATCTTCCATTAGATTTGTCTGTTTGTGCCTTATTTGAAAATTAAATTAGAAAAAGAGAGACAAGTTTATTGACTCAATTTATGCGGAATTATGGATTCTCTCTATGCATACTCATGTATGTAATTATTCTAAGATAAATGATTAAGCATATTATACTATAGATGAAAGCCTTAATAATAAATTTTGACATTAGGGCATATCCATTTATTGATGATATCATTTAAAATTCATTACAATTATAAAACTGCATTGACTATAATCTTATCATGGCATGTTAATACTAGAGGACAATAACAGAAATTTTTGATAATTACTGTATGTACCATACCAATATCTTAAAATATTTCCTATTAATATATTATAATATTCTTTTAATTAGAACCTAACGTAACAGGAAAAGAAATGATAGTTATTAATGTATGTTGAACTTATGTATAAATTTTTTATTTTGTATGCCTACAAACTGAACGTAAAGAACATTCCTTTCACAAAATAAACAGATTTGATTTGATTTCATTTCATCAATATATTTTAAAATAATAATACCTGTTATCAGGAAAAGGCTCCTGCTCATCTCCTGGTTCAGTTTCGCTCTGACGCCTATTACGACACCCACGGTGTAATAAGGGTAGTGGATATTCATTCACCACAACTACATGGTTATTACGAATTTCCTGATAACAACTGAATAAAAACAACTGTAGTTGTCTACACGCTTGAAGTATATGCTCAGTAGTGGGTTTTTGATAGACTGTAATGTTAATGGTAAATATATACTTCAAATAAATAGTCTTAAAATACATAAGTTTCTCAAGTTGCAACGCTCTTACTGGGATATGAACCGAATTTAACTTTACTTCTATTCGGAAGCAATCAATAACTTGCAAAAAGCAAACAGTATTTATTGCGAATAATTAAAACGGTTTTAAGTATGTTTAGTTACGACCACTACGATGCAAAGTTTTCATTTTAATGCAAGTGACGTAAGGTATAATATCGAAATTAACTTGAAGAATAATTTAATCATTTTTATTATTTGTAGTAATTTTCCTCTGCGTTAAAGTTTTTCTAGATTAATAAATATCATCCTCGCACTTGTTTCTATCGCTACAAATTAGAATATCCACTACTTTCAAGCTGGCATAATTAGATCTTATTTAAAATAATATGACCTAAACGCGAACAACTATAAAAACAAACTTGAAATATCTAGGATATTTATGAGAAAAATTTAATGACTTTACTGGATCTTTTTCGTAATCTGACCCTGATTTAACAGTGAGTTATGTGCGCACCCTAATAGCATATCTTATATTACGTGGCAAGGCTACGCTGCATTTTGCTATGGCTGTAGTAAGAACTGGTCACGTCTACCGCGAAAGTATCATTTACAATTTTCGCATTTACAATAGCTGCATTATAATGCTAATGTTTTTCGTTAGGCGAATGGTGGCGAATACATATCTGTATTTTTGTTCATATTCAAGAGTTGTAAGAGTCTATGAGCAGCAGCATCCACTTACATTCATATTTACTATGTATTCTTACCGGATAAAACTGGTAACGAGGCATTTTATCTTGGTCCTCAGCGGTCATTTTAATAAATACGAGCAATGCTATTAACATTACTGATATTTCCTTTAACAACTCCCGGTGAGCTTTTTGCGTGCTTACGTGCGTACTTGCTGCGTGTGTGCATTTGTGTGTACATGCGTGCATGCGTACGTACTTGCGTGGATAGGAACTTATGTGCGCGGATGCGTGCATGCGTTCGTGCTTACGTGCGTGTGTGTTAACGTGAGTGGGTGTGTACTTGCGGTAGTCAGTGCGTGCGTTAATGCATGCGTGCTTGCGTGCGTGCGTACGTGCATGCTTCCGCACGTATTCGTGAGTTTTTCCATGCTGCAGGTGTGCGTGCGTAAGTTAATGCGTGCCCGCATACTTACGTGAGTGCATGCGCACGTGCGGGCACGCATGCATGCATGAGTGCGTGCGTGCATGCGATCATGCGTGAGTGCGTGCTTGCGTGGGTACGTGTGTACGTTCGTAAGTGCGTGGGTGTAAGCGAGCTTGGGTGAAAGCGTGCAAGCTTGCGTGAGTGCATGAGTTCGGGCGTGGGTGCTTCGTTCAAGCATGTTTGTGTGCGTGTGTGCACGCCTGCATACGTGCAACATGCGTGCGTGTGCGCCTACGTACTTTAATATGTATGTGTTAATTTCGAAATAAATTGCCAATGCTATTAATGTATAGAAGACGGGTGAAATAAAAGTCTCAGAAAGAATGAAGTCTAGACGAGAAAATATAAGCCTGAATTACTTTTAAAAAGTATTATAATCAGGCAGGAACTGATTTCAATTCAAATAAAATAGATTTTTCGGGATTGATATTATTTTAATAATAATATTTGATATTATCATTTAAAATTTATGAAGGCATTCTGTATCCACAAGAAGGAAGATTATTTTGACGGATGATAAATAATTTTTATACTACAGGTTCATTATTTCACGACTCCATCATGTGACTGAGTTGTGAATGCTATTAGCCACGTAGAGCTTTTTTGCTAGAGAGGTACTATTTCACCTTTCTAGTAAAAATACACCCGAAATATTAACGTGTGCTCGGTTATAAAGTGCGGCTATTTTTCTTTAGATACTGCCAAATATATTGTTTAATTTTTAAATTCCCTATACCCTGGGAGTCATCACGCAATTTCGAAGACACCGTCGTCTGAGATTCTCTATCTCTAAGATTTAATGAATATAAAATTATGAAAAAAATATAAATTTACAGTAAAAGTAATTATGATGAAGCTGAAATTTTAATTTAATTCGAAGTAGGTAAGCTTTGTGTCTCAATTCCCGTCAATTTCCGTGTTTCAGTCAATTTTAAATGGTATAATTATAAAATTCAAGGAAGCGCCCAGATTTTGAGAAAGCACATAAATTAAATTTTATGTGCTTATAATACAATATTAACGACTTTAAAAAAATACTTCACTAAATACATTCTTAGAAAGGGCTATTATATCTAGCAAGGTATTTGGAAAGCTGATATTTAAGAAGCAGGATGTAATATACTCGTAAGAATGTTGATCAAGCCATCGCTCTTATAGCTTACTTATAATACAACTATTTTACTTTTAGTTAGCTGATTATATTAAACGATGCAAATTATTATTTTTTAAGTTTTTTTTTGCTTTCGTTGTAAATTAAAACAATTCAACAATTCTATTTTAACTTTTACTCCTTACTAGAGCCTGGCACTTTATTTCGATTTTGTGTATTTGTATTTTGATTTGTTATTGAGGAAAATATATAGGAGTGCCATTAATCCGCAGTGTAGTGGCAATGCAAGGGAATCCATTACGCCATGTCTTCCCGCGGGTGACGCAAGAGGTGACAGAGGAAAATGAAATAGGAGATGGCGGCAGCATCTTACTCATAATAATCAAAATCTGTGATCATAAAAATTATAATAATATCTTACCTTGGTAAAGTATCGTTGCGTGTATAAGTCAACTAGCGCCATCTAGTGTCAGGAACGAGAGCGAGGGGAGTTTTGCAGATAATGACATCACAAATCTCTCAACCGACCGCGCCATCCGAAGAACTAAGTTTCTAGAAAATCTACACTCGCAGACTCGTCCCTTTGCGCGCATTTACTTGAATATTCCGGATGCTTCTTTGCTAATTTAAATAAATAGGCGCTGCAGGATGCGATCGGGGCAGTGTTGATTTTGCGAGACAAGCGAAGCTTCGGAGCGGAATAAAGTGAATTAGTGTGTTTAATTATTAGTGTTTTAAGTTTTAATTTGTGTAAAGTAAATTAAAGTGTTAATTTAGGTAATTTTATCGGCAATTTTTATTGTCACGAACCTCAAGCTCGTAACAATTGGTGTCAGAAGTGGGATAAAATCATGCCAATTTTACCTAAGGAGGAAACGCTGGACGACCTCAAACTGGGTGATGGAACTACAGCTCCCGTAGTAGCTACTACACCTTCGCTACGTGGGTTCAAAGTGCCACCGTTCGACGGGACTTCCTCCTGGTCAGCCTACAAAATCCAGTTCGAGGCTGTTATGAAGGCGAACGGCTGGAATAAAAGTCAGGCAATGACTGCTCTCACACTAGGCCTGCGCGACCAGGCCTTAACAGTTCTGGAAGCTCTCGGGGAGGAAGTGACTTATGAGCAACTCCTTGAGGCATTGGAGGCGAGATATGGCGACGCTCACCTGGAACATGTCTTTCGTGCGCAGCTTAAAGATCGCGTGCAGCGCATCAACGAAAACCTGCAGCAGTGGGCTCTAGAGGTGGAGAAGGTGGTGCGGAAAGCATACCGGTCTGTACCTTCGCTCATTGAATGGAACCTGGTGCAGACATTCATCGACGGCATCCGCGACCTGGAAGTCAGAGCTGCTGTGAGGCTCGGGCACCACGAGACGCTTAAGAACGCCTTGGCCCATGCACTGGAGGTGGAAGCCGTGCGGCAGGATCATCGTTCCCATTGCATCAGGGAGGTTGCAGCAGCTACAGTTCGCGACCGCAACAGAGGATACAGCCCTAGGTGCTATGGTTGTGGGGAAAAGGGCCATCTTCGATCCAGCTGCCCTAAGCGAACCCTAGAAAGGGAAGTTGAAAGATCTCAGGAGGGTAGTGCGGCCAACAACACCGCCCAGCAGCAGCAGGGAAACGAGTAAAAGCCAGAACTGCGGGGCGGGTGCTGGCTGATGTTTAAAGAGCCCCAAGGATCTCGATCTCACAAACCCATGATGGGAACAGTCTAATCATCAAGGGCGAGGTCAACGGAATGCCGTGTAAACTGACCATAGACTCTGGAGCCTCTCGTACGGTTGTTAGTTCCCAACTTATAAGTCAGTTCCTTGGGGACTCCGCATACAACCGAGAACGCATTAATTTGGTAACAGCCACCGGTCAGCGTATACCCGTCCGTGGAGAGAAGGAGATGGAGTTGAAGCTAGGCAACGTGATCTACCTGCATAATGTCATCGTTGCTGATATAATGGACGACTGCATCCTAGGCCTAGACTTTATGAGGAATAATTGTTGTGAGATCGACGTTAAGCAAGGTGTTTTGAAATGTGGACAGGAGGAACTTTTTATGAAAGGTGCGTTACCAGGGAGCGTGTACAGCATTAAGAAGATTTTTCTTCCGCCGAGATCGGAAACGATTGTTCCGGTTAACAATGACCTTCCATGGAAAGTAGCTCGAACCTTGGTCAGGACCACTGACATCTCAGGAGTACGTGTGCTGAACCTTTGCGACCGCGCACAGATTATAGAAAAAGGCACACTGATTGGTACTTGTGAGGAAGTGGATTGGTTACGTCGGTGCCAATATCTATCGACTGGGACCCCCAGCAAGGATGCAGGAACGAGAGTGACCACACTTTCGGAAGACTGTCGCAGTGTTCTCTCCCCGAACGAATTGGTCAAGGCGAAGAAGTTGTTACTCAAGTACGCCGATGTATTCTCATCAAACGATGCTGACATAGGAAAGACTGGCTTAGTTCAACACAAAATAAACACAGGAGAAGAATTGCCTATCCGTCAGCGGCCAAGAAGATTGCCGGTAGCACGTGAAAAGGAAGTGGAAACCATGATTGAAGGAATGGTGAAGGATGGTGTTATTGAACCTTACTCTAGTCCATGGTGTTCACCAGTGGTGCTGGTGAAGAAGAAGGGTGGCAGCATGCGGTTTTGTGTTGACTACCGCCGTCTGAACGACGTTACGAAGGGGAGCTATCCCTTGCCAAGAATTGATGACACGCTGGACATGCTTACAGGAGTAAAGTGGTTTAGCACGCTGGATCTAAAAAGTGGCTACTGGCAAGTTGAAATTGACCCTAAGGACAAGGAGAAAACTATGTTCTCGACGGGAAGGGGTCTGTGGCAATTTAAAGTAATGCCGTTTGGGTTGTGCAATGCTCCAGCAACGTTTGAAAGGCTGATGGAACTTGTACTTACCGGGCTAATTGGCGATGCCTGTCTGGTCTACTTGGATGACATCATCATCGTAGGCCGTACGTTTGAGGAACACCTTCAAAACCTGGAACGCGTGCTCATGAAGATTCAGAGTGCCAACCTCAAGTTGAGCCCGAAGAAATGTTCACTATTCCAACGGCAAGTTAACTTTTTGGGGTTTGTAATATCGGAAGAAGGTATCCGCACAGATCCAGAGAAAATCGCCGCTGTCAAGGATTGGCCGGTTCCAAAAGACAAGACGCAGGTTAAAGCATTTTTGGGTTTGTGCTCCTATTACCGGCGATTTGTGAAGAACTTTGCAGATATAGCCAAACCTCTGCACAAGTTAACCGAGGAGAAGCGACATTTCTGCTGGGATGAAAGTTGCAATATCGCATTCCAGGAGCTCAAGGACCATCTGTGCAAAACACCTATTTTGGGATACCCTGATGCAAGCAAAGAATTTATAGTTGACACAGATGCAAGTGATATAGGACTTGGCGGTGTGTTGTCTCAACGTAATGGTGACCAAGAGGTCGTGATAGCGTACTTCAGCAAGTCGTTGTCAAAACCGGATAGGAACTATTGTGTCACAAGACGCGAATTGCTCGCTGTGGTAAAGTCGTTGCAGCATTTTAGCAAATATCTTCTGGGACGAAAATTTCACTTACGAACTGACCATGCTGCACTAAAATGGCTATTGCAGTTTAAAAATCCAGAAGAACAAGTTGCGAGGTGGATTGAACTACTGCAGGAATACGACTTTGAGATCGAACATCGCAGCGGAAAATCTCACGGCAACGCAGATGCATTGTCAAGAAGACCTTGTCCTGAAGATTGCAACCATTGTACTAGGCAAGAGAGTAAGGAAGAGGTATCCGTGAGGATGCTCAGGACGGACCACCTCAGCAACGAATGGAAGGACAGCTTACAACATGCGCAGCAGGAAGATCCGGACATCAAGCCGATTCTGGAATGGATAAAGGCCAGTGCTCCCAAGCCTAAGTGGAGCGACGTCTCAGCAATGAGTTCGACCACTAAAAGCTATTGGGCCCAGTGGGACAGCTTGCTGCTTCAGGATGGAGTTCTGTGCCGTAAATGGGAGAATGTTAGGGGAGACAGCTGTCATTTGCAAATGGTTGTCCCTAAAACTAAAACACCGGATGTTCTACAGCTGTATCATAATGATTGTTCTGGAGGCCATCTGGGAGTTAAACGAACTTTACTGAAGATCCGAGAACGGTGTTATTGGGGCCATTGTCGAAACTATGTCGAGGACTGGTGTCGCAAATATACAAGTTGTGCGGCTGTAAAGGGACCTCAGACTCGTAGTAGAGGTGTATTGAAGTTGTACAATGTTGGTGCACCATGGGAGAGAATAGCCATTGACGTGGCGGGGCCGTTTCCGGAGAGTGAAAGCGGTAACAAGTATTTCATGGTTGTGATGGATTACTTCACTAAGTGGCCAGAAGTCTTCGCCATTTCAAATCAAGAAGCTTCAACAGTTGCAGATAAACTAGTTCATGAAGTCTTCTGTCGTTTTGGAGTACCTTTAGAGATTCACAGCGATCAAGGAAGGAATTTTGAGTCTCAACTATTCCAGGAAACTTGCCGAGTTATGGGTACTCATAAAACAAGAGCGACTTCTTATCACCCGCAATCTGATGGAATGGTGGAACGATTTAATCAGACATTGGAGAGGTACCTAGCAAAAGTTGTAAACAATCGGCAACGAGATTGGGACAAGCACATTCAACCGTTTTTGTTGTTATATCGAAGTTCTGTTCACGAAAGTACAGCAGTGACACCAGCTTTCGCAAACTTTGGAAGAGAATTACGGCTGCCTGCAGACCTGATCACCGGGATACCACCTGATGCCCCACGCAGTATAACCGATTATGCAAATGACTTGCGGAACAAAATGAATGACGTTTATGAGCACGTCAGACAATCGGGCCAGCAAATATCTGAGAAAATGAAAACCCGGTACGACCGCAAAATGAACAATAAAGGGTTCAACGAAGGTTCATTAGTGTGGTTGCACAATCCAGTCCGCAGCAAAGGGAAATCTCCTAAGCTTCAAGCTAAATGGGACGGCCCGTACCGGATTGTAACCAGGATCAACGATGTGACCTACCGGATACAAAAAGGCGCAAGAGGGACTCCTAAGATCGTCCATGTGGATCGCTTGGCGCGTTATTATGGGACTGATAATGCTCGGGACGAGCATGTCTTAGGAGGGGACAGTGTTGCGTGAATAAGTCAACTAGCGCCATCTAGTGTCAGGAACGAGAGCGAGGGGAGCTTTGCAGAAAATGACATCACAAATCTCTCAACCGACAGCGCCATCTGAAGAACTAAGTTTCTAGAAAATCTACACTCGCACACTCGTCCCTTTGCGCGCATTTACTTGAATATTCCGGATGCTTCTTTGCTAATTTAAATAAATAGGCGCTGCAAGATGCGATCGGGGCAGTGTTGATTTTGCGAGACAAGCGAAGCTTCGGAGCGGAATAAAGTGAATTAGTGTGTTTAATTATTAGTGTTTTAAGTTTTAATTTGTGTAAAGTAAATTAAAGTGTTAATTTAGGTAATTTTATCGGCAATTTTTATTATCACGAACCTCAAGCTCGTAACAGTGTGTATCAAATTTGGTTTTGGAACATTTTGTACTTATACAGCGATCGATATTTTTCATCACGAGCTAATGTAAATAAACGATATAGTAATCCACTCACGATGGAAGCGGAGCTCGTAGTGAGTAAAAGACTCAAAGTGTATTTAGTAAAATAGATTATTACAAGGCTAAACACCAAAAATTTCTGAATTTCTCATCCAAAAGAAATTAATTATAACAAAACAAAACAAAATTAAACTGCCATTTACATTTCGTGGCTTTCTACGTGGTAGATGAAAATATTAAAAAAGAGATTGAGTTAAACATTTGATATTTTCAAAATTTATCGTGTTTACCTCTCCATGCGGACTTGACAAATCTACGCCATAACCACTTTTTAAATGTAAAAATAGCAATTAATCTATTAAAAAAAAGTTAGTTCAACAATCATTTATCATGTATGTTCATTATGAATGATGGATACGATTTGATGCGACAAAACGGTGTATTTTTGATTTTTAGGCGTTAGTAAAAAATTAGAGTAGAGTGGATAGGGATGTGCTATGGCAAACACTGAACTCATTTGGGTTGAGCGCTGGCTTGATACAGGCATTGGAGTCTCTTTATAGGGACTCTAATGCTTGTGTTAGGATCAACGGGGTCTACTCGGACTGGTTTGACATCCATAAAGGTATCAGACAGGGCTGTGTGGCTTCCCCATGGCTGTTCAACCTATTTATGGACAGTTGTTTGCAAAATTTGAAAGTTGAAGAAAGCGGATTAAGAATGGGTGAGTTAACCGTCAAATGCCTTTTGTACGCATATGATCAAGTTATTCTTGCGTCGTCGGCGGCCGAGTTGCAAATGATGGTTACATTAATGAACAGATAATTAAAAGAAAGGGGTATGAAAGTAAACGCAAGTAAGACGAAGGTTATGGTTTTTGAAAGAGAAGAAAGTAAAACGATTTGTGAAATAAGAATAGAAGAGGAGTTGATCGAGCAAGTAGATGAGTTTGTATATTTGGGCTGCGTATTTAGCAGGGATGGGAGATATGATAAGGATATAGAACGACGAGTGAATGCGGGAAATAGAGTAAATGGGGCCCTGCACTCTATTGTGAAGAGACAAAATGTGTCGAAAAAGGAACGTATGGTAATTCACAATGCTGTGTTGATCCCTATCTTAACGTATGGTAGTGAAAGTTGGGTGTGGTAGAAGAAGCACGAGAGTAGAATGAACGCAGTAGAAATGCGGTCGTTAAGGATTATGTTAGGGCTGAATCTGAATGACAGGGTAAGAAATTGTGTAATAAGAGAAGAGTGTGGTTTGCATGATGATGTTGTGACCAGGATTAAGAAAGGAATGCTTCGGTGGTTTGGTCATGTGGAAAGAATGAATGAGGAAAGAGTGTCAAAGAAAATGTATGTTGCAGAATTGAATGGCAGAGTCGGAAAGGGACGTCCTAGGCGAAAATTTATCGACCAAATTGGCGATTTATTGAAAACGGCCCAAATTAGGAGTACCCTTAACCGACAAGCATGTATGCTTAGGTGTATGGATGTGAAGGAGGCGAGAGAGGTGTGTCAGGATCGTGCCAAATGGAAGTCTGTAGTCTCTGCCTACCCCTCTGGGTGACAGGCGTGTGTGTTTATGTTATGTATGTAAAACATACCTACGGGCCTTGCGCTTAAGGCATGCAGTAACACAAAAATTGTCAACTCTTCCGTCAAGTATGGTAACTATGGCAACTATTTTCCCTCTTAGGCAACCTATTTGGGAGGCCTGTGTTCTGTAGTGGACATTGATAGGCTGTGATATTGATGAAGATGAGCCATATTATCCACATACCATCAAGTGAAGTGTAATATGTTTTTGTTTGTATTGCTTTTCACAAAATAACTAAATTACTTTCACTTTCAGTACCCATCCAGTTATCCAGTTATTACGTTGGTAATTTTGAATTTCATGTAAATAATATATTTTGTGAAATTTAAATCATTGAAACTATGGAATAAATAAAAGGAAAAATATTTTTTTGATATAAAGTTAAATCAAAAGTTAATGTAATGTTACAGTGTCTAAATGTGACCACTGTAAGGTGTGACGTCAATTCAGTATACTGTGAAGCCAACAAAAAAGGAATCTTTCCGGTTTGCTATACTAGTTACTGTTTAAAACGGAACGCAGTCTAGTATATTGTTATCCCCATTTTTCGACGGTTTTCAAAAAAAATATCATGTACACGCTTTCTGTGCTACATGAAAATTTATGATTTGAATGTTGTTGCTTTTAAAATTCAATGTCGAAATTAATTGGAATAACAGTATTAATTGATAATAATAACAATCATTCTTGGAAGCTGTTAAATCTCTAAGCGCTGTTATGTTTTTGATCGCGTAATCAAAAAACTGAGAGCATCTTACTTCGAAATTTATATATGGAAGTTTCTCAATACGCTCGGATATTAAAAATTGCAATTTAACTATAATACGAGTAGCATCACCTTTTCTACTGACTATTTTAATCGTCATTTTATTTCTTCTAAATATTTTCTGATAATTCTAGAGTGAATGCTATCTCATTTGTAAATTGCACACCTCTTTATTCTGCTGAAATTTTCACTTTTTCTCCTGTAGACGAAGACAAGGTACACAAAGCACTTTCTTCTGTAAAATCGAAAGCCATTGGTTGTGATGATGTGAGTAGGGTAATGGGTTTGCACGTGTGGTGACTGGTGCTTTCCCAACTCTCTGGTGTAAAGCCTTTATTACTTTCAGTCGAAATCCATCGACTGCAGTGCTATATCTAATTTCAGACCAATTTGTATACTGCCTTTTCTCTCTAAAGTTCTTGAAGCTCTTGATAGATAGATGCAACTGTTTTGCATGCCAAAAAACATAAATATTATCAATAAAAAGGAGAGAAAGAAATGTGGTATAATGAGCGGTATTATTGCTAAGAGCGATCTCTTCCAGGCAACCTTTGATAAACAGGATTGCAAGAAAATAACAAAAACATGTGTGTGGTTTGGCGACAAGAATAACATTATTTTCTTTATTACGACCGCGTGAAACACTCACAACAAAAACGATTACTTCTGAAAAACTACTACAGCTACATTCAAATAAAAAATATTCACAATAAGCTCAAAAAATTTAGAATTTCATTTTGTATAAATTAACAAAATTGCTTGAATTAAAAATAAAGGATGAAAATAAAGCTTAAAGATGAGAATATCAAAAAAAATATCGTATTTATTTTTATTTCGAGTTTTACAAGAAAAGTATAATAGTTACTGTAGACAACTATTTTATATTACAATAGTACATGATATACCCTTTAAAATAACACCAATATTTCAATATTATTTACTCACTATAGATAAATATGTACCATTTACTCAAATAAATATTCACACTCCAACGCAATCATAAATTGCATGAGCTGTATTACTATATACACTACTGGACATATACTATCTGACTGATGTGTGGTATGTACTGGCGTTACTTAAGGCGGTGTTATCTCTCCTTTTCTGTTTTCCATTTTTATCAATCTCATCACATTAGATCTCAAGTGATCTTCTACTCAAATATCTTTAATGATATCTCATTATTTAATGATGATTTGAATTACATTTCAATTCCACTGTATACGTGGACCATTTGGAAATTTTGACATAAACGTGAACCCATTTTAATTCCAAACGATAATCTTAGGTAGTCCAAGATTATTATCTAAACTAAATGTTCCAACCCATATACCATCAATTAAGTTTTATAGTATTTTCAAACCATTCTCTACCCATGTAAAGATCCTTGGTATCTTTGTTGATGGTTGCTTAACATTTAACAAGTATATACAGGAGCTGAATCGCAAAACTACAGGAACTTTGCGATCTCTATTTTGTTAAAAAACTTCCTTCCCACCAGTACTAAGATTTTACTTGCCCAGTCACTTATTCTACTGATAATTGACTACGTCGATGTGTGTTGCTTAGACCTGTTGCAACATCATCTTAAAAGAATGAATTGTGTACTTAACAACTGCATCAGATAAATTTATGATCTTCGTAAATATGGCCATATATCTTCAGCGCAGAAATGTTAGGATAATCTGAACCCTTTTCACAATTCTGAACAATTATGTGCTCCCGAGTATCTGAAATCCAAATTTCAATACCTGGGAGACTCTTTCACCCTCACGGCCACGAGACTCTGGAAAAACATCCCTCTTGACATTAAAATAGCTCCCAAAAAGTTTGTCTTTAAAAATGAAGTCCGTAAGTATGCGAAAAAATCGTTGCAAGCTTGAACTAACACTTTTCTTTTTTCTTTTCTCAATCTTATTATATATATATATATATATATATATATATATATATATATATATATATATAAATAAGATATATACCAGGATTAAGAAAGGAATGCTTCGGTGGTTTGGTCACGTAGAAAGAATGAATGAGGAAAGAGTGACAAAGCAAATTTATATGGCAGATGTGAATGGCCGAGTCGGGAAGGGACGCCCTAGGAAAAAGTTTATCGACCAAATTGGCGATATTTTGAAAATGGGCCACGTTAGAAGTACCCTTAACCGACGAGCATGTATGCGTAGATATATGGATGTAAAGGAGGCGAAAGAGGTATGTCAGGATCGTGCCAAATGGAAGTCCGTAGTCTCTGCCTACCCCTCTGGGTGACAGGCGTGTGTTTATGTTTTTTTTATATATATATATATATATATATATATATATATATATATATATATATATATATATATATATATATATATACAACATGCAACATAATTAACGCACTTTGAGAAAGTAGTTTGTTCAGAATCGTTTACTGAATCGATTCGTATCATTTTTAATATAGGCAATTTTTTATCCCAAAAATAATTAAAACTAGGTAAATTACAGTCACACTAAATCTGTACGGTCAAAACAAACTGAAATGGAAAGTCCATCTTAAGGCAATAAGACTTTTAAGAGTGCAGTTTTATTTGTGTTATTATTAATTCTGTCATTCAATAAAAATAAAGAAAAATGAACTTTATTTCAAGCACGTTACAGTCTTTGCGTTCGTGGATTTATACTGTGACCATAACATTCTTCCGGAATTAGTATAACTAATTTGATAAATAATCAGTGCATAAAATCTTTAACTAAAAATTCAGTGTATGTATTATGATTATAACATAATGTACTAATTGGGGTGTCTGAGGGTGTGCGTTACTTACGTTACATATTATATATATATATATATATACAAAATTTTACCCTTTTAATTATATTATTGCTGTACCGCCTATTATATGTCAATCTCTGTTTAGCCCAATGGTTGACTGGAAGAGAATGCCCTATGGCATTAAGTCCGCTATATGTACAACTTTGTACAGGAAAGGATAAATAATTAAAATAAATAAAGCGCCAGTGCTCACAGTACAAAAATGGGCGTCAATTTATGACATCAAATTTCCCTAGGGTACTGCTGCAGTACACTGGCAGTCCATAACGGAACGAATTTTACACAGCAGTGCTTGCAGTATAAGTCGGAACACAACCTATATAAACATAAGAAGTCGAATGAAAGATTTTTATTTTACCTACATTTATCGGCTAAACTCACCATCATTGTTAGATCTACGTTGCCGTTACATTGTAAGTACATCATATTTTCAACTTCCTAGTGGGAAGTTATTTTAATGGGTCAGAATTTGCAAATTGAAAACTTTAATATATCTCCACGTTTCAAGGTCTTCAGAGTCGAATAGTATGGTTTTTAAGATGATGTCCGTGTGTGCACATGTACGTATATATGTATGTATGTTCGGATTCAATTTTCGCCACGTGTATCTCGAGAACAAAGAGTGATATTGACATAGAACCAGTTTCATTGAATGTAACTTAGACCTCAAAATCGGTCAATTCGTTTTTTGTGCCGAATGAAAAATTGTATAAAATATTGAAACATATGATATTCTTTTCACTGGGAAGTTAGTTAGACCTTTCGGGTTGCACCTAGACCGTTTTTTTAAATAAATTTTTGTGAAGGGGACTAATGCGCCACATCGTCTAAATGATGGTAAGTGGATGCTATACGTAAACACTTGTGTCGATCCTTTATCGATGAACAAAATGAAGATGCTTAATAGAACTGACGGAAATTATTTTGCGGAAAACTATTAAATTAAAGATGTTAAGAAATTGTAAGCTATGACCCGCGTAAAAAAAATAATATAATATGTCTTATTTAATTTAAAGAACACTTCCTGCACTCACTCAATAATTGCGAACACTATCCTTGTCATCACTAATCCCAATATCACGACACTAGGAAAGATACACCACTGTTGATAATACGACACGTGTTCTACTTCCAAACGAGGCATCGTCGCAAGAGAAATAGACTCTACGATATCAGGCCGATAAGAGCTAATTGACTTTTAACATCTTTAAAATGCAGATGCGTTATCTCTCCTGAGTCTTGAGTACTATGATGGAATGCTCTGTTGCTAATAAAAAACGTTACTTGCCAAACAGGGCATATATAATTGTGTTGGTAATTCGCGCTAGCATCCTGTGCAAGCGTGGGTCTAATTTATATGAGCGAGGTCCTTCTCAGATCGAGCCATCACATGTGTTTTGCAACCATAATTCACTGCATGGTTGCTCTATCAAGTTATTGGTTCAATACCTGGTAGAAACATGCTGCAACAATATTATGGTTGTAGTACAAATGAGTCAGCTCGACCGGGAAGGACCACACTTTTATAGAATACCATTGTAAAATGGAAGCTTAATGCTACTGCGTTTCTGTGTGTCGTTTCGTATGGTGAGTGTAGAAAACCTGATACCCTTTTACTAGAAATGACGCATTCCATCTCAGTCATCAGAGTGACCTGACATGTGAGGATAGATGTCCAGGGGCTACGCATCCGTTTACTATCAGGTGGACTGTAGCCTCTTTTGTCTCATTCTATAAACATAAAATTAAAATTGAGCTAAACGAAATATGGCCACTTACAGTTATCGTATTGTTAATGTATTTTTATTTATTTAAAAAAAATATCTAAAATAATTTCTACATTATAGTTGCGGTGAGTGAGTAACCAACATACTCAATATAATAAGTATAATAAAAATAAATATGAAGACACAAACACCGTTAGCCGATTTTTAAGGAAAGAATATCTAATGCTAGAAGGAGGAATAGCCACGGTAAGTACTCCGACGACTGTGTTACAAGGACGTCCGAATAACGTTGACATCGAACACTTTCTAATACTATAGGAAGTTATCAGTAAGAATATGCGAAATTTAAAAGATATCCGTCATTATGGAGATGTAGCCGTAATGAAACAGCATTTTGAGTTTCTGATTACTTCGTCTAGAATTTTAGGTTCTAATACCAGCGTCGGAGAAAATTTTTTTAGGCTTAACGATAACGTCTTGACATCACGCGTCGATCGAAGCGTTGCAAATGGCAAATAATACAAAAGTGGAACGTAGGCGTATGGATGCTCCGTTACCAAAATAGCATATTAAAGTCCACTGCTGAACATAACCCCCCCCACAGA
The DNA here is from genome assembly GCA_907164705.1 of Parnassius apollo. Classification (NCBI taxonomy): domain Eukaryota; kingdom Metazoa; phylum Arthropoda; class Insecta; order Lepidoptera; family Papilionidae; genus Parnassius; species Parnassius apollo. The sequence goes on along the minus strand of CAJQZP010000969.1, from coordinate 504,282 downwards.
TTTTCTAGTATTTGCCATATTTGCCACGCTTGGCAAGCCGGTCGGCAACCGCAGTATTTTATTTATAGTCAGATTTGTTTGAATGCTTTTTTATATACCATTATTTGTAGAAAAGTGAGTTACGTTAGACAAAAGTAAATTCTGGTTTTGCAAGAATTAGTGTGCCTGTGTATAAGTGTGTGCGTAGACTTGTAGCAGTGCAATGTATTCTGAGCAATTAATGACTATCGGATTATTTTAGGAAGTCGTCGTGGTCGAAAGTAGTCAGGATTTCACCATTATTATCACCACAAGACTGACAAGTTTTATTGCCATTTCCATAATGATAGTTGCAAACTTACTGATGTCGATATGGTTATCGATGTCGTTGAATATGGCGATTTATTTGTTAAGAATGTAAGTTTGGTAAGAAGGCTCACTTAGTAAATAGACTAAAATAAGGCTTTAAAATAAAAAAAAGCAAAATTTATTTATTTCGTAAGGACATAATAACAGTAAAAGCGTAGTTCTTAATAACTTTCTCGTTATGACTCCAATATAAAATCTTGTAGCACTTGAAATTGTAATTTGAACTTTTATCAATGTTGTTCCTTTTTGAAAGAACGTTACTTAAACTACGATAGTTTTAATGACTAAATTAGTTATTTGCTTTAAGTTTAATATTATTTAGAGTTAGTACAAAGCCTCCAACACGTTATACCGTTACATAATTATCGTTAATATGAAATAAATTGCGATAAAATATCCATCGTTACAATATCAGGTACATTTATCTAGGCTTTCGAACTTAAACAAAGGCCTAAACGAAAACTTATCCCTAGAAAAGTGATGGTCACTGTTTAGAGGTCTAGCGCCGGTGCACATCACAATCACATCTTTTACCAAACGGGATAAGCAGAACTGCAGATGTGTACTGTGACGGACTGAATACAATGATGGAGATGCTCGCTTTTCTCCAAACAGCTTTGGTCAATCACACGTCCCCGCTTTTCCTGCACGATAACTCGCGACCTCATACTGCGCAACTGATGGTCAACAGGTAACATTGCGGTTCAAAATTCCTTTGTTTGTGTGCCTGTTGAGCAGTGCAAAGCACGTCTCGACGCGTACTACGCGCTGGCGATCATTGAGTCACCCATTTGTCAAGCTTTTTTAATGTAGCCATGGTGACGAAAACGATTCAAATTCGATGAAAACATATCGCTTGTTAATAAACAAATGACTAATTTTGAAAAAAGAATTCCACGATTTTAAAATAGAATTAGTTTGAAATTAGAAATTTTAGCCATACAAAAGTTGTTTTGATTTGAAATTGAATGTGCAGGATGGTAATTTCATAGGTAATGTCATTAAATTAAGTACCTATTATTTCATCATCATAATTTGCATAGTGCGATCTCTGTTCTCAGGTAAGAAAAGAAATGAATGTTATGATCTTATGTATAATGTAAATTTTAAGTGAAGTTTCTTTAATTCTATCCCTTTCTGCCAGGAACATTTTAGGCGAAAATTTACGTAATAGACATGCACGCACGCAACACGTACGTACGCGTACACAAACAACCATACCTAAGCGAATAGCGTAGAAATTAATAAGTCCGTCTATACATCTATTCAGGGCTGAGCATAGGCCTCCTCCTAAGATCACTTCATTTTTGATTGGATTTAGCAATTCTAACTGCTGATTTACCATGTGCTCGGCGGCGAAGGAAAACATCGCGAGGAAATACGCATGTCTGAAAAATAAGAATAAAATATTTGGAAGACATCTGAAGTTCGCCAACACGCATTTGGCAGTGCGGCGGACACTTTCTTGCCCTAAAATCCTCTCAGAAATGAGGGAGGACTCTGCCCAGCAGTGGGACCTACATAGGCTGTAACTTTTGCTTTAGTCGCTATGCTTGGCAGGTGGGTCGGCAGCAGTTTATTATTATTTTGAGTTGTTTTCAGGAAGATGGTGCTACTTTTTGATTGTATTCTGCTTTGGTCGTAACTTTTATTTATATACAGAGAATGTATCTATATTATTAGTGTCGATTTGTTTATTGTATTATTAAATGTTACACACATACTTACCTGTAAAGTCGTAGCTTGTGGAGACCCTATTTATTAGAAAAGAGGCATCTCATCTTAGTCCTCACGAGTGAATACGCATCTGCATTTTGATTTGTATTTGTAGATGTCTATGGGCGACAGAAACCACTTACCATCAGGTACGAGCACACAGTCCGTGTGCTCGTTTGTCAACCTGTCCTATAAAAAATTACATTATACTCTTTATATCATTAATTAAATGTATAATTGTATTGTCAAAATAATAATTTCTGGTAAGATGCTGAAATAAAGGAATTTGCAAAAGAAAGCAGTTATTTCATTATAGTGATACTTAAATGTATTCGTTCGTGTAAAGAAAATTCAATTCCATCCCATTAAACATAATATTTATTTAATGCCCGTTTCCATTTACCCGTCCACTCGTATACAGCATTCAGTAAGATTAATGGGTCAACTTTTAGCTAAGTAAAACACATAGCAATGTGCTTCTGTTTGAAGCTATGTTGAAGTTAGGTATAATATAAATTCTTACACATATGCACTGGCTATCATTATTTACTTGTAATTGTTCTTTAGAGAGATACTGTTCTACACTTGTGATAGTGTAGTGAGTGATAAGTGAAGAGTTTTGGGAAACAACAATGCTGCCCCGTTTTACAAAGTTTTATCACAGTTGTGTGCTATCAGAATTAATTTATTCGCGCCTTGAACGTTTTATGCCGATAAAAAAACCCACTGTATATAATAGAATCAATAAAAAAACATAAAAAATCCCAAAAAAGTTAACCCCTACATAATATTACACTACTTGAAAAGAAATCCTTACTTTTAATGATGTAACAAACTAAATAAATAAGTGTACACAGTTTTTTTTTTATTTTTTTATCAACTGCCTTCTAAATTACTTCCCTATATGATTTCTCTTTTTAAAAAACAGGTACAAGTGTTATTTGTATGCACAGATTGTATAAAAAATCATATACATCCGATATGAAGGGAGTAGCTGCAATCATAGAGCTGAACAACATTTAATATTAAAAAAATAGAAAATAGAAAAAAAAATGACTGATTCTTCACACAAAATATACAAGGTAGAGTCAAAATTTGTATGAAGAGGCAGTTTTTATTTTACTTCGGTTGTATATATCCTTTTTAAACCTACAAACCGTATAAACATTACTTACTAAAAACGACATTTATGAAATATAAAAAGGAAAAAGATTATACTACCACGACCAAAGTAAAAGGAATATTTTTGGAAAAAAAATTAATAAGTTATACATTTAATGGAGTAGAGCAACCTTCACCTGAGATCTCGAACTTATTTATGCAAGGGCAGAAGTCTAATGCTTCTAGATAAGGCTTCCACTTAGCAAAGCTCAAACTTATCTAGAAGCAACTAAACGCACCAAACACAAACAATCTTCAAATGCAATACTTTTTGTCCAACAAATACTGTTATTTATAATGATACAATATTATTTTTTTAGGGACGGATTCAAACAAAATACTCATTATATTTTATGACGAAAGCATAAAGAAAAGAAAAGAAAATTGTTTTAAAACTATTGTTTTACAAAAATATATAATAAAGTACAAAAAATAAAACATACATTGGTAAAATGATCATATTAAATTTTACAGTAATAAACGTACTAAACCATTGGCGAATCCTCTGTTGTCGTTTGTGACATTATACGGGACCTATAGAGGCACCCGTACGCGCGGGTGGTCGTCGCTGTCTACGCGTAGCCAAAGGATGGGCTGGTCCAAAACTTCAAGACTGCCGAGGCGTCGAGAACAGATGTCCTCTCTGACGTTAACGCAAACTCCAGCCCGAGGCACAAAGGAGTGTTCCAGTTTGTACCCCGGATAGGAGAGATACGAGACATCAGCTGGAGAGGACACCTGCGTCTCGGTCAGAAAGAGCAGAGTCGGCCTCGCCGTCTCGACATGATAGTGGACGGCGTTTAGGTTAGAGTGAAGTCCCCTGATATTGCAGAAATTCACGGATAGCATGGCAGGGGTCGCCTTGGTCTTGTTGCTCCATTTGCCCCGAGCAGTTGTTCTTGAGCGGAATTTTGCTCCCCCCCCCCCCCCCCAAATACGCGGGGCAGCCTGAGCACCGACGCTCAGGAGTGGAGAAACATGGTCGTGGATGCTCAGCGAGGGATTCTCTAGGGGTGCTGGTACCCTATTGTTGTTTACATTATGTAGTATCCATGTTAATTCACTGAATTAAAACGTAATTGCAACTATTACGGTTTAAGCATTAATCTAAACCAATGATAAAAATATATTATTAAAACGACACGAAAAACTTCAATTCTGATAAGCCGTTAAAAACGCCTAAGAGTTCATCCAACTAGGTATATAACTTCATTACATAATTTCAAAACAGTGGCATCAACTTCTTCATCAAGAGGAATGAACTTCCCTATAAATTGACAAAAGTATATTGACAATTATGACCTCATCATACTTTGCATAATAATTTTCTTTAAAACTTATTTTTTAAATTTTATAGGCTTGTAGTGCTTCGCTATTTATTGCACGGCATTTATGGTAGATTTGGCATTTCATCTCTTAGATGTCGTAAAAGGGACTATGGCAAATGCTAGATGATAGATGGAGATCTCTTTACGGTAATCATACAATAACCTGCTTAGTGACGGGGAGCAGCGACAAAGACGTAAGCGTTGTGATAATGGCTAATCCTCCCTATAAAGGGTTGGAGTGAAAAACGAACTTTCGATCCACCCAATATTGAATACCTCAAACAACTGTTAACATAAAACAAAGTTATCACCTCTGAAGACTAGCGTGGAATGCTCTGTTATTATACTTCTTATATTATATATTCTATACGATATTGGTTTAAGTTTGTACATATTTAATTTAGTTTATTTAACTATATTATTTTTTAGCCTATCCTTAATTCCTTGTGAAATCGACTACTACCAGCGATTTTTCCGGATCGATATGGCTTAGGGACCTTCAAGAAAAGAGCCTACTCACTTTTAAAAGGCCGGCAACGCATCTGCATTTTCTCTGGAGTTGCAGTTGCTCATGGGCGGCGGTAATCATTTACCATCGGGTGAGCCGAGTGGTCGTTTGCCCCCTCTCCTATAACATTTTTTTTATCAAATCCTAATGTAGCTGATTAAAATAAAAGCAGCTTCATAAAATTTTACTCGCGGCAGAGTAAATCACGGCTGTTGATTGGTCGTTTGATTTATAAAAGCTTACTAATTTATCCTTAATAACAGCTTCATAAAACTTGAATCATTATTTCCTACTGCTTTCCATACTAACCCAATAAAATAAATGAAAAATATGGAAGATTTTATTTGAAGAATATCGCTGTGATATTTTATGATTTAGATTAAAGTATCTAATAAGAATGTGAGAATGATTATACGCTGTGTAGTGGCAGTGTAAGATAATCCACTACCCCACATGATCTCTTGAGTGTCGTGAGAGACGTCAAAAGGAAATGAAATAGGAGATAAGCAGCAGCATCTTCCTGATAACAAATCAGGAACTGAAAATATAGTATAAGCGTGACAAGTTGTGTATCTGCCTCTCTCAAAGGTAGCACTTGTGATGGACTTTTAAAGAAAACAATGGTTTAACTAAACTATAATTTACTTTGGTTACTATCTTACTTTCAAGTGAGGCTTGTCGCTTACCGTGTCTTTCATCGTCACTTGGAATTGTGTTTGAGCTAGACGGTGTAGGCAGCCCCCTATCTCTTTCTATAGGTATTTATTGATGGTGCTCTTTTTGGATAGCAGAACGGCCAAAATGAAGTTGCACACTGACATTAGGCTGACTAAGCCAAGATTAAAATTGTTACACACCTTGCGCGGCTACTTTAGGCTGTATATTATAATTTTAATGCAAAATCTGTTAATATTTTTTTAAAATAATTTATTGATACTTATAATTAAAATCAACAGCAGTAAGAAAAAAAACTTTTGCATAATTTTTACTATAAAACCAGAAATCGAACCAAGAACTTACAACTCTCCCGGAATGTAACTAATGAAATGGACAGAAATGTAACTAAATTACTTTCTATGCCTAATTATGCGATTATTTTTACTACGAATTAAACTAAAAGAGCTTTATCTCTTGACAATGACTGCTGTAAGATACTTAAACGACTGCAAATTTCTTCCACAAATATATTGCAAGATTTTAAGTTATTTGTTTGTCGCAATTCAAAGCTATAAAAATATTGCAAGCTTTTAAGTTGATTGTAAAAGAACGGATGTTCAATATAACCACTAGAATATACATACATAATACTAGACGATCTGAACAGAAGACTTGAAATATAAGAGAAAAATAAGAAGACACAAAACAAACGTGCTTAAGAGACACTTGAGAGCTTCCTTAGTGCGCTCACTTTCATACATTCTTAAAATAAATCAAAATGGGTGCAGGTTAAAGATATTTTTATGTTACTTATTCAAAAAATAATTTCTTTTATTTGCACTAGTTCGTTACTTCAAAGCATAATGTATCAGAGGTTTGTATGAATAATATAAAAATAAATTAGTATGCCAACAAATAATATCTTAACCACTTCCATCTTAGCACTTTCCTATATATTAAATTTTCGTTTTCATCATCATCATCATCATTATTATTACAGCTCTTCACAAGTCCACTGCCAAACATAGGCCTACCCAAAGAAATGCCAAAAAGCACGGTCCTGAGCCAGCTGCATCCATAGACTTCCTGCATGACTTACCAGGTTGTCACTCCATCTAATGGGGCTCGCCCTACACTACGCCCACCGGTATGAAGTTGCCACTCGACAGCCCTTTTTTCCCGTGGGTTGTCGGTTCTACGAGCTATATTTACGACGTGGAGTACTCTGAAGAATTGTTCGAACTAATTCCAGTTGCACAATTTCACCATCGTACATCGCGACAAATCTCGCGATACCATCCATACCATCTGGATGACTGGCGGTCCACCACTGTGCGATTTAAAAGAAGTTTTCTTCCTCTCACAACTTATGAAGTGGAATCGACTATCACCAGAAATTTTTCCGGACCGATACGACTTAGGGACCTTCGAGAAAATAGCCTACTCCTTTTTAAAAGGCCGCCAACGCATTTGCAATTCCTTTGCTGTTGCAGTTGTTCATGGGCGGCGGTTATCACCTACCATCATTTCCGTGTACCGTATGCTTATGTACCCCCTCCCTTATTCCGTTAACCTATGTCGGTTTCTGCACAGCGAATTCATAGCGAATATCCTCATTTTTAAGTTAGTCACGCAGAGAAACCCCGAGCATAGCCCTCTCCATAGCTCGCTGAGCGATCTTGAGCACCTTCATACGGTCAGCAGTGAAAGACCACGTCTTAGATTCATAGGTCATCACTGGCAACACGCACTGGTGGTACAATCTAGTTTTCAGGTTTTTAGGTATACCTGACGATAAAATGTATTGTAATTTTCGGAACGCTGTCCAGCCGAGTTGAATCCGTCGATTGAACTCTTGATGGAAGTTGGTCTTACCTAATCGGAGTATTTGTTCTAGGTAAACGTATTCGTCAAAAACTTCGAGCTTAGTGTTCCCAACAACTACCGGCATAGGTGTCACATAGACATTACACATGATCTTTGTTTTAGTCCATTTTGATCTTAATACCTATCCGTTGGGAGATACTATTGAGGTTATTGAGCAAAGTCTTAGGCCCTCCAGAGATTCTGCCATAAGGACTATATCGTTTCATAAGAAAAAAATGTAGTGATTTTAATAAAAAATCTTCAGTTTGTAAAAATATTTGATACACATTCTTGCGTTTTTTACGTAGTTTGTTGATGCTCTTGCAATGGAATTAGACTGCAGGAAAACCGACAAACTATTTGACTTGAGGACTTTGATCTAACTTGTGTAACTGTGATGACGTACTTGTCGTATAGGATCCACTTCTTATCGCAGTAAGCAATTCAATTCAAAAGTCACTCATTTATTTGCTGTCTCAGTAATATGGTGCATGATTTGGGCGTGGGCCTCCCGCTGTACGCCACTCAGTTCGCGAGATACACATTTCTCAAGATTCTTTATTTTTCCTATTTACCGCAAACGATCTTATATTGTTTTGTTATTGTCAGATTGGCTTCTACTATTGCCTTTAGTTCGCCATTATCAACCTTCTCTAGGCGGCTGCAAAGTTCATTTGTGAGTTTAAAAATATTTCTAAACCTAAGCAGTTGAACCAATAACGCATAGTTCGTTCGTTAGTAGTGCTTGGTTTAGGTCCATAATATTTTTTATTATTTGTTTTTTTAATGGAATAAGTGTGACAAGCAGGCATATAAACACAGTTGTCCTAATGATAAGTGGATGCCTTTAGATATCTATGTCTACCGAAAATAACTTTATATTATTAATAATTTATATTAATAAATAATAATTGTATTAAAAAAGATGGTAATAGTACAACAATTACAGGGACAGAGTATTTAGTAGGGCTTTATACAGTATTTTCTAACACTTTTGTCTTACCTTGATTTTTAATAAATAACAATAGTATTTCTAAGAAGCATTTTATATGGATAGCACTATAGTGTTCTTACACTGAATCCCATTTTACAAGATTTGTGTCCATGTACATTGCTTCGTCGGTGTCACACGTTCATATTTTAACTTAAATATATCTTATTATTCGTATTTTAATTTTTTTCATAGAATAAGTGCGACAGATGAGCCCATAGTCCATCTTATGGTAAATGGATACTGAGGGCCACGGACATCAATAACTATCCTTAAAAATAATTGTGAATAGTAAATAAATGATTTTATAATAAAAATAAGATGGTAATAATATAACCTATTAAGGGATTGCAGTAGTTAGAAGGGTTTAATATGCTCCTTTCTGACTGGGATATCTGATGGGATACCCAACTTGATTTATTAATCACTGGATTAATTTTAAGAATCTGATCTTCATACCATATGCTTGGTTTGTAGTCATCCGTGCATATAGATACGAGTATATTACAAGTGGTAATAGTGCTTAAAGCGATACAAGGGGTTTTATTTTTTTTGTAATCTTGACTCACGTAAATTAGTAATTCAATTCCGTCATTATCGGTCCATTAAAATTTACTCCCTAACATAACCTTTCACCCTCATATTATCGAAAAGCACACTTCTGAGCCACTTGAATTTATCGACTAGGATCTCTCATCAGCCCGTCGCTATATCAAGTCGCCACAGACTTGGTCGAGTCGAGGTAGATTGGTTTACCTTAAGACCAAATCGCAGCATTCGGGAAATTGCTGCGGCAGGAATGGAGGTGAGGAGAGTGGTACTCACTTTGATGGTCTGTAGGCAAAAAAGAAGCCCTGGTAATTTTATTTATAAACGGTTATAAGCATATATCGCGAATTATCAATTCGTCAATTTTAAAATAATTTAAGAGTGGATCGTATAATAATTAGCTGACAAACTAAGCTATAACTAGCTCGTGTATGTTGCTAAAATTTAAAGATTTATATTTTTTTTATTAAAACTATTTTTATTATATTGTACAAGGTGGTAAGATTTCTTTAGTTTATGAGTCTGTGTGGGTACGTACAGCAATGCTTAAACTACTGCGTTCAGTTCTAAAGTGTAAAGAGAGCCAGTATAATCACAGACAGTGATATTCCGTATTAAACCTAAAAGGCGACAACGCATTTATGGCCCTGTTTGTTTTTAAATTTGGTTGCGGGTGTTCACAGACAGCAGTAGCCAATTACCATCAGGAAAACTGTAATTCATTTTCTACTTCAATTTTATATAAAAAAAGAAAACAATGTTTAAACCTCTCAGTCGTTTCAAAACTCTTTATTAGGTATAAAATATTTATGTCGGATAAATTTTAGAAGTTAAATATTACTATCATAAGTTGAAGTTATTTTAGAAGGTTTGAGGTGTAATTTACATTTACATTCTGGCTCAGGTGAGTCGTAACTTAATCTAGCGTAGCCCGGTGATACGCATAGTTGAAATTTATATTATATAATAATTTTATTCCAAAAGAGAGAGTTATTAACATTAACATTAACATTTATATTCTACAGAGTTTTATATTATTTTTAGCGAGGTGTAGCATCAATTTATACTTGCCTGTAATATAAAATAATGTAGTAAAAAAAGTGCATCTGCAACTCGACTGATGAAAATTAGGCTTCCAATAAAAATTTAAGGCTGGTCGCAAGCAACTAATTATAAGAAAACTTAGTTTATAGAAGAAACCACCATGAACTTACCAGTTTATTACACAGTCAACAATCAGTTTCACATCTCTGTCCAACAAATGTTGAACTTCCCGGAGAGAGCTAGAAATCTGTAGTGGAGTTAGAATATTCACTCCCCATATCGTACCGTGAGCTCCGTGGGCCGTGGTAGCTCAGATGGTTAACGCTCGCTGTAAATTTAACAGAACGCGAGTAACCCGAGTTCGATCCCCGCCGGCACCAATGAAATTGTTAATTGCAATTTTAAGTGCTGATTTACCACGTGCTCGGCGTTTAAGGAAAACATCGTGAGGAAACCTGCATGTCAGAGAATAAGAAAAAAAATATTTCGAAAACATGTGAAGTTCGCCAATCGGCGCTGCGCGGCGGACACTTCCTTGCCCTAAAACCCTCTCAGAAATGAGGGAAGGCCTGTGCTCAGCAGTAGGAGGTATATAGGCTGTAACTTTACTTTACATATCGTACCGTTGGTGTTGTAAGAGGTGACAGAGGGAAACTGAAACAGAAGATGGGCGGCAGAATCTTTCCGATAACAAATTAAAATAATAAAAAAAACTGCGCTTGCAAACTTGCGTGCTAAGCGTGAGAACTAAGGCAAATCTTTTAGAATAGAACATAATATAGCTATATAGCTCTACCTTGTGTCAACTTGTTTAAAACAATTTTTGTATCTTACTTATCTTTTAAATAAAAGTTGTAGTACCAAGCGCAGACTTTTTTTTCTGGACAATCAAACAATTCTCTTCACAGATTAGAAAGAAAGAAAAAAAATAAGTTTATTAAGATACACATTTTAGCAATATGCTTACAAAAAAAAAAAAAAAAAAAACAATATAAATTTGATAAATAGTTACTAAAAAAGTTATCCAAATCTTGGTACTATAAAGTACTTCGACACTGATCTTCCGTGGGTGCCACTGAAAATTTAATAAACACTAAACTTAACAATATTCATTTTTATACTGTTATTAAGTCAATATGCACACAAATATTTATACCATACACAAGTTTACATTATCACATATAATAAAAGTACGACACTAAAAAATTTAGAACTGGCCACTTGTAAACGATAAAATAAAAATATAAATTCGAATTTTAAAAATGGAATTCTTGGCGGTTTTTCTTTTTTTTTTTTGTGTTTGGCAATATTAGTTTCTGTATGCATTTTATTAATTTTTCATTTGTTTACGATTTGGCGGCAAACTGAAAATTGTCTGTGTCACGTCAGCATGAATTTTATGACTTTCGTATCACGGAAAGGCAATGGAATTCCGCAAAGTGTGAAATAGTCTTTACTAGTGAAGTGATGTTGGGATGAGTGGAGACCGGGATGGAGGGCGGGAGGTGCTCTTCAACCTAGGTAAGACACATCATTTTATTTTACTACACGGACCTTAGATAATTAATTTTAAAATCTTTAAGAAAAAATATCAAATTAACGTATTTGCTCAGTTAAGTGTTTATTTAAATGTAATAGGTGTTTGCGCCGAACAAACAACCTCGCATTTTGTATTTTTGTTAGTTAAGTTAGCCGGTATAACCTCCCCTCACTTCCATTCACACCTTGCACGGGCCTACCTAATGGGAGGGGGGTGGGAGTGGACATTGGTGGTCTTATTTTGTGCCTCCAATGGGAATCGCGCTCGCCAAAAGTGAAAGGACGTGCACTGCCACCATCAAGCGAGTGCAATCTTTGTCGTGCACAAGTGCAATACATACTTTCGTCGTGACCGCTTCCCACAGTGCAGTACAATTCGTCGTGACGTTCAAATAGTCAACCTCAGTGCATTTTTGATCGCGCACCACCGCAGTTACAACACAGTATCGTCGCCTCAAGGGCTTAGAGAAGGGTATCTAGCAGCTACCCCAGGTATGTGCCTGTTCCTTAATCTTGAGCTGTTTTTATTTTGTTGTGCCCTTTTCCGTTGCAGTTTATATTTCCGTGGTGCCGGCTAATGTATTAAATTAAATTCATAGCAAGTGTGTTTGTCCAAAGACCGTCACGTTCTACGTCCGCCATTTTGTTTTGGTTCAAACGAACCAGGCTGATACAGTCCACCTAATAGTTCAACCCACAATACATTTAGTTACTCGCGCACCATAATTTGGGGGTCATTCGTCCCGGAATTGAACCAGGGACCTGTGACCCCACCATTATTTGTGCTCCTTCGTGCCGGATTTTAACCGGCAACCTATAGCCTAATCAAGTAGAATTGCTAAACTGAGATTTGGACAATATACTCTAGTTTAGTCGCGCTTAAGTTCCTAAATAGATTTTAGTTTCGCCTCGCAACACGGGGGTACTGTACGCCATATTGTTCGATTTTAGTATCTGCACCCGCATTACTATAGGTAAATATACGCTTATTTTATTTAGTTCGTCCCCGCAGTAGTTGTCTATTTACTTATATCACACTGAAATTCGTAATATTTTATATGAATGTATTACACTAGCGTATTCCCGCATATATTTATATTAGATTTGATTTGGTTAGTACATGCTAAAATACCCGCTTTATGCATTTCTTTGCAGTCGTATTATATCGCTCACAACTACATTCAACTGTTAATGCATAAATCGTTTCGTTTAGTTTAGAAGTTTTAGCATTATACCCGCAACGTGCAATAAACCGCGCGTCTATTTGAAATTATTTACATCTCGTTGTATAAATACCCACTTAGGAAGTTTATTTGTGTAAAATAATTTTGATTTAATATTATTTAGTGAGACAGTAACGTGTTTTACCTCTTACGTGATTTATTGTTGTTTAAAATAGATTTAACGCCGGGTAACAGTTAGCCACTTGTACATAATAAATACGCCGTTTAATTTCTGTTCTCCACCGCTACGCGATTTGTTTTTTTTTTGGTTTGATATTAATTGATAAATAAATGATATAATTATTGTACTGCAAAATGGCAGTAAATGCAAATGAAATGTGACTTAAAGCCCTTTACGCAAGAAGAGACATGTTGTTTTCTCCTATGCAAACTATTTGTGATCATACAAAAAAAATTTCATTTAGAATCAGTTCAGGAAACATTTTTGTGTGTAAAAAAACTATAGATTCGTTGCGCTTAGATTTTGGAATTTGCTGGACAAAATTAATAGTCTTGAACTGCAAATTGATCCCGATTAAGTAGTGAATTACCAATCACTTATGTCGTTCGAAGACTTATTATGCTGTGTGAAGTGAGCTTCCAGGCGGCCCCAACCTGTAACTCAAAGTGACGTAAAGCCAGCAGTTCAAGTACACTCACGCTACGCACCTAGATTGCCACTTATTCATATTCCAATATTTAATGGTTGATATTAAAACTTGGCCGTTACTTATTGCCAGTGTTCAGAATACTATACTTAATAATCCATATTTATCGGATGCTGAAAAATTATATTATTTAATTGGTAAGCTAAGTGACAAAGGCAAAATCTGTGTTTGCGGGTCTCACATTGACCGCGGACAACTATTTGTTAATTTTCAAATCACTGGAAATCAAATACAAGGATAAACGAATGTTGGCTTATTCATATCTAGACCAAATATTCAATCTTATAGCAATATCGTTCGCAATTATTTATAATTGCGAGCAATTTTTGGATAGATTCGCAACGTCGGAAGCCGATCTCAAAAATCTTAAATTTGATGACCTTGTGAACTTTATATTTTTACATATTGTATTAAAAAGGTAAACAAGAACACCGTACATTAGCTTGAAATGAGAAATTGTTGCTCCAACGTACCATCGTTCTACGCCTTATTGCTTTTCATTCGAAACTAAATCAAAATCAAAAATTGGTATACCAAATAAAAATTTATTCGCGTTTCTATCGCAATATTAATTTTAATATAAATTCATTAATTGTAGATAAAGTGACCGAGCGTACAGTTAGCACTGTTTCAGTCGACGCCTCCGCAATGACCAATTTCAATAGTTTGGCTTTAGCGGATGACACTTACTCCCTCTCTGGAGTCATTGATATGCTCATTGGGGTACCTATTTTCCCTCACATCTTGTTACATGACAAGGCTGGGGGTAATTGCTTGTGTACCGCACCTTACGCATTGGAAACCGTTTTAGGTTATGTTATTGTTAGTTCCGCGTTAGTTAATTAGTAGCTCCTACTGTTGATAATATTTCAGCAACTTCTCATTGCTGCACCGCTATTGAACCTCCCGAATTATTGGCTCGCAAATTTTGATTTGAAGGTGAACGTTCCATCTATACCTAGCCCGGATTGTAGATTAGGCGAGAAGTTGATAAGCAAAACGTTGGAGTTTTTTGATATAGGAATAGCAATTGAACCTGTAGTAGTTTCACCGCAGCCGAAGGGAACACCAAAAAAGGATAGCCTTGGAGCCAGTTTATAGACAATGAGAAGGAGGCCCATAATTTACAAAGTTAGATCACACGGGACTCTAGTCGATGTCGTCAGCGAAAGTGGGCACGGCACGGAGCGAGGTCGCGTCCGTGGGCGTCAAGCAGCGACGCCAAGCTGCTTAGCAAGAGGTGTGCTGCCTCAAGAACGACAAGTTGGACCTACTGAAGCAAATATTACGTGGCAAAACGAAATAAATTACCTGCGAGAGAGAGAGAGAGGGGGGAGAGATCAAGCTGCAAGTAGACCTATTCGCTTTATCGAAAGAAGTGAGAAAATTTCGCGAGCAACGCGCCACCAGCACTGTTATTCCAAATCCTTCCTTGCATAACTCCAGCGCTTAAGATTATTAATACTACCGATTTCTTCTAGACATTGCATACTTATGATTATATAATTTTGTATGAAATTTAAAGCATTCTTTGCCGTTACAATATAAAGCCTTTGCAGTTTTGGAAGTGATTGTAGCATTTGTTTGTATTTTGTATTACCATTGTTTGTATGTAGTTTAGCCCATTCCTCCCCACTGTCATATTTTTAGGACACTATTAACAAAATTTCTTTTTTACGTATTAGGACTTCTATTTTTATTATTTTTGATAAAATTCATATATTTACACTATTTTTCTGATAAAATAATTTTTTCTCGCAGTAATAAAGGTTTACGTAATTTTACGTAAAATTGATCATTTTTGTTGACTGAAGCAGAGCATTGAGTTCCGATTGTATATACCGTAAAAGAAAAACGTTACCTACTTCAAAGTACAGAAGATCTCTACCAAATATAAAACAAATAAAAACAAAAACAAAAAACAATTTGTGAACTTATGATATACATTCAAAATAAGCCGTACTATAAATATGACCTGGGAACCTGTCTGTACAATTTGCCGCAAAAGCGTGTTCGATCCTGTCACGCTAAGTACAGGTTCAAACTGGTCAATTGTTTGTTTTTTGCGGGTATTGCTTGTGTTTACATTAGTCGATTAGTCTACGCCGAACACGTTACATCTCGTCACACGAAACGATTGTGATTATTTATCGACCTAGAGTAAAAAAGTGAATTGTTTAAAGGTTGGGAAATTATAGGTAAGTAAAAATATTTTATTTTTGTTCTTTATGTAATTGTAAACAATATACCGGTCTGTATGATTATAAGTATTTGTGTGGCTATATATTAATATTTTTTATTTTTTATTATTTATCGATCCATAGGATCCAGTGCAAAAAAAGTATAAAAGAGCTTTGAACGTGTCCGAAATCGTAGACTATCTTCTAGTGATAAGGAGTTGAATGACATTGAAGTTGCCATATTGCCGCCGGATGAGGCAGATGAAATGACTAACATAGAAGATGGTCATGATGACGATATGGGAGTTTTGCCAGTGTCTGATGTAGCTGGTCAAGGGGAATTTTCGCGCACGATCGATAACGTCACGGAAAATCATCCTACTCAAACCACATCTCGGACAAGCAAGACAGTCACTTGGCGTAAGTGTGAACCAGTATATTCTGAAATACAGCCGGAATCTAATACTGCTAAAAAATGTTTGTAAAATATGTATATTACGGACTTGGAAGGAAAATCAACGGTAGAAATATTCGAAAACTTGTTATGTGACGAGATTCTAGAGTATATTGTGCACGAAACTGTAACCTACGCCAAATATTATAAAAATGATTTGAACTTCAATCTGACTATAAATGAGTTAAAAGTCTTTATAGGAATTTTGTTTCTCTCTTCGTATCATCACTTGCCGCAAAGTAAACTTTATTGGTGTAGAGATGAAGATGTACATATTCCATTTGTTGAACAGGCAATGTCCCGTAATCGTTTTGATAAAATTAAATCCTATTTAAATTTCAATGACAACTAACAAATTGATAATACCGACAAAGCTTTCAAAATTCGCCCACTTATCGAAAAAGCTAATGAATCTTTCCGAAAGTTTGGTATATTTGAATTCAATTTAGCTGTTGATGAAATGATCGTCATATTCTTCTTCTCCATTTTTTCATTCTTCGGTCACCATGGAATCAAACAATATATAAAAGGTAAACCAGTAAGGTTCAGATATAAGCTTTGGGAAATGTGTGGAGTCAGCGGATATTGTTACAACTTTTCGCTTTACATGGGCAAGGATGCTGAAACCTATGCTAGTAGTAACGATGGCTTGGGTGCAACAGTGGTAAAGAAGTTGCTTGCAGTTTGTACAGATCCCAGAGCACATGTAGTCTACTTCGATAATTTTTTTCAGCAGCATGCAATTGTTGATTGATTTGAAATCTCAAGGGTTCAGAGCTACAGGGACAGTCAGAGAAAATATGACTAAAATGTCTTATAATGACCAAACAGGAGATGAAAAAGTGCTTGAAATGGCATAACAACAATGTTGTATGTCTTTTGACTAATTTTGATTCTGCTGAACCTTTGGTAAATACGAATAGGTACTCAAAGAAAGAAAAGGCCAAAGTAGCCGTGAATCAGCCAATGCTTATTCATAATTATAATAAAAATATGGGAGGAGTGGATAAACAAGATTAGCTGATTTCTAAATATCCAATCTGCTATAGAGGTAAAAAATGGTATTGGCCTTTAGTCATCCGTGTATTAGACATGTCTCTTGTGAATGCATGGATTATCTACAACCAGATAAATAAAGATGAGACCATCCCTCTGCTAGATTTCAGACGAAAGGTTTGTTTTGCTTGTATGAAAAAATCGAAAGGCAAGGCAAGTAAACCAACACCCGGTCCTTCAGAAGTTCTTTTACAACCTGTCAGGTTTGATAATGTTGGTCACAATATGACAAAGAGGGACAAACAGAGGCGTTGTCAAGGACAAGGTTGTAAGAAATAACCTCTAACCTTTTGTGCTAAATGTGAAAAAACACTTTGCAGTGATTGTTTCATACCTTATCATACAAAATAAGCTCATAAAATTTTATTTTTAAGACTGTTTGTGGACATAATTTTCAAATAAAGCAGATTTTCTTATAATTGTTAACTTGTATTATTTCTGTCCCCATTGTCCCCATTGTCATATTTATAGGACAGACTGAAACAGGGATGAAGGTATATTTTTCATTATTTTTTTGTCATATTCTTTTTTCTTAATGTATTATGAACTTAATTTAAAGAATTGATCAAAAAATTCCAATGTTTTCGAAGCTTGGGAATATTTTATATATGATGTGAAATTGAATTTTCACGCTGGCCCTGAATTGTTGACGACTATTTTGCGTCAGAAATTCTGGATTCTTTCTGCTCACAACTTAATTTTCAATCAGGTGCATAGATGTATCGCTTGTTTTCGAGTTAGTTCTAGGCCATCATTCCCGGAAATGGCGGACCATAGATCTTTTCGTATAACACAGTCCGCAAAGCCCTTTATGCACATTGGTTCAAATTTTGCTGGCCCGTTTAAGGTTACGCTTGCTCATGGACGCGATGTAAGATTCACGAAGGTTTAAGTTTGTGATTTTGTATGTTTGACTACTCGCACTGTACACATAAAGCTTGCCGGTGATACAAGCACGTCTAGCTTCATGAGTGCATCATAAAGATTTCTTTCTCGCCGTGGCCTTATAGATAGAGTGTACTCAGACAACCTTCCCTCACTTCCGTTCCCTTCCCGCACGGGCCTGACTAGTGGAGGGGGTAGACATTGGTAGACTTAGACTTTAAGACTAGAGAGAAGCCGCTAGCAGCTACCTAGGTAAGTGCCTGTTCTTTAATCTTGAGCTGTTTTAATTTTGTTGTTCCTTTTTCCGCAGCAGTTCATGTTTCCGTCGTGTCGGCTAATGTAATTAAATCGAATTTAAAGCAAGTATATTTGTCTAAATACCGCCACGTGCCACGTCCACCTTTTTGTTTTGATTCAAATTAATCACGCTTATATTGTCCATGTAATCGTTCAACCCGTAATACATGTAGTCATTCACGCACCATAATTTGATGGTCCTTCGTCCCGGTATCGAACCAAGGACCTGTGGCCCCACCAAAAAGATTAGTATTAGAATTAATAACATCATATTTAAAAACAAATAAAATTCAGTTGACACTAAATAATATCAATAATTTCTTTTGCGCGAATTTTTGGTTTATCAATTCTGATGTAAAGGAGGCGACAATTATCAACATGAACATCGTTAAATTTTTTTAAATTCTAGAATTTTTAAGCAGTCTTGTTTTTATCCCTATTTATATAACATTATATATATATATATATATATATATATATATATATATATATATATATATATATATATATAATGTTCATATTGATAATTGTCGCCTCCTTTACATTAGAATTGATAAACCAAAAATTCGCGCGAAAGAAACATTGATTCTTACAGAAGATGATGCTTAAAAAATATAATTATAATAGGGAAGTTGGAAGTAACAAAATATAATTAAAAATTAAATCCAAGTATACTACTGCAAGAATAGCCATATACTGTAAGCTGGTTCTGCGTAGATTGGAGAGAAAAAAAATAACTTAATGAAAGTAGCGTGGGTCTATTATAACATTGGACATCCTGAAGATGTTGAACACCTCACTTTCTAGTGCGGTAAAGCACCCAAAACAAACACACCACACATGGTAAAATTTCGTTACAAATTATAAATACATGCTAGTGATTGGCATGTAATGATTGCATTTTTGAAAGGTTTTCGCATACCTATTCTACTATTAAGCTGGTCTGGCGAGCCGGTAGATACAAAACTGACCAGTGTTGCAATATACCTACGATATAAATTGTATTTATACAACCATTATAAAACTTATATAACAGTTTCGTAGTGTGGCGTTGTGTTTTCCTTTCTTTTTATTGAAGTTCGGGCAAACGAGCATGCGACTCACCTGATCGAAAGTGTCCTGAAATAAACTTTTATATGCTTTTATAAGTTATTTGTAGAATTAATGTGGTTTCGTTAATCATTTAAAGATCACGTATCAATATAAAAAAATAATAGAATATGACACATAAGTTAGTGGTACAATCAGCTCAAAGTTGTAACTTCTGTGTTCAAAGTCTAAGTTTTCTTGTTGAATTTACCCTCGTTTTAAGTTCTTCTGTATATAAAAGTTTGATTAAAAGTTAGTCCTTCTCATGAAGTAAATTGCAATAGGCTTTGTATATCTCTTATATTTTCAACCACAAGTTTTTTCGCTCTAAAAAATCGAAAAATTATCCGATTTTGAAGATTTTTTTTAAATCTTCATTATTACGGCGGATTTAACAAATAATTACAAGAATAAAAGAAAACGAAAACTTATATTGGTTTCAAGGCTTTAAATCTTCATGAAAATGCACTCATTGACGTAATTGTTTAACTTTTTTTAAATAATCAAATGAAGTTGTTATATTTTTTTTCATAATCTACACAAAAAAAAAACGAAGATTTAAAAAAGAAACACTGAAAAATGTTTGTTCATTAATTTTTTATTTTGGTTTTTATTGAGTGTAAGATCGAACGATGCGAGTTCGGGACTTAGGGCATCCCACTCGGAAAAAAATTAAAAAATGTTTGTTTATAATTTTTTTACTTTAGTTTTTATTAAGTATAAGATCGAGCGATACGAGCTCGGGACCTAGGGCATTCCGACTAGGAAAAAAATTAAAAAAAAGTTTGTTTATTAATTTTTTACTTTAATTTTTATTGAGTGTAAGATCGAGCGATGCGAGATCGGGACTTAGGGCATCCCGACTCGTACAGGTTAGGTTAGAAGAAGATGGTCAAGTGAGCGAGCGAAGCGGGCGTATAGACCCCGCCATCTCTTTGGTGGTTATTTTTTTTATAAACCACGCAGAAGTACGAGCCCCCCCCTTCGCGGGGCTCCGTTGACCGGGCTTTCCTCGACTGCGCTACGTTGAGTGGTGCTTCCCTTCCCCAACTCTCTCACGTTAAACCGGGGCTCCTACTTCTGAGTGGTTTATAAAAAAACTAGCTGTTCTCCCCAACTTCGTTCGCGTGAAATTTATTACGATTGAATTTCGTTGATTTGAATTTTTTTGTGAAAGACCCCAATTCTTTTTTTTAAATAAAAATAAGACTACCAGTTAAAGTCCTGATAAAATTGGTTTAGCCATTTCGGAGATACAAACAAACAAAAGAACTGACAGAAAATTTTTAAAAATTGTTTTTTATTTAGAAATATTTCATATAACTGTGCCCCGCGGTTTCACCCGTATATATCAAGTGTCTGCGCCGCGCGACATTTTAGCTAAAAAATTGGCAAAATTAATGTGGTACTTTTATCTATCGGCGTACGTACGTTATAGAGCAAAGTTAAATTTTATCCACTCTCTCTACCCCTCCCGGATGAACGCCTCTGAAAGTGCCCAAAACGCGTTTTTTCCCAGTTTTAAGGATGAAAATATTAATGATGTACACAGTACATTAAAAGTGTGGAGGTACGAAACAATCCTTGATGAATTTTCTGTCAACCTTTTGTACATACGAAAGCGATATCTTTTATAGTTTTTGCGCGATCTGCCACAATATAACTATATACATATACTAACATTTTTTATCTTTAATCGATTTCTTTTTTTGCTCAAAATTTAGGTTCATTAAACTTTCCAATTTTACCGCCAAAACATGTATGACTAAAGTAAAGAATAGAATATGCTCTTTAAAAAGAGATACAAATTATTTCTTGACTCTTTCATTATGATAAATCTATTTATTTGAATAAGAATTAATACTACGATACGACTGTAACCGACTTTTGTTTCGACTGGCGATCTAATTAAATTTTAGAACACAATAGCTACTATTGTGACTTAATTAAGATATATTCCTTACTCGGATTTTTTTGCAGGTAATAATAAGTACTTTATTCATGTAGCACATCATTTTATGTCAATCATCAAGTTTTCTCAGCGCACGTCAAATAATAAATTTCATGGGCAAAATGTTGCTGCTTTGGGTTAAAATTTTCTCAAAGATCTCCAATTTTTTTTGAAAATAAATTATAGCCTCTTTGACTTTGTGATTATTTAGGTTTCTATTGGTGAAAAATAATATTTTTTGTACTTTTTTAATTTTGATTATTTTATTTTTATTAATAATATTATTATATTATTTGTAAAAAGATAATATCTACAAAATATAAGCCATTAACTTTATTAGTACAGAGCTTCCCTGTAACTGTAAACGATATTTGATGTTATTTTATTTTGTGGCAGCAAAATATCCTCGGTATATGAGGTAGTCGACCAGCTAATAGGCCGGTGATGATGGTCGCTACAGTTTAATTTTCCTTCACTTCCTTAATAAGTAGCCTCATCCCATTGCACATGCTGGGGGGGGGGGGGGTGTTTCGCGTTCCGATTTTTAGCGTTAATTTGTGTGGTGACAGTCCATAAGGGCTTAGTGAATTTAAAAATTCCTGTGAATAATGGACTGCGTCTTCGATATATGCTCGGTGTCAATTGATTTGTAATTTTTTATTTGACCGGGGACTTTTTGAATAATAAGATTGTTTATTTTGTTGACAGTATCATTTCTAGGTGAAACTATTACTCTAGAACACAATCAATGAAAGTCCTTTTTGCGCAAATTCTCGATGTCAGAATTCTTTTTTCAAATTTCTTTCCCAAGTTTTAGCAGTTCTTGTGGGAAATCACTATCTGTGATTCCATGGATATTAGCGCTCATATTAGTCTGTAATTTTAAATTTTCAATCGAAGTTCGTAAGGGAGATAATTCCAAGCATGCTTTGATGATATCTGCTCGCGTACCTGTGTTAATCACGGGGCGAGCCTATCGGAAATCTCCTGCAAATACAACAGTGATCCCGCCCATGAGAGCAGAGGAGTTTCTAAGATCTTTTCAGGTTCTGTCCACGGCCGCTATATGTTCTCTATGACTCATGGTGCATTCGTCCCACATAATCAATGAGAGGTATTGTAGTAATTTATCAAGAGGCCCATTTTTGCGGATAGAATATGTAAATTGTTGCTCAAAAAGTTACAGATAGTGGAAGTTTAAAAGTAGAATGAGCAACTTTTCCATCCTTTAAGAGAATTGCAGTAATTCCTGACGATGTAACTGCTATCGCTATCTTCCCCGATTGTCGTATCTTAGCAAGTATCAAATGGAGAGCGCGAACTTCGAGAGAGACATCAACACAGATGGTTGCTAAATTAATAAAGATTTGAAAAGTGAAAAATTATACACTTAAATTACATAGTTAATAAAATTGGTGGTTATGTATGGTACAGGCACTGATATAACCTTTAATACGAAGTGATTTATATGATTATAACGATTAATACCGATGTACGAATAATGTGGCCTAGCTTGTACCGGCGTCACTATTGCATATTTTAACATGACAAAGTAGTTATTCTGACATAACTGTCATAGTTAGACACAAATGGTATTGCGGATTTTTTTTATAGATATTAATATTTTCTATAAAAATGTAATTAATTATGTTGCTCTTTTGTCAATATATTCCGCAGCGTACGCGATATAAGGATTCTTTTGGTATTTTTTCTACACCGTGGATAGATATATAGATTCCTATTCATACAGATTCCTAACTTTTTTGAAAATATACTATAGCTTATGTTCATCAGGGATAATGTAGGATTCCAATGGTGAAAGAATTCCTAAAATCGGTCCACTAGTTTTGGAGCCTACTTAATTCAAACAACACGCGGTATATGGCGGGGTCTATCCGCTCGCTTCGCTCGCTGGAATGATATGGATAATAATATATATGGATAATAATTTGATACTTTGTTAAACAAACGACTCAAATAAACGGAAGCTTACTACTTGTATCTTTAACCCCCTAGTGGTATCATGAGACCGCGGCCATATTCTGTCAAATCCCTAGCGGTCTCATGAGATTGCACCTACCCACAGCACTTTAACCCATAAAAACTTATTATAGAGACTACTTTTCTATGAAGGAGTTTGGCATTATATATTCAATATGAAATACTCTATCCTTTAGTGTAATTAAAAAAACTGTTTTCCTATAAATATTTATTTATAATCTACGTTAATTTCATACGCCATTTTCGCGTGAATGTTATTGTGTTCATTTTTGGATTTTTCTAGTGTTTTATTATAAAATAGTAATGAAAGTTATTGTGTGAATATTATTTATCTTTTTACGTAAATCATTTTGAGTAATATATATTGAAATAGTTATGATTTTCACGCTGCCGACATTCGCTTGGTATGTTTTGTTTTTGTTATCAAAATACAATAGTCTCTTTGTAATTAACCAAAACCTGACTTTTATATTGAGAATTTTGTATAGATTTCATAATGCTAAACTTCTTCACAGAAAAGTAGTCTCTAAATTTAACCCCTCATGCCCCTTAATATTCTCATGCAGTCGCATGCGCCCGGCAAATCCCGAGCGGTTGCATCTGCAGTACTTAAAACCATTAAAACTTATATTTGGAGACTACTTTTCTATGAAGAAGTTTGGCATTATAAAATCTATACAAAATTCTCTATATAAAAGTCAGGTTTTAGTTAATTACAAAGAGACTATTTTATTTTGATAACAAAAACAAAACATACCAAGCGAATGTCGGCAGCCTGAAAATTAAATTATTTCAATATATTATATTACTCGGAATTATTTACGTAAAAAAGATAAATTATATTAACACAAAAACCATCATTACAATTTTGTAATAAAACACTATACTAAAACACTAAGAAAAATCAAAAAATCAACACAATAACATTCACGCGAAAATGGCGTACCAAATAAACGTAGATAAGAAATAAATATTTATAAGATAACAGTTTTTTTTTATTGCACTAGAGGATAGAGTATTTCATATTGATTATATAATGCCAAACCTATTCATAGAAAAGCAGTCTCTATATATAAGTTTTTATGGGTTAAAGTGCTGTGGGTGGGTGAATTTGTAGACGACAACGACTTTATTTAAAAAAATAAATTATTTATACAAAGTTGCAGCGTTACAGCTTATAATTAATTCCAAAACTAATCCGTCTTTCAATTAACTTAGCCTAGTATTTATATTAAAATATATCTTACTAAGCAACCCGTGCTATGACGCACGCCCTAATTCTTATGGGTGCTTAAAGTAAAAAAGTAAAGTTACAGCCTATATACTTCCCACTGCTGGGCGCAGGCCTCCCCTCATTTCTGAGAGGGTTTCACATGTCTTTGAAACTTTTTTTCTTATTCCTCAGACATGCAGGTTTCCTCACGATGTTTTCGTTCACCGCCGAGCACATGGTAAATCAGCGCTTAAAATTGCAAAGAACAATTTCATTGGTGCCGGCGGGAATCGAACCCAAGTTACTCGCGTCCTGTTATATTTACAGCGAGTGCTTGTGAAGCAGATATTAGAGGGGTCATCACACTTAACCTCTCCCTCCCCAACAGAAAAATTATCCGAAGGAGATGAAGTTGACTTCGGAGAATTTTGTCTCTGACTTAGGCTATGCAATTTCCATTTAAGTACAATAACAATTATAATTAACAGTGCCACAACATAAAGACTTAAAGTCCATATACTTATTTTATTCGTCACTAGGGTTTCCACCACCAATTCACTATTACTATTTCTAGCACTATTCATAATTTTTTTACGTCACTGAAATCCATGTCAGTTGACTTAACAAGTCCAACTTCTTTTCTTGTTTCACCACGTCGTACTGCACCTCCGGAATCTTCACAAGTGGTATCTGTAGACTGGCTCCCGACATGTCGCTCGATAGGCCAATGGTTATTTTTCCCATTTGTATGCTACAACCTATGCTCGGCGTCAAAATGTATGTTCCTTGTAGATTAAATCTGTGGGTATCATCTTTGCACTGCTCCGTCAGTATAACATCGTCTTCTGCATAGATTATCCAGTGGTCAAAAGTTATTTTCTGTATTTTCAACTTCCTTCTCTTTTTTATTTGATGTTGATGGCAATTACTGAAGTTATTTTTAATCAGAATTATTTCTTACTCGATACATGTTTCTTCATCAACTGGTGCAATATTTTCCTCCAAACATAAGTGTTTGTTTGGTTCTATTTCGGTACACGGGCCTACTACGTTTCTGTATTTTAAACCATTCACTAATAGGTAGGGGTATTTAGGAATTATAGTATATGTGTTGGTCAATTCATTTATAGGGAATTTCTAAAATAAAAACTAATTTGTTTTTATCTATATAACATTTTAGGATAATGTTACGTTCTAATTTTAATAAGTCATTTTTTGTTACTGGGTAATTGGTTTGTGCATTGGCAAAGTTTATATATATATATATATATATATATATATATATATATAATAGGTAAAGTATATATATATATATATATATGTATATATAAGTCATATATACAACTTTCTCATGCCTACTTGACGCATGAGTGCTGATGACTTCAAAAGGCTCAAACCGTTTAAAATTTTTATAATAATAGTTTGATATCTCTGGGCTAATAAAGGATCTTGTGCTCCCCGTGTTTAACACAAAAACTTCATTCAATTCTGGTATACGTATATGAGGCAAATTTAAAATTTTTGTATAGTTAATCTCTATTTTCTCCGTATTGTTGAGACTGTTAAAAAAATTTCCTATGTGTTCATGTTCTCTTTCTACCGAATGAGAGTTAAAATCAAATTGGTTTTGCGAAGTATTAGGTTAAATGTTATTTTCGGTATCTGTAAAATTTACGCGGCTTGAACTAGCTGTCCTCATTGTGACGTCAGTATTAGAGTTCGACGGCACTTGTGACGCTCGTTATTGCATATTGTTCGGTGCGTTACGCGAAAAATGCTGACGGTGTTGCTCCGATGACGGTCGCGCTGGTTTCAAAGTTCGCATTAAAGTTATTTCTATTGTTCATTGTATGATTATTTCCGAAGCGGGGGGAAATATTATTTGAATTAAATGAATTGTTTTAGTTATTCGGTGAATGGCCGTTCGTTTGATATTGAAAACTTGGGCCTTAATATTTATTATTATGATTAAAATTGTAATGATTTTGGAAACGGCTTTGTCTAAAATTTTGATTAGACCTTGGGTTCCTATTTTCGTAAAATGTTTGGAAGTTCTGTTCCTCTAAGATAATTTTAATGCATCTTCTAAGGTTAATGTAGTTGTAAATCTCACTAAGTAAGCAGGTAAATTGTATAAAAAAGCGTTTAATGCTGTGTTGTCGTACATGGTTTGTTTAACTTGCCGTAAGTCTCGATTACTAATGCTTTTTAAATGTTGTAGCCGGTGACAAAATTCTTGATAACTTTCCTTTCTATGTATTCTTAGACTCTCTAACTCCATCGCTAAGCATTCTTGAGACCTTGGGTCGCTAAAGTGTTGGTTTAACAGCGACTGGAGGTCTGCCCAAGAGTCTATCTGTACCTTTTCTCTCACTAAACTAGCAGCTTCCCCTGACAAGCGACTAGTAATGATGTGAAATAAATATTCATTTTGTAAGTTACCCCCTTGGAATGTTTGTAAAATATATTCGCATTTTTTATGAATAAAGGGAATCTAGCATCTCCATCACAAATTGGGATAATTTTTGTCATTTCCACGGGAATTATTTCAATGTTTACCATTTTAAAATAAAGTTTACCAAGAATAAAATTGATTTAACTATGATCTACTAACAAAATTTAGATTGTTATTAGAAGAGTATTGTTATAGCGTTTTCTAATCTAAGACAATACCTACGTATAACTAATACAAGAGGAAACAAAAGGAAGGTTACGGGAAGTGAAAAGTTTTACTCACAGTCTGCAGATCTGCCCGTCAGTATCCTGACAACATGCATTTCAACGCTTGGACGAATATCACCGAACAAACAAATAAATTAAGGACTTCGCAACGAAGGACTTCGAAGCAGCCGAGACTCCAGAACTAGCAATACCCCAGCGGGGTATCTAATAAAAGCCGAGACTCCAGAACTAGCAATACCCCAGATGGGTCTCGGCTGCTTCTGCTGAAGTTGCGAAGTCCTTAATTTATTTGTTTGTTCGGTGATATTCGTCCAAGCGTTGAAACGCATGTTGTCAGGATACTGATACTGGATCACGATGATAACCGATGACACAGAGTCTTCCTAGACAACTACGAATATCCTACGGGCTGCACCAATGAAGTTGACGACAACGGCTTTATTTAAAAAAATAATTTATTTATACAAAGTAGCAGCGTTACGGCTTATAATTACTTCCAAAACTAATCCGTCTTAAAGTTAACTTTATAGTCCTACTATTTATATTAAAATATATCTTACTAAGCAATTCGTGCTATGACGCACGGCCTAATTCTTATGAGTGCTTGTGAAGCAGATATTAGAGGGGTCATCACACTTAACCAGTGCGACCTCATGAGACCGCTACGGATTTGACGGAATATGGCCGCAGTCTCATGAGGCCGCTAGGGGGCTGAAGGGTTAAGTTTTAATGGTTTTAAGTGCTGTGGGTGGGTGTGGTGGTGTGGGTGCGAATCCCTGGAATTTTTATGGCGCTTGAAGGGTTAAAGCTATCTTTAATATTTTGTGCATTAATTTTAATACATAATTTTTATATAACTTTATTGATTTACTCAGGGTACGCCATAGAAGCTCTCAGGAGGCGCGGGTTTTTTCGACTAAAAACAACAAAATATCGCCAACATTAGGTAATTTCCATTACAAAAACGCTCATGAATCAGTCAGTATGTATATTCTACTTGCGGAAACAAAATGAAATTACTTTTAGTAGTTTCTGAAATTTGCGCTAGTAAAAGTAAACACAGATGCAGCTGGGGACTTTATTTATAAAATGTATAGATATCTAATCTCGGCTCGGCAGCGTAGTGGCTTTCAATGCAGAAGATTGCGACAGCGTCGCGGGACCGTGGGCTCGAATCTTTAACGGGACGGAGCAAGTATTTTTACGACATAAAAATAATTGCGAACGAATGCAGGTTTCTTCAAGTTATTTTCTCTTCACTGCCGAGCAAATGGTAAATCAATGCTTTAAGTTGCAACTGATGATTTCATTTATGTCGGAAGTGATAGAGCTAAGGTTGTTTACATACGGTAAAATTACAACCAGTGATTGGAAATAATCTTAATTCTATTCTGGTAATTTTGGATTTATTTACATTTACAATATCTTTATTTATCATAGCATCTGGTATCAATGTCAGTTATTTTATTAGATACCTTTATCAATAAACGAATATAAAATTCTAATTGAGATCTATAATAATACATAATAATAAATTATAAATACTTCAATAAATAATCACTAAATATAAAATCAGTTGCTTTCCGTTAATCTCGAAAAAACTCGAAAACCGATCGACCAATTTTGATGATTTTTTGTGTGTACTTGAATGGGTCCCAGGATGGTTTAAAAAATCAATTGGACCCGGTAGGTGGAACTGTCGTCAAGATGCAGAAATCACCCGTGCAAAGCCGGGCGGATCGCTAGTGTATAATTTAAATTAATAAGAAGAATTATGAGATAGCAACACTTTTCGATCCCATAGTGTATATCATGTGTAGGTTATAAATCAATTCGGCTGTTTAATCAGTTAGTTTCACTGTATTTTTTTCATTCCGTTACCGTTACAGCCTATTAAATTCCACTAATATAAACATAGGCCTCCATCATAGATTGCCTCATATTTGCTATTTGCCATAGTTGCCACGCTTGGCAAGCAGGTAGTCAATCGCAGTTTTTTATTTTTAGTCGTTATTAGGAAACAATGCTGCCCATTTCCCGATTTGTTTCTCTTTGTCACCTTTTACCACACTCACGGGATGATATGTGTTAATGGATTAAAACTGCCACTATACGGTATTTAAATCACTTGGAAAACTTTATTATTGTCACCATTAGTAATATTATCGTCCTCACTATGTAACCACGTTCTTCACAATGTGTCAATCCAATATGGATTTCAATAAATTATACCCATATCACTATCAATTTTGCTTATTTCTATTCACTGAGCACCTAGACGGTTGAAGATTGACTTCGAAATATATTTTATTGAGAATATAGCTATTTGCATAAATTCCTTTTGATTTAAAGTGATATTGACTTCTTGATATACTCTTTTATAGCTTTGCTTCTCTAAACTACAACTAAGGAAAGATTAAAAAAAAATAACCTAAAAATGACATATTAAACTACTACAATAAGCAGAAAACGGAAACCAATTAAAAAAATGAAATCCATTCAAATAAATGTTAACATTCATTTCAATGAATTCATTTAATTTAAAAGAATAAAATGTTAAAGGCTTACTAAACCTAAATAATGTGAGAAAAGTGATTCGGTAATTTTAGTTTTAACGAGACTTCCTTTGAGCCAAATTACTGTTATTCAACATTTATTTCTAACTTTCAACACAGATAAAATGAACGTATTTTAGCTTCAGCGATGCAACCCGTAAGTGTAATTACTTTGTACGGAGTAAAGGTAAAATATTTGAAAATCCAAATGTATACAACTCGATAGCAAAATGAATTTTACGTTTACTCGCATTTCAAAGGTTCGTCTAATGTGTTTGTAATTACGTTTTATGCACTTTAATTTAATACCGCTAACTGCGTGTAAGTGATGTGAGAAATAAACTGTTCGTATTATTTTATGTCATACATTTATGTTAACTATAAATAATATACATATTTTGTAATTTATACATAGATCGTCGTAAGAGTGTCGTAAGAGGCTAATGAGGCAATCTATTAGAGATGCCTATGTTAAGCAGTGGACTTTTATATGCAGTAATGGTTAGATGGATTACTTATAACATTTTTATAAAAATTATGACATAAAAATCGTAAAAAAATAAAGATTTAACCAAATTAAAAACGTAAATATTCCATTAATGAATTTTATTGTATGCATATGCATAGGGATCATCCGAAAGGTAAGTGGATATTTTGGGTAAGAATTTCTGATAAGCTTAGTTGATTAATTGCTGCAGTAAGTAAAAATTGATTCGCATTTTTTACACTTACATAATATTCATTCAATCTGAAAAATCAGAGATGGAAAGGAAAAATAATTAAAAGTGAATAATAGCTTTTAGACCGCTAGCAAAACTGATTACCAATCGAAAAAAATGTTTTCTCTAGTATAAAAATAATAATTTATGAAGTGTTTGTTTATTACCCGTGCAGTTGAACAATAGTATTGAAAATGATGTCTCTATTTACCTCTCACTAGCATACTATCACTATCTACACTTACACTTGCCGGTAAAGATGCCAAAAAAAATGTTGCGATATGCGTTTTTGTACGTACCTATTCTATTACTTCGATCCGATTTGTCACCGGCAGTGGCACATGGCACTGTTTCGCTAATTTGTAACAGTACTAAAAGTTTTCTTCATAAATATTGTTGAGGTTATTTCTTAATATTTTTGTATAAAATGTTTACAAGTTGTTGAGACATGAGTAACTTTTAAAATTTTCTTTTGTCTACCTGTCTGCTCTTGGTTTTCTTCAAAATGGCTGAACCGATTGTACCAAAATTTCTCGAATCAGGAGTGATCTAGATTAAATTAATGTTTAATCCGATTCTTTTTCAATTGGAAGGAATTGGTATTTTCAAAACTCATGCACCGATTGCTCTTCGCCTGAATGGTAAACACTTAATTCTATGATCAAATTGCGTTTTTTTTATATGAGTATATTGTACGTTCGTTATATTTTAATGTGTAGTTTAAAGTGAAATACCGCTTGTGTAATTTACAAACTTAAAAAAATAATAATTACTCTTCAATTTTAACCACTAGGCAACTCACAAGTACGAGTATTTATAAAATGCCTCCACGATGCAAGAAAAATCCTACTGACCTTTGTACCTACCCAACTACTAACGTTTAAAAAAAGGCTTGTGTACTAGGGTGTTAACAATTTAATTGGTGCCAAGGAGAATCGAGCTCAGTTGCCTATGAAATTTTAAGCCTGAGTTATCACAACTGATTATAGACTGCTTTGTTGGCCTAGAAGTCGTATCCCCGCCGAACGGGTTCCCGCCTTGTCGTGGCGGGGGGGCTTCGTAGCCGTGGCTCGGTCACCGGCGGTGAACAAAGACGAACCCACATGGCTGGCCCGAGGAGGCCGCTCCGAGTGGGCTTGGCGAGCCCACTTCGAATGTGTGTTGGTGGGCTGCGGCGAAAGCGGTGTCCTCTCCCATACCGCTGCAGCCGAGGTGAAGTCGCGAAGGAAGAGGAGTGTTGGTATGGCGATGCGCCACTCGGCCTATCCTCTGCAACTCAAACGGGGCCGCACCGGTGATGCGGTGGTGTTGGGGCTGCGGGGGGAGAGGAGTGTTGCTATTGCGAGGCGCCGCTCTCCCTACCCTCCGCAGCCGAATTTTGGTTGAAGGCGGAGCCATAGACAAGATCCGCCACTGGGGTCCGGAAGTCTAGTGCTTCTGAGGACTTGTTTTTTTTTGGCCCCAAAGCCTTCGCGCATCTGATACGGGGGCGTCCGTAGCACAGGTTTACTTGGAGGCCGTGGAAGAGGGTACGCCATGTGTTCTGGTGCGCTTTACCTGGAAAGGAGAACGGGGAGGAATATTCCTTTCCCGAGGAGGTGCCGCCATAGGGCGGCCGGCGCTTGTAGGGTCGTGGATGTGTGCGAAAGCGTTCTCGTAGCCCTGCCAATATGCGACGAAGGTGGAACACCATGGAGTTTAAGTCGGTGCGAGCCCGACATAACCCACCCTTGCCCCGCGAGGCGGGTATGCGTAGGCATTTCCCCATGTAAAAAAAGAAGTCGTAACTGCGACGTGCGTCGTAAGGTTCCGGGATCGAATCCCAGTTCCGACCAAAATAAGTTATTGAGTTCTCAGAAAGCACGCAATCGTTGGTCAGCCTCATCATTCTACTATGAGAGTAAGGGGAATTGAGGGTACATATGTTCTTGCACGCATTCAAATACATTATAATTCTAATCGATGGTTAGTCTGCATTGAGACTATCTTTGGGAAATTGTTATTATTATTATTATGTCCGATAGTGGATTAACAATTTCATTGGTTCCGGCGAGAATTAAGCTCCGTTGGCCAACATACTTTGAAATTGAATTTGAAACTGTGTTATATGGCTTACTATCATCAATAGAGCTTATTTGTTATTAGATAGACGAACAATTTATGCTTTTTGGCCCAATTATCAGTTGCTTCTGAGACTTGAACCAAAAAGATGTGATGCATACTTCTAATTAACGAGCTATGGTAGTAGTAATAAAAGTAATTTTATATAGCTTGGCCTGGTTGCTGTTGTAGCCATAAATCAAAATCAAAGCTAATAATATTTTATTTACTTTAAGCTACAGGATTTATTGTACGTCAAATCTAATACAAGTCTGATATATATTAGTCTTAAAAAGAAAATATTTCTTAGACGTTCTTAGCCTATCTTTCCCTATTTTGAAATGCTTCTTTAATTCATCATCTGGCTTCATTCATTCATTCATCACTGCTGAACATAAGGCTCCCTGTATATTGCCTTAAAGAGTATTTTTCTATAGTTTTCACCCTTGGCGCGTAATTTGGGTACCCACGGGACGATATTCTTAAAGCGCCACTTATCGGCAATGAATTTACTAAGATAAATCAAGCAATACAGAAAAAAAATCCCACAGTACTTCACTTTTTTCTTATAAATATTTTTATTTATTTAGGTTTTAACTCTTAATAACTTTTTTAAATATACTTCTTATACTCTCCGTTATTTTCTAAATAGTCTGTAGTAGGACAAATTCATCTGCCTGTATTTTTTTATAGGAGTGAGGGTAAACGAGCATACGGCTCACCTGATGGTATATTATGTTAAATGCCTCCCATGAACAACTGCAACACTAGGGAAATTGCAAAATCGTTGCTGGCCTTTTAAAAAGGAGTAGGTTCTTTTCTTGAAGGACCCAAGTCGTATCGATCGGGAAAAATCTCTGGTGGTAGTCGATTCCAAAAGCAAGTTGTGCGAAGAAAACTTCTTTTAAATCGCACAGTGACGGACCGCCAGTCATCCAGATGGTATGGATGGTATCACGAAGTTTGTCGCAATGTGCGATGGTGAAATCGTGCCGCGGAATTATTCCGAACAATTTCTCGGAGCACTCTCCGTGGTAATTGCGATAAAATACCCAAAGTAACATGCAACATCTCTTCGCAGGGCCAGTGAGTCAAGCCGATCGGAAAGAGCTCGGTTGCCGACGATTCAAACAGCTCTGTGCTGGATGCGGTTAAATGGAAGGAGCTGGCACTGGGTAGCCCCAGCCCAGAGATGGGAACAGTGTGCCATGTGCGGCCAAACTGCGCCTTGTAAAGTTAGTGTCGTATAGATTATAATTATTACAAAATTCACGTAATGAGGTGGCCCTTATGCCAACATCACAGGTAAACGTTATCCATGTTTGTTTTAAATAAATGAGAGTTTATAATGTAACTTTATTTTTACTGACAGTAGATTAATCGCTAAAAATACAGACCGCGAAACTCAAAAGTCTAGATCTCAGATATGTCTTTCGAAGCTTAGTTGGAGTGATTATTAGTAGTGTTAATGACACTAGCTTTTAACGACTAATTTAAGAAACATTACATGGAAAGGCATACAAATTCATCACAACTTAGCTGTCATAAAAATGACATAAATGAATTAATTTACAAGTAAGTTAGGCCCTTATTATTTGGTTAACGGCTAATTTCAAACAGGAGGCGGTCAGTGATGATTATGACTGGACATAAAACTGAAACAAAAGATATAAAATTATACGACAGGCCATTATAAACAGAAACCTTTGCGAAAAAAGTTCTCTTGTTCTTGTCAGTCATAATTTAGTTTCAAAGTACAATTATTTAGCAGAAAAAAATACGAATTTTCCAATTTCAAACATTCCTTAAAAATTTCGAACTCAATTGATATAACATGTTTAATAATTTCATTGAAAAATGGATCTGCGTCAGTAGCGTGACATGAATTTAACAGATTTACATAGGCATCGAATAAATGATTTTAACATTAGTTAACGTTCAAACCTTTAAGGCCAAAGGTGAAAACTTTCGCACGTTATTTTCAAAGCTGATGCTTATTACGACTACAAGATATAACGTTAATTTAAAGAGTTTTAATATTTAACTTTGACTTGACCTTTTGAATTAAAGGATTATGGATTTACATATTTTGTTTTTGTACTCAAAGTATAATTAATTCTAGCCCTCGTAACAATTTAAATATTTTTATGTAAAAAATAAGTGTTAGAACGATTTTGTTTTATCATCATCACTATCATTGTAGGTCATAACAAACCTACTGTTAAACATGTACAACTAACTCCTTTTCCTTCCCTCCATCAGGTTGTCTCTACATCTTATGGGGCACCGCACTACACTAAACTGGACTTAGGAACTGCAGCTGCATCGATTAACCATTCTTACGACCAATTTCCACTTCCTATTGCCTCTTTATTTAACTAGTATTATACGCTGTCTTGTTTTAATTAATTATTTTAAATTATTTGTTGTAGTATAAGGGTGACAAACGAGTTTACAGTCCACCTGATGGTAAATGGTTGCTTCGGCCCATAGACATTACATCTATTCTTGATTACGAATCAAAAGTCAAGTGCGTTGTCATCCGTGAGGACTAAAACAGAATACCTTGTTTCCAAAAAAATGGGTCTACGGTTCTCTACACTCACCATACGAAACACAGCAGCATTAAGCTACTATTTCACGCTGGTATTCTGTGAAAGCGTGGTCCTTCTTCGGTCGAGCCGACCCATTCGGGCTACAACTATCCTACTAATACAGCTGTAGTAGTTATAAATATCGTATTTTATTTAATTTTATTTATATTTGCTTTAACTTCAAACAAGCAATGCGTGGAAACTAATCGTTCAATGGTGGACATTATATATTATGTTGTAATTAATGTATAAAAAATAAAAAGTTATAATAGAGGTCTACAGGTATTTTTTAAAATATCTTTAACCAAGTATACACTATTGTAATTCTAAAATACAAGTTAGAGGTTTTTGAGCATAATGGGTGTAAAACAAGTTTTATTCCAGCATGTTAATAACGTCCGATTATGCATTCAGCTGAGACCACAGATTCAGATACTTTAGATTCAAATTAGGTACGCTAACTGGTTAATGTTTGCAAATTATAGCTTGTTCAAAACATTTTACAATGCGTTATGCAATTTAATAAATTTGGTAGTAAACATGACAATGCAAATGATGTAAATCCTGTAACTAGTTAAAATATTTGTTTAGTTTACTTGTTTATTGTAGAGTTGCGACATTGTTATGATTTAGTTATCTGAGACTATGACGTAAATATAATAATAATAGAGTTTAAAAAAATAACACGCACGAGCTGTGTTATGCAAAATTGCATAATATTCACGTGTTTAGAAGTGGATGAAAAGTGAATTATATATATGAACATAACATACATACACATATATATACATACACGTCTACAGGTAAAGTTAATAAAATGATGTTATAAAAGCTATGTTTCACCTTAACGAGTATAGAGAGCCAGTGAACAACCAGTTGTTTCAACACTTGTTTCTTTTCAACTGACTTCTAAAAAGGATGAGGTTTTCAATTTGACCGTATTTTTTATGAATGTTACCTCAGAAATTTTTCTAGGTAAACCGATTGTGATGAATCTTTTTTATTTGAAAGCTGGTGCTTCATTATGATCCCATATAAATTTGATCAAAATATTATTAGTAGACAGACTAGTAGTTTTTGAGTTATCCCTAATAATGCTTATTTTATTGACTTCAACGACATTGATGATGTTCTCATTTTATATTGAAGTCGAATTTACCACTTGTTTTCTTTCTACATCCCCATCACGATGTGAGAAATAGTTTTTAAATAATTATTATAGAATAGTACACAATTTTTTATCGTCGCCGTCCGTTAATATGAGTAATAAAGTTGTATTTTACCAATATATCTCGAGGGCTGGACAAACAACTTAACTTAACCATTTTTCGCTGTCTTTGGAAACTTCTCCTTTCGAAAATAAGTTTGTACTCCTTCTTTTTTATTTTTTCAAATATTTTTAATAATATTATTACTGCAAAAACTGACAGCTTTACATGTAGAGTCCATATGGATAAGGAACGGGATTATAAATGACGTCTCGTCGATACCGTACCGTCAACATCCACAGTACCAAAAGTGAACACGCTCTAATAAGGGTGTGTAATTAGGTTGGTGAGAAATTTTCTACTAATAGGAAATATTTGTAAAGAATTGTATACTTAAGTAGGTACATTAATTTTAAAATAACATTAATAACTAGCGACCTGCTTTTGCTTTGTCTGAGTGGGATCTATTTATATGGCAATATTTAGACTTAAGATAATCAATAAAGTAGGTACACTAATTTTAAAATAAATTAATAACTAGTGACTTGCTTTGGCTTTGTCTGAGTGGGATCTATTTATGTGGCAATATTTAGACTTAAGATAATCAATAAATGGGGGGATAAGTCGCTCGCGTCCGGAGGCTTCGACCACCTAATCCTAGGCCCACCCTACACGTTTCCCCCCGGGTGGTGCTAAAAAAGCGACAAAGCCGAAAGAACAGACTCGGCTACTCGCCGTGTGGTAGCGGCGTAAAATATGCCACGCCCTAGTTTTCGCACCATGAGGCAAAAAGTAAAAAGAAATGGCCCCGAGTTCCCGGCGCCCCTTTAATGGGGCAGGGGTGCGAAGAATCTCCGGGAGGAAAACCGGCGACGAGGTTCGCCACCCGTCACGTTCTGTCTCCCAAAGAGGCGAAAAGTGGATTGCAGAGGCCCGTCTGGCTACGTTGAATGTATGTGGGGCAATGAATGATAAAATGGATGAAGTATGCGATATGACGTATGATAGAGGAATAGATTTATTATGTGTAAATGAGACGAAAAGGAAGGGGAAGGATGTCACTGCACATGGCATGTATACCGCATACTGGTCTGATGTAGACGAGATCGAGCGGGCATGCCAGGGAGTAGGTATCATCCTTTCAAAACGAATGGGCCAATGTGTGAAAGAGTATGAATGTGTAAGCCCAAGACTGCTATGGATACGAATGAAAGTGGGCTTAAAGAAGTTGTTTGTGTTAGGGGTCTACGCCCCAGACATGTCTAAGCCCACTTATATCCGGGAGCAGTTTTGGGAAATGGTAAGGATGGTGTTAATGAAGTGTAAGGGAAATGAAAATATTATTATGCTAGGAGATTTTAATGGAAGGGTTGGGGTGAGGAGGCTTGGTTATGAAAGGATATTGGGAACGTTTGGTGATGAAAGTATAAATGAGAATGGTGAAAGCCTCCTCACCGTATGTGTGGAAAGGAATCTTTTTGTGACGAACACTTTCTTTCGTCATAAGAAGATTCACATGTATACTTGGGAAAGAGGTGATGATAGAAGCATGATAGATTTCATAACTGTGGATGAAAGAATGAGGAGCGCAGTGGTGGATACAAGGGTTTACCGGGGGTCCAACGTAGGGACGGACCACTACCTGGTCTTATGCTGAATTAGGGGTTTATTCAGACGTTGGCGGCATAGGACATCTGTGTCTACCACTGCGTTACAGCGTATAAGAATTGAGAGGTTACAGGATGAAGATGTGAAAGACAAGTACAAATGCAGACTGAGAGAAAATATAAGTAATTTGGATGAGTTGTGTGAGAATGAGTTATACTTGGAGAATGTGTGGCATAATGTTAAGAAAGGTTGAGTGGATGCAGCTACCGAAGTATGTGGTGTTAGTAAGAGAACGAATGAAAGGAAAGACAATTTACTAGCGACCAAAGCTGGTAATTCTGGCGGTAAGAATGATGAGAATTAAAGAAAAAAAGGCAGAGTTTAAACGTTTAAATAAGAGAGTAAAAGAATTAGTTGAAAGGAAAAAGCAAGAAAGAATGGATAGGAATGATAGAAGAATATCGGATAACTTCCAGGCAAATATTAAAATGTTCTGGAAACTCGTAAGAAATACCAGGGGACTTTCAAAACAGCCTAGATTGAATGCGATACGAGACGAGAATGGCTGTATCCTGAATGATGAAGTGTTGAGTCTAAAGAGATGGAAGGAATATTTTGAAAGCGAATTTATGAGTGAGGAGAAGTGTGAACTAAATGAAATAGAAATTCCGATAGAAGATGAAAGAGATAGGGAGATAAGTATAGATGAAATAATGAAAGCAATGAAAGGTATGAAAGTAGGTAAGGCAGCCGGATATGATAGAGTTTCACTCGAAATGCTAAGGGCTGGAGAGGACGTGGTGGCAGGCCTGCTGTACACCTTGTTTTATGTTAATTTATGTTGGGAACTAAAGCGGGTACCGGGAGACTGGTGCAAAGCCGTGATAGTCCCAATATATAAGGGAAAAGGGTCACAGCAGGACTGTAAAAACTGCCGTGGTATCAGCCTTCTTAGCATTGTGGGAAAACTGTATGCTAAAGTACTAATTGAAAGAGTTATGAAAGAAACTGATGAAAAAATTTGGGATGTGCAAGCGGGATTTAGAAAGGTACAGATCAAGTCTTTTCCATGCGCATGATCGCGGAGAAGTTTTTGGCGAAAAACCAAAAAGTTTTTTTGTGCGTTCATGGACTTGGAAAAGGCTTATGACAGAGTGGACAGGGATGTGTTATGGCAAACGCTGAACGCATTTAGGTTGAGCGCTGGTTTGATACAGGCATTAAAGTCTCTGTATAGGGACTCGAGTGCTTGTGTTAGAATCAACGGGGTCTACTCGGACTGGTTTGGCATCCATAAAGGTGTCAGACAGGGCTGTGTAGCTTCCCCGTGGCTGTTCAACCTATTTATGGACAGCTGTTTGGAAAATTTGAAAGATGAAGAATGCGGGTTAAGAATGGGTGAGTTAACCATCAAATGCCTTTTGTACGCCGATGATCAAGTCATACTTGCGTCGTCGGCGGCCGAGTTGCAAATGATGGTTACATTAATGAACAGGTCATTAAAAGAAAGGGGAATGAAAGTGAACGCAAGTAAGACGAAAGTGATGGTTTTTGAAAGAGATGAAAGCAAAACGGTATGTGAAATAAGAATAGAAGGAGAGTTAATTGAGCAAGTGGATGAGTTCGTATATTTGGGATGTGTATTCAGCAGGGATGGGAGATATGATAAGGACATTGAACGACGAGTGAATGCAGGAAATAAAGTAAATGGGGCTCTACACTCTATTGTGAAAAGTCAGAATGTGTCAAAAAAGGCACGTATGGCAATTCACAGTGCTGTATTAGTCCCTACTTTAACGTATGGTAGTGAAAGTTGGGTGTGGCAGAAGAAGCACGAGAGTAGAATAAATGCAGTAGAAATGCGGTCGCTAAGGAGTATGTTAGGGCTGAATCTGAGTGACAGGGTGAGAAACTGTGTGATAAAAGAAGAGTGTGGTTTGCAAGATGATGCGGTGACCAGGATTAAGAAAGGAATGCTTCGGTGGTTTGGTCATGTAGAAAGAATGAATGCGGAAAGACTGACAAAGCAAATATATGTTGCAGAATTGAATGGAAGAGTCGGAAAGGGACCTCCTAGGCGGAAGTTTGTCGACCAAATTGGCGATATACTAAAAATGGGCCAAATTAAGAGTAGCCTTAACCGACGAGCATGTATGCGTAGGTATATGGATGTGGAAGAGGCGAGAAAGGTATGTCAGGATCGTGCTAAATGGAAGTCTGTAGTCTCTGCCTACCCCTCTGGGTGACAGGCGTGAGTGTTTATGTTATTATGTATGTTATAATCAATAAAGTAGGTACATTAATTTTAAAATAAATTAATAACTAGTGACTTGCTTTGACTTTGTCTGAGTGGGATCTATTTATGTGGCAATATTTAGACTTAAGATAATCAA
Organism: Parnassius apollo; assembly: GCA_907164705.1. Taxonomy (NCBI): domain Eukaryota; kingdom Metazoa; phylum Arthropoda; class Insecta; order Lepidoptera; family Papilionidae; genus Parnassius; species Parnassius apollo. The sequence continues at coordinate 463,699 of CAJQZP010000969.1, read as the reverse complement.
TAAAGTAGGTACATTAATTTTAAAATAAATTAATAACTAGTGACTTGCTTTGGATTTGTCTGAGTGGGATCTATTTATGTGTCAATATTTAGACTTAAGATAATCAATGAAGTAGGTACATTAATTTTAAAATAAATTAATAACTAGGGACTTGCTTTGGCTTTGTCTGAGTGGGATCTATTTATGTGTCAATATTTAGACTTAAGATAATCAATGAAGTAGGTACATTAATTTTAAAATAAATTAATAACTAGTGACTTGCTTTGGCTTGTTGAGTGGGATCTATTTATGTGGCAATATTTAGACTTAAGATAATCAATAAAGTAGGTACACTAATTTTAAAATAAATTAATAACTAGTGACTTGCTTTGGCTTTGTCTGAGTGGGATCTATTTATGTGGCAATATTTAGACTTAAGATAATCATTAAGATAATCAATAAAGTAGATTCTACTTGAATCTTTAAATTTTTCGGATAAAATTAAATCTAGATCACTCCTGGTTTGAGAAATTTTGTTACAATCGGTTCAGACATTTCGAAGAAAAACAAGGACAGACAGGCAAACGAAAATTTTAAGAGTGACTCATGTATCATAATCAGTTGTGATAACTAGTAACAAATTTCATAGGCAACGTAGCTCGATTCTCCTCGGCACAAATTAAATTGTTAATTCTCTAGTTCACAAGCCTTTTTTAATATTAGTAGGCGAGTAGGTAGGTCAGTAGGATTTTTTCTTGCATCGTGGTTGCCTAGTGGTTGAAATTGAAGAGTAATTATTATTTTTTTAGATTTGTAAATTAAGCAAGCGGAATTTCACTTTAAACTGCACATTACAATATAACTAATATATAATATACTCGTATAAAACGCAGTTTGATCATAGAATAAATTGTTTACCATTTAGTTCAAGAGGAATCGGCACATGAGTAATTGTCCCGTTTGAAAATAACAATTACTTCCAATTGAAAAAGAATCGGTTTAAACATTAATTTAATCTAACTCACTCCTGATTCGAAAATTTTTGTTTAAATCGGTTCAGCCATTTTGAAGAAAAGCAAGAACAGACAGACAGTTAAAAGAAAATTTTAAAAGTAAATATTTATGAAGAAAACTTTTAGCACTCTCACAAATTAGTGAAACAGAACTGAATTTTTTTTTGTAGTTTACGGTATATTGTTATCAATGATGCCAACAAAAATGTTATACTTCATACATTATTATTTTTATAGAGAAAACACTTTTTGTGGTTTAAGAAATTTGTTTCTCATAAAAATAGAACATTCATTTGTCTGAGAAACAGGATTGCCTTAACAGATAAATATGTTTACATCGAAACAAGTGCTGGAGCGACATTATTTGATAACAAATTAACATAAAATATAAAACAAAAATGTGGGTAAGTAAAAAACAATTACATCAACAGCAAACGATTCAAAACATTGCACATTATAGAATATTATTCTAACATCGAGTAGCAAATACTATGGTCTTATTACGTGTCGAAAATCGAAGCACGTCTATTACTGTCGTAAAATATCAATTCATATAACTAGTAGTTAACGTAAGTTTAAAATGTAAAGATTTATTTTGTTGCTGATGATTTAGACATTCTCATTTAGATTCGATTATACTGCTTTTAAAACTTTATTATTGAATCCGTATAGTTAAGGATTATTACATTGCGTATATAGTTTAAAATAAAATTATTTATGTACTTAGAATAAAAGGCAAATTATATTTATATTGTATCTAAAATTATTAATTTATTAGAATTACTAGATAGGAATATAATATAATTATGTAATATTATGTATATTAGTTTCTTAGAAGAAAAATTATAAAATTACATTATATATAATTACTTTAAGATTTTACTATATTATTACGTTGTAAGAATTATTTATTGTGTTTTAAATTTTCTTGTGTAAATATAACAATAATATATATTAATTAGTCATATAGTCAGATTATAATAATTGACTAGGTTATATTGTATTATAGGTATTACACTGAATATTCTGATATTAGATTATGTTATTAATGTAATGTATAAAAGTTTGGAACATAAACACGCATATACATATACATACGTAGACATACATACATACGTACACATGTGTATACATACATTTACACATAAATTTTATTTTTTATCTACCTAACTGTTGTAAGTCGTACTTTTTAATTATTTTTCCTTTCCATCTATGGGTTTTCAGATTGAGTGACTATTATGTAAGTGTAGAAAAATGCGATTAAATTTTTACTTACTGAAGAAATTAATCAACTACGTTTATCAGAAGTTCTTACCAAAAGTAACCACTTACCTTTTGGATGATCCCTATTCATATTCATTCAAAAAAATCCATTAATGGAATCTTTACTTTTTTAGTTAGATTAAAGCTTTATTGTTTACGATTTTTATCTCACAATTAATATAAAAACGGGGTAAGTAATCCATCCAACCATTACAGTTTAAAGAAGTCCACTGCTAAACATAGGCCTCTTTCATAGGTTGCCTCATTTTGTAACAGTTGCCACGCTTGGCAAGCGGGTTGGAAAATTGCAGTTTTTATTATTTTGAGCTGTAATCAGGAACATGCAGCAGCCCATCTTCTGTTTCATTTTCCCTCTGTCGCCTCTTACAACATGATGATAAATAATATATTGTTACGAGCTTGGGGTTTGTGACATTAAAAACTGCCGATTGAATTACCAAAATTGATACTTTAATTACCAAACACCAATTACAACTTAAAACAAACTAATAATAAAACATAATTCGCAGTTGTAACGCTACGAAGTAACGCTTCGGTCGCTGTCCTTACTGGCCATATATAGGGCCTTTTCCACTAAAACAACTAGAACGTTCGAGCACATACCGTTCCCGACCGACCAGGTCTCTAGAAAGCTCTCCTAGTTCTGCTACTCAATTCCAGTGGCATTCATTATGGCGCGCGACACTGCCCCCTCCTAAGACATGCTCGTCCCGAGCATTATCGGCCCCATAATAACGCGGCAGTCAATCCACATGGTCGATCTTAAGAGTACTTCTTGCACCTTTTCTGTATCCGGTAGATTACGTCATTGATCCTTGTCACAATCCGGTACGGTCCATCTTATTTAGTTTGAAGCTTAGGAGATTTTGCTTTGCTGTGGACTGGATTGTGCAACCATACTTTGTTCTTGTTTTATGAGTGTCTTAGTTCTTGTTTTATAAGAATACTTGAGACTAAAAATTTCTTCATTGATCGCTGTGAATCTCCAAAGGTACTCCAAAACAACAAAAAATCATTAACTAGTTTAGCTGCAACTGTTAAAGCTTCTTGATTTGGAATGTCAAGGATTTCTGACCACTTAGTGAGGTAATCCATCACAAACATGAAATATTTGTTACCACTTTCACTTTTCGGAAACGGCCACGCAACTTCAAGCGCTATCCTCTCCCAGAGTACGCCAACATTGTACAATTTCAATGCACCTCTACTACGAGTTCGAGATCTCTTCACAGACGCACAACTTGTATGTGTACGTGTGTTCTCGACATTGTCTCGACAGTGGACCCAGTATGCTCGAATCTCCAGTAGAGTTCCTTTCACTCCCAGTTAGCCTCCTGAACTTATATATAACGATATATAACGACGAACGATACTTTAGCTTTCAGGATAACCATTTGCAAATGGCAACTCTCTCCTCGACTATTTTCCCGTTCGCGGCACAGGACTCCATCCTGAATCAGCAAGTTGTCCCGTTGGGCCCGATTTTCGTGGTCGAACTCATCGCTGAGACGTCGTACCACTTGGGCTTGGGAGTACTGGCCTTCATCCATTCCAGAATTGGCTTCATGTCCGAATCTTCCCGCTGTGTACGTTGTAGGCTGTCCTTCTACTCGTTGCTGAGGTGGTCTGTCCTGAACATCCCCACAGATACCACTTCCAATATTACCTTCTTGCCTAGTACAATGCTTGCAATCTTCAGGGAAAGGCCTTCTTGACAATGAATCCGCGTTGTCATAAGATTTCCCGCTGCAATGTTCTATCACAAAGTTAATTAATAGAATTAGGCGTTACTTTGCAGAAATCCACTATAATAAAGATATTAATAGTGTTACGAGCTTAGGGTTCGTGACAATAAATATTGCCGATAGAATTACCAAAATTAACACTTTAATTCACTTTACACTACCTAATTAAAACTTAAAAGACACTAATAATTAATCACACTGATTCACTTTATTTCGCTCCGAAGCATCGCTTGTCTCGCCAAATTCAATACTGCCCCGATCGCGGCAGGGGGGGGGGGGGGGTTTTTTCCAAAAACCTTTTTTTGTTTTCTTTGAGCCGATCGCGTATTGCAGCGCCTTTAAATACACTTTTTTCACCGAAACATCCAGAATATTCAAGTAAATACGCGCGCCAACCGACCAGGCGCCGAAAGTTCGAGTGTGGGGCTTCTAGAAAGCTTAGTTCTTCAATTAGATACTAGATGGCGCTGTTGGTTGAAAGATTAGTCATGTCATTTTCTGGAAAGCTCTCCTCGCTCTGTTACCCGACACTAGATGGCGCTAGTGTCAGACGTCAACTTAGGCGCGCAACACTGCCCCCTCCTAAGAAATGCTCGTCCCGAGCATTATCGGCCCCATAATAACGCGCCAGGCAAGTCACATGGATGATCTTAGGAGTCACTCTTGCACCTTTTTGTATCCGGTAGGTTACATCGTTGATCCTGGTCACAATCCGGTACGAGCCGTCCCATTTAGTTTGAAGCTTAGGAGATTTCCCTTTGCTGCGGACTGAATTGTGCAACCACACTAGTGAACCTTCGTCGAACCCTTTGTTGTTCATTTTGCGGTCATACCGGCTTTTCATCTTTTCGGACATTTGCTGGCCCGATTGTCTGACGTGCTGTAAATGTCATTCACTTTGTTCCGCAAGTCATTTGCATAATCGGTTATACTGCGTGAGGCATCAGGTGGTATCCCGGTGATCAGGTATGCAGGCAGCCGTTATTCTCTTCCAAAGTTTGCGAAAGCTGGTGTCACTGATATACTTGCGTGAACAGTGCTTCGATATGACAACAAAAACGGTTGTATGTGCCAATCTCGTTGCCGATTGTCTACAACTTTTGTTAGGTACCTCTCCTATGTTTGATTAAATCGTTCTACCGTTCCATCAGATTGCGGGTGATAAGAAGTCATTCTTGTTTTATAATTACCCATAACTCGGCAAGTTTCCTGCAATATTTGAGACTCAAAATTCCTTCCTTGATCGCTGTGAATCTCTAAAGGTACTCCAAAACGACAGAAGACTTCATGACCTAGTTTATCTGTAACTGTTGAAGCTTCTTGATTTGAAATGGCGAAGACTTCTGGCCACTTAGTGAAGTAATCCATCACAACCATGAAATACTTGTTACCGCTTTCACTCTCCGGAAACGGCCCCGCCACGTCAATGGCTATTCTCTCCCATTGTGCACCAACATTGTACAACTTCAATGCACCTCTACTACGAGTCTGAGGTCCCTTTACAGCCGCACAACTTGTACATTTGCGACACCAGTCCTCGACATCGTTTCGACAGTGAACCTAGTAAAACCGTTCTCGGATCTTCAGTAGAGTTCGTTTAACTCCCAGATGGCCTCCTGAATAATCATTATAGTACAGCTGTAGAACATCCGGTACTTTGGCTTTAGGGACAACCATTTGAAAATGACAGCTGACTCCCCGAAAATTTTCCCATTTACGGCACAGAACTCCATCCTGAAGCAGCAAGCTGTCCCACTGGGACCAATAGCTTTTAGTGTTCGAACTCATCGCTGAGACGTCGCTCTACTTAGGCTTGGGTACACTGACCTTCATCCATTGCAGAATCGGCTTGATGTCCGGATCTTCCTGCTGTGCACGTTGTAAGCTGTCCTTCCAATCGTTGCTGAGGTGGTCTGTTCTGAGCATCCTCACGGATACCACTTCCTTACTCTCTTGCCTAGTACAATGTTTGAAATCTTCAGGACAAGGTCTTCAGGAAATGTCGCTTCTCCTCGGTTAGCTTATGCAGAGGTGTGGCTATATCTGCAAAGTTCTTCACAAATCGCCAGTAATAGGAGCACAAATCCAAAAATGCTCTAACCTGCATCTTGTCTTTTGGAACCGGCCAATCATTGACAGCTGCGATTTTCTCCGGATCCGTGCGGATACCTTCTTCCGACACTACATACCCCAAAAAGTTTACTTGCCGTTTGAATAGTGAACATTTCTTCGGACTCAACTTGAGGTTGGCATTCTGAATCTTCATGAGCACGCGTTCCAGGTTTTGAAGGTGTTTCTCAAACGTACGGCCTACGATGATGATGTCATCCAAGTAGACCAGACAGGCATCGCCAATTAGCGCGGTAAGTACAAGTTCCATTAGCCTTTCAAACGTTGCTGGAGCATTGCACAACCCAAACGGCAATACTTTAAATTGCCACAGACCCTTTCCCGTCGAGAACGCAGTTTTCTCCTTGTCCTTAGGGTCAATTTCAACTTGCCAGTAGCCACTTTTTAGATCCAGCGTGCTAAACCACTTTACTCCTGTAAGCATGTCCAGCGTATCATCAATTCTTGGCAAGGGATAGCTGTCCTTCTTCGTAACGTCGTTCAGACGGCGGTAGTCAACACAAAACCGCATGCTGCCATCCTTCTTCTTTACCAGCACCACGGATGAACACCATGGACTAGAGGAAGGTGCAATAACACCATCCTTCACCATTCCTTCAATCATGGTTTCTACTTCCTTTTCACGTGCTACCGGCAATCTTCTTGGCCGCTGACGGATAGGCAATTCTTCTCCTGTGTTTATTTTGTGTTGAACTAAGCCAGTTTTTCCTATGTCAGCATCGTTTGATGAGAATACATCGGCGTACTTGAGTAAAAATTTCTTTGCCTTGACCATTTCGTTCGGGGAGAGAACGCTGCGACAGTCTTCCAAAAGTGGGGTCACTCTCGTTTGTGCATTCTTGCTAGGGGTCTCACTCGATAGATATTGGCACCGACGTAACCAGTTCACTTCCTCACAAGTACCAATCAGCGTGTTTTTTCTATAATCTGTTCCCGGTCACAAAGGTTCAGCAAACGTACTCCTGAGATGTCAGTGGTTCTGACCAAGGTTCGAGCTACTTTCCATGGAAGGTCGTTGTTTACCCTTTCCACAAGTACACAACGGTGAGCTTTCCCAGCGTTTTGAGGAAGATTAACCGGCACAATCGTTTCCGATCTCGGTGGAAGAACAATCCTCTTAATGCTGTACACGTTCCCTGGTGACGCACCTTCCATAAAAAGTTACTCCTGTCCACATTTCAAAACACCTTACTTAACGTCGATCTCACAACAATTATTCCTTATAAAGTCTAGGCCCAGGATTCAGTCGTCCATTATATCAGCCACGATGACATTATGCAGGTAGATCACGTTGCCTAGCTTCAACTCCATCTCCTTCTCTCCACGGACGGGTATACGCTGACCGGTGGCTGTTACCAAATTAATGCGTTCTCGGTTGTATGCGGAGTCCCCAAGGAACTGACTTATAAGTTGGGAACTAACAACCGTATGAGAGGCTCCAGTGTCTATGGTCAGTTACACGGCATTCCGTTGACCTCGCCCTTGATGATTAGACTGTTCCCATCATGGGTTTGTGGGATTTGGGGCTCTTTTAACATCAGCCAGCATCCGCCCCGCAGTTCTGGCTTTTACTCTTTTCCCTGCTTATGCTGGGCGGTGCTGTTGGCCGCACTACCCTCTTGAGATCGTTCACCTTCCGTTTCTTGGGTTCGCTTAGGGCAGCTGGATCGAAGATGGCCCCTTTTTCCACAGCCATAGCACCTAGGGCTGTATCCTTTGTTTCGGTCGCGAACTGTAGCTTCCGCAACCTCCCTGACGCGATGGGAACGATGATCCTGCCGCACGGCTTCTACCTCCAGTGCATGGGCCAAGGCGTCCTTAAGCATCTCGTGGTGCCAGAGCCTCACAGCAGCTCTGACTTCCAGGTCGCGGATGCCGTCGATGAATGTCTGCACCAGGTTCCCTTCAATGAGCGCAGGTACAGACCGGTATGCTTTTCGCACCAGCTTCTCCACCTCTAGAGCCCACTGCTGCAGGTTTTCGTCGATGCGCTGCACGCGATCTTTAAGCTGCGCACGAAAGACGTGTTCCAAGTGGGCGTCGCCATAACTCGCCTCCAATGCCTCAAGGAGTTGCTCATAAGTCACTTCCTCACCGAGAGCTTCCAGAACTGTTAAGGCCTGGTCGCGCAGGCCTAGTGTGAGAGCAGTCATGGCCTGACTTTTATTCCAGCCGTTCGCCTTCATAACAGCCTCGAACTGGATTTTGTAGGCTGCCCAGGAAGAAGTCCCGTCGAACGGTGGCACCTTGAACCCACGTAGCGAAGGTGTTGCAGCTACTACGGGAGCTGTAATTTCATCTCCCAGTTTGAGGTTATCCAGCGTTTTCTTCACGTCAGCCATCACGTTGTCAACCCGATTGTTCACTTGGTCGATTCGGGATTCAGCTTTCTCGATTCGGGTTTCAGCTTTCGCGATTTGGGTTTCAGCTTCTGACAGGCGGTTGTCATGCTGAGCAACCCTATTCTTCACCTCATTTATCTCCTTCCCGAAGGTAGCGTGAAGGTCCTTCATGAGGAACATCTGCTATTCCAACCGACAGGCCTGTTCCTCTTGTCTGCCCCGCAGCTGCTCTTCCAACCGACGGGCCTTTTCCTCCTGTCCGTGCTGCAGCTGCTGCAGCATCACCATCAGAGCACCTAAATCAGGTGCTGCAGATGCAGGAGCTATTGATGGGCCGACCTCCGTGGCCTGCGGCTGACCCTCCGACCACGTTGCACCACCAGATTTTCTCTGGTCCGTCTCCTGCTGGCGTTGACTTCGGGTACGGACACGCTCCGTTTCCTCCTTAGGTAAAATCGGCATGATTTAATCCCACTTCTGACACCAATTAATACGAGCTTGGGGTTCGTGACAATAAAAATTGCCGATAGAATTACCAAAATTTACACTATAATTCACTTTACACTAATTAAAACTTAAAAGACACTAGTATTTAATCACTCTGATTCACTTTATTTCGCTCCGAAGCTTCGCTTGTCTAGCTAAATTCAATACTGCCCCGATCGCGTATTGCAGCGCCTTTAAATACACTTTTTCACCGAAACATCCAGAATATTCAAATAAAAACGCGCGCCAACCGACCAGGCGCAGAAAGTTCGAGTGTGGGTCTTCTAGAAAGCTTAGTTCTTCAATTCGATACTAGATGGTGCTGTTGGTTGAAAGTTTAGTCATGTCATTTTCTGGAAAGCTCTCCTCGCTCTAGATGATCTTACCCGACACTAGATGGCGCTAGTGTCAGACGTCAACTTAGGTGGAACAATAGTTACTTTGCAACCATCCGCTCAATTAAGTAAAATGATATGTCTTACCTAGTTTGAAGAGCACCTCCCGACCTCCCTCAATTGCGTGCACTAATCCTGTCACCACTAATCTCAATACCACTACTCCCAACACCACTACTCTCGACACTAATTATTGACCAAACATAAATAACATCATTAATTGAGCGGATGGTTGCAAAGTTTATAACGTGGTAGAGCCATGCTGCAATTATATTAGTAGTATAGTTGTAGCACGAATGGGTCGGCTCGACCGGGGAAGGACCACGCTCTCACAGAATACCAGCGTGAAATAGTAGCTTAATGCTGCTGTATTTCGTATGGTGAGTGTAGAGAACCGGAGACCCTTTTTACTGGAAATGAGGCACTCCATCTCAGTCCTCACGGGTGACAACGCATCTGCATTTTGATTTGTAATGGAAGATAGATGTAGATGTCTATGGGCCGCAGCAACCACTTACCATCAGGTGGACTGTGTGCTCGTTTGTCACCCTATCCTATAAAAAAAAAGTAACTATTATTATCACAAAGTTGTATTCCTGCAGTAGTTCAATCTATCTTGCAACTTATTCTTCTGGGTTTTTGAACAGCAATAGCCATTTTAGTGCAGCATAGTCAGTTCGTAAGTGAAATTTCCGCCCCAGTAAATATTTGCTAAAATGCTGCAACGACTTTACCACAGCTAGCAATTCCCGTATTGTGACACAGTAGTTCCTTTTCGGTTTTGACAACGATTTGCGGAAGTACGCTGTCACAACCTCTTGATCACCATTCTGTTGAGACAACACACTGCCAAGTCCTATATCACTTGCGTTTGTGTCAACTCTAAATTCCTTGCCCGGATCAAGGTATCCCAAAAATTGGTGTTTTACACAGACGGTCCTTGAGCTCCTAAAATGAATCATAACTTTCATCCCAGCAGAAATGTCGCCTCTCTTCGGTTAGCTAGTGCAAAGGTTTGGTTATATCCATAAAGGTCTTAACAAATCAATTGATAACACTAACATATCAAATTAATACAATTACTTAAAATTATTAACACAAGTGCAACAATTACTTAAAGGTAAACTCCGCATGCATATAACTTTATAAAAAAACTGAAAAAACAATAAGTTGTTCCTCAACTAAAATTAAATACATATTTATTAGTAAGATTAGTGCTGCATAAACTAAAAAAAAAACTTAAAAAAACTAAGAAATCTATTTTAATTTACGCTATTAACTTATACAGTAACGGAGACACTTAGAGAATGTTTTGGGTGAGTTAAAGTGAATGTTGATTTGATCGCTATATCCATTAATAACTTTGCAGAACCTGGCATAAGGAGAATTATTTCTCAAGACAGTTCTTCTTAATGGTGGACTAAGTGGTGCAATAGAGCTGCGAGGTAATCTTGAAGGTACACGAAACTTAAAAAGTTCCATTAAACTGGGGCAATTAAATGTAGAATTAAATATTTTATGTACAAAAACTGCATCATTATACTTTCTGCGACTTTCTAAGGTTTCTAAATTAAAATGATGCAATTTACTATTATAGGACCGTAGCTTTTTTGCTTTACCGACAGAAAATGCTAGATGCCAGAGGAACCGCTTTTGAACACGTTCGATACGTAATGAATGTGTAGCATAGTGTGGTCTCCAGACCACAATACAATATTCCAAAATATTACGAACTAGACTGTTATAAAGAAATATTTTGGTTTTGAAATGCATATTTTTCAAGTTCCTTATGACAAAACCCAACATTTTAGATGCTTTCATAATTATGTTATCCAAATGGGGTACAAAAGTAAATTTTTTATCATATATTACGCCAAGATCCCGAATGGTCTCTACTTCCCTAATTTTAGTATTATGAACAAAGTAATTTACATGTATTAAAGTTTGTTTTCTGGAGTATTTAACACGATAATATTTACTTGTATTTAAGTCCATTCTGTTGTTGCAGCACCATTGGATTAGTCTATCAATGTCACTTTGTAATAATTTAGTATCATCATCACTCTTAATTATTCTCATAAATTTTAAGTCATCAGCATATAAAAAATATTTTGAATACAGAAAACATTTTTTAATATCATTTATGAAAAAAAAGTCCAAATGAGAACCCTGAGGAACACCGGAACTTATAGTTTTAGTACTTGATTGAAAACCATTAATTGCACAACTAAGAAGGTCCTTTGCACTAAATACGAATTCAACCGTTTGAGTAACGAGCCACAAATCCCGTAGGCACACAACTTAGAAATCAAAATCTTATGCGAAACCTTGTCAAAAGCTTTGCTAAAGTCGGTATAAATAACATCAGCCTGATGGCCCATGTCAATAGCTTCGTACAAGAATTCCGTAAAAGGAACTAAATTCGTACTAGTGGACCGAGACCTGAAGAACCCATGCTGATGGTCACTTATATAGAGGCTTAAATGCTGTTGAAGATGATGACAAATCAACGACTCAAATACCTTGTCAAAGGTTGACAAAATTGAAATGGGTCTATAATTGGAAATTATATCGATATTTGACGACTTATGTATGGGAAATACTTTTGCTATTTTCCATTTTGAAGGAAACATCCCAGATGCTAAAAACAAGTTGCAAATTACTTTTAAAGGATATATCAATTCCGAAGCACATTCTTTTATAAAAATTGGTGGTATTTCGTCTGGCCCTGCGCCTTTATTACAATCTAGTTCTTTGAGTTTTTTTTTAAATTGTATCATATTCTATTTTTGGATTTGAGAGACATAAGCTGTTATTTACTAGTGATTGTAAGTAATCGGACATGCATTTGTCATAACTATCATCATCCTCTAGGCTATAAACGGAAGAAAAGTAAGAAGCAAACATTTCAAATATAACTGAACTATCTGAGCTGGAAGATGATCCATCGATCATGGTTGTCGGAAATGTATTTGACCCAACCCTCTTGTCTTTCACCAAAGTAGTTTGGGATTTTTCGAGAGTGTATCTTCACATTTTTGCAGATAGCGATTGTGACACTTAGTTGCTAAGTTTCCACAACGCTTGCCTGTAAGTTTTAATTCGATTCTATCTAATGGATTTTTATATTTATTATATCGCTTCCGTATCCTGTTTTTTTCATTCAATAATTTAATAAGTTTATGATCAAACCAGGATGGAAATTTGTAAGTTTTCGATTTATAATGTGGTAAAAAATTTTGTACTGCTATGTATAATATTTCGTAAAAGATCTCTAGAAACTCATCCACATCACACAGTCCTTCAAACTTCTCTACCCAATTTATTTCTCCTAAAAATTTACGGATTAATTCGTAATTTGCTTTATAAAAATTTGGTCTCTTATTATTGATATTATATGGTAATCTAGTTTCATTATCTCCGTGAATCACAATATTAAGAGGTGGATGTTGTAAATCAATTTTACTTAAAGCATCAATAGTTTTGCTTACACTACAAGATGAGATCGTTGTTAAAACAAGATTAAGTATACAACCGGCTATATTAGTCATACGATTGTATTGAATGAGGTTGTTAACGTTAGCAAAATTTATCAATGTTTGGCTAAGATTTAGTATTGAAGTATAGGTTTGGTTTCCTATAAGACTCCAATCTTCATTACTTAAGTTGAAATCCCCCACAATACAAACATGTGAGTTTACAATCTGTTCAAAACGTTATTGCAATGATTTATACAGTGTGTCCGGTCACGGACTAGCGATATTCTAGGTACTTATAATACAGCTATTTTAATACAAAAATACACTACACACTGAGGTCTAATCCCCTCCCCCTCTATGTGGCAGCCATTTTGTTTTCTCTTTGAGATATTCTCTACGTGTTTACAAAAATATTCATATCTCTCAAAGTTTTGGTTTTACTGAGATACAAACTAGCCTCATTCGAAGGACAACAATATTGTCTATCGTTTCCGTTACCAAAAAAATTAATCACATACTCGTATCTTTAAAGAAAAAAAAATACTTCAAATAAATATCAAAAATTATGCTAATCGGCAAATTATTGTAAATCTTGTATTTTGGAACCGGCCAATCTTTGACAGCGGCGATTTACTTTGGATCCGTGCAGATATCTTCTTCCAACACTACATACCCCAAAAAGCTAACTTGCAGTTTAAATAGTGAAGGAGGCTACAAGGCGGACGAGACGGTCAGAGAGGCCTAAGTCGTACAATTTGTAGATAAGGCCCTCGTGCCAGACTCTGTCGAATGCCTTGGCAATGTCGAAAAAGACCGCGATGGTCTTTCGACGGCGAGGATAAAAACCGCTGAGGATATATTCCACTGTGTGGTGAACTTGCTGGGGGCACGAGTGTTTGTCTCGAAATCCGAATTGTTGAGGGATGACAAGAGGGTCGCCGTCTGTGGGAAACAAATGGCTCATGCGCACGAGAATAACTCGTTCGAAGAGTTTGCCCTGAGGAGGCTCATGGGACGGTGATTGGATGGGAGGTGGTGAGATTTGCCTGCCTTGGGAATGCCAATGACAGTTGCCTCTTTCCAAGAGGTGGGAAAGTAACTGAATTCGAAGCAGGCGTTGAAGATTATGGCCAATAAGGCGATCACCTGCCCCGAAAAGTGTTTGAGGGCTTGGTTGGAGATGCCATCCGCACCCGGTGCTTTTTTTGGACTTAAGTCCTTTGATGGTAGATGAGATCTCATCTTTGGACACAGTGATAGGGTCAGAGGCGGTGGTGGGTGAGTTCGGGCGACGGACCTCGTCCACCACTAGTTGAATACGTAGGGCGTCAGTGGGTTGTGAGCTGGGAGAGCATTGAGCGGCGACGCTGTCGGCGAAGTACTCAGCCTTTTCTTCGTCCTCGAAGGCAATAGAGCCGTCGGGACGAGACAGAGGGGGAGTATGCTTCAGCGTCTATCCGGAGGGTTCTCGCCATCTGGTAGTATGCTGTGTGAGAGGGGGAGATTTTCTCCATGAGATTGCCCCTTTCGAGGTCCCTGAAATCTTTGAGGCGGTAACGGAGTTTGTGTTGAAGGCGGTGGGCCGCGAGTCTATACTCGGGAGTGGGATATCGTACAGCTCTACGGAGGGCAGCTTCTTATGCTTTGAGCAGGTTGCTAATATCTAGGGGAAGACTAGTTTTAGCAACCGGGACAACCTTTTCATTCTCTTTAAGAGAGGATGTTATAAGAAAGGTGAGATTTTCGACCGCGGTGTCTATCTTCCCCGTACTGTCGAGGACGTCGGAAGAAAGGGTTATGGGAGGGTCCGGAGGGTCTATAGCCGAGGCTAGAGACTTCTTGAAGACCTTCCAGTTGGTGTAGGTTTTGGAAGTGGGAGTTGGAGGTGGCTGATGGCCAAGAAGGAGGGATACAGGACGGTGGTCGGATCCTAGATCATCGAGAGACTCGATTGCTCTAAGGTTAAGGGAGACTCCTTTAACTAGAGCAAAGTCTAGCACGTCAGGAGCGTAGTTAATGTTGTCGGGATAGTGGGTGGCAGCGAGGGGGGCTGTAGACAGCCAGGTCGAGAGACTGAGTGATATTGAGCAGCATCCTGCCATTCAGTATGCTTGGAGTAAAAATCTCCAAACATAATGACTGAGTCAAATCACTCTTAATGGGGAGGGTTCCGCTAGGGATATAGCAAGAGGCTATAATGATAGACTGGTGTCCAGTCATGGCTAATCCAGTGATAATGGCTTCCATACTGGTAAGCGTCGGAGTGGGGATGTGGCAGCAAAATGAGCAAGCGGTCGGCTCTGTCATTACGAAGAAGTGAATAATTTTTAATAGAGAGGCCTTTAGAGACCTTAGGGCTGAGGTGGGTCTCCTGAAGGAGGAGGAGGTCGGCTTCGCGATCTCGAAGAAAGAGCCTAAGCTCTGGGAGGTTATTTCGCAAACCGCGGATATTGAACGAAACAAGCGACAAACCCTTTGGTTTGATACGACCATGCGATATTGCGGGAGCAGAGGGCTCCGGCATAGTGTTTTTACAACGACCTTAGCATGCGGCTTCCTAGAGCCGGGAAAGTTCGGTCATTGACCTGAGGTGGAGCTTTGTAGCTCAGTAGTGGGTGAGGAGCGTGAGAGCAGCCTCTAAATTTGGTCGGGTGGCCTGTTTGCGGGTGGGGATTCGGCATTTTTGGGCCGTGGGAACTCTTTCGAGTGATGGGGTTTTAGGCACTTAATGCACCTGGGTGGGGCTGAGCAGCTGCCGCGTGCCCATAAAGTTGGCAGCGGTGGCACTGCGCTGGGTAACCGCGCCGATGTGGGGCTTCGACCCTTACACGCGACAGGCCGCACACAGTGCGTACCTCGCGGAAGATGGCCATCGCCTCCGGAACATTGGTGAGAACGAGGAGGGCGAGGTTAAATCTCTCGCCCCTGCTGCTGTGCATCTTGTGCACAGCCTCTATGGGGAAGCCTTGGGACTTAAGGTCTTCCAGAATGTCCTCGTTTGCGAGTTCATAAGGAACTCCGCGGAGGACCGTCTTGACTTTCCTTTCTTCGGCGAGAGCGTATGTGTGATAGGACACACGCTCGGTCGTGAAGAGACGGGTTATATTCCGGAAGTCTTCTATAGACGGCGGCATGATTTTCATGGCCTCGACGACATTGGTGGCTTGGTCATATTTGAAACCCTTATTGTAGAGGGTTTTGGACAGCTGTGTAAATTTTGCCTTGTCTCTGAGAAAGACAGGGGGCGGGACTTGGCTTTTAGCCAATTTGGGAGCGCAGCGGATTGCTGGCTTGGCGGTGGTGTCTTGCGACTGAGAGGCGGCAGCGTTTGGGGCTGCGGAGGTAGGGGCAACGATGGAGGCTGCGGAGGTTGAGGCAGCGGCGGGGGGTGCCCGGGCGGCGGCGGCCGCCGAGGGCGGAGGGGTGCGGGAAGTCGGGGCGCGCTTCGGGCCGCGCTTGGATTTCACTAGCGTGAATTGGACTGTATCGGTGACCGTTCCTTCGGAGTCGGATGACTCCGAGGAGCCGGTGGAGCTGTGGGTGGCCCTCTTCCGGGAGGAGGAGGTAACGGACGTGGTGTCCGAGTGCTCCATATCGGAGTCGGGGTACGCGGGCAAGTCGGTCTGTGGGGCAGCCGCTTGGGTCGCGAGAAAAGCCGCGATGGTGGGCGGGGGGGGGCGCATGCCTTAGGGGCAGGCGGAACAAAGAAATTAGAGACTTGGATGAGGGTGTTCTTGTCGACATCGTAGGCTATGCCTTGGGATTGGTAATATTGAGCGATCGCGGCCGAAATGCACGTGCAAGACCATATTTAATGTCTATGGTAGACATGTTGGTTTGGACAGGGGGGGGGGCTGACGTTTATTCAGGGAAGCACTTGCTCCGGGAGGAACGATGCCTTGTCCTCAAAAGGACAAGGAACATTTTCCCAGAACACTAACTATATGCAGGTAACAAATTATAACAATAAACAATAACAACAATAGAAAAATAATTTAAAAAAAAACAGTAACAGAATAATAACAAAAGAACAATAGAGGCACAGCGCGCTCAGACCTTCCCGCCGAAGCGAGGGGGCAAGAACGATGTGAAAAACCAAGTGATTCACCTACGGCGACTGCACGGCCGGTGTGAGCCGGGGAGAGCGGGGCGCGCGGGCGAGAGGTTGCACTACCGCACGAGGACGGAGCGCGGACTGTATGCACTACCGTTCGGGAGCGGTACGCAAACGGATCTGACCTCCCACCTACCGGGTCCAATTGAGTTTTTAAATCATCCTGGGTCCCATTCAAGTACACACAAAAAAACATCAAAATCAGTTGAAATTTTCGAGTTTTTTCGAGATTCGGACGGAGAGATGGACAACAAATGTGTACGAGCAAGTACATGATATTTCAACAGTTTAGAAAATAATGCTGATATCGCGCCTGCGCGCGCGATACGTTCACTATAATTACATTTTTTATTCATAAGTATTTTCAGTACAATAAACGCTCTCTACGGAAACGGACACAGTTTTAATTACCACATCCCGTAACGTAGAAGATACAACCTACATTAATATACTACATATCAATTATATGTAGAGGGTCACAATTCACAAAATACCCCCTACATTTTGGTCCTTCGAGTTTTCGACGTGAACTAAGACTTGCATATTACGTATACAAAAGTTAAACAGTAAAGTGTTTTTTAGAAAAAAAAAAAAAAAGAGTTATTCGTGATTCTATCTGTAGTGTCACTTTGGTTGCTGGCCTCCCACAAGCGGGTCTCACCAGCTTGATTGAGGTGCATACTACGGTAAGAGTCGCAGTCACACGTATCTGAAACCAACTATTTACAACATCGTTCTTAAACCATGGAGAACCTACTTCAACAACAGAGAACAATCATTGAATCTATCCTTAAAATTGAGGCTAACTTCAAAAAGGATTCTGATTCACGTAAGTCAGGAACATACATACAGAAAAGGTTGGATGCTTTGAATGCTCAATGGGAGATGTTCAACATGAATCATGGTGTTCTAAAAAAAACAGACAGTGACTTGGATGACGACTATTTCATCAATGATACCTACACCACCACAAAGAAGCGGTACGAAGCGATTCGTGACATGCTGACGAACTACGAGGTGAAAACTGCGGAAACTGGAGTACCATCAAGGTCTGATGAGTTCATTAGCCAACAACGCACTAATTTCCGGGCGCTCTCTAGGGTGATTAAAAACATCAACACCAAAGAGTTGACAGAAAAGTGGGAAATTTGTGACAAACTGAATTCGCTGCAGTCTCGCTGGAAACTGATCGACGAGCTCCACTGGCAAATCGATAACCTGACTTCTGGCGGTGATGTAGGCTACGAAGAAGAGTTTTCTGCATACGAAACCTTGTACGAAACTACAAAAAGGGATTTGAATCGTAAGCTTAACTCAGTATCTCAACAGCATCAGCAAGTGCCTACAATTGAGATTCCTTCTTTTTCTGGTAATTATACCCAGTGGCCTACATTCATGGACCTCTACTGTGAAGCCATCCACAACAATGTCATGTTGACAAAAACGCAAAAGATGCAGCACCTCAAGGGCAAACTTAAAGGCGAGGCGGAGCGCATCGTACAGCATCTTACAGTATCAGCTGATAATTACGACACCTGTTGGGAGATACTCACCCATAGGTACAACAACCGACAACTTTTGTTTACAAAACATATACAAACCCTTATGGGACAACCGGCGTTGCAAACACAGAATGCATACGAGCTGAAGAAGCTACATGACACAAGTGTCGAGACCATACATGCTATTCACAATCTGGGCATCGACACAACGACTTGGGATCCGATCCTGGTGCACATTCTCACTGGCAAATTGGACTCCGACACGTATGCAGCCTACATGGAGATCAGAAAGGCTCCGAGAGAGCTACCTTCCTTGGATGAGCTGATAAACTTCTTGGAAAACAAGTTTACTGCGCTTGAACCTGTTCAAAAGAAGAGACAGACACCTAACAAGTCAAACAATTCGACCAACAAGGAGGCAACAGCTCAATTTAAGAAGGACTTTAACAACACCAACAGGCGTAGTTTTCTTCGAGCATATCATACAAGCACAGACAAAAATTGCCCACTGTGTAAAAACAATCATATTTTACTCTACTGCAAGTCGTTTCAAGACATGTCACCGGAAGACAAAATGAGGTCAATTTCGCAACTACATATTTGTCGCAATTGCCTGTACTTACACAACGACAATAAATGCAACTCCAACAAAAGATGCCGCGTGTGCAAAGAAGCACACCACACAACATTGCACGATATTTACCGCAAAGTTGAAATCGCGGTCTCAAATAACGTTATACCTAGCAACAAGCCACATACGTCACAGCAAAAGGCAAACCACGTGTCTGGAAATTATAACGAAGTCCTACTAGCGACCGTTCAATTAAAGGTGATGGCAGCTGATGGATCGACTGTTCAATTGCGATGCCTTCTCGACCAAGGATCACAGATAAATCTAATAACTGAAGATGCTGCGCAACGGCTGGGACTGCAAAGACAAAATCGAAACGCCACAGTCTCAGGCATAGGGACGTCAGCACATCATAGCAACGGAACCGTACGGTTAGACTGTGAGTCTTTGTACGGAGGCCATTCATTTACAATCGAAGCCATGGTAATGGCCAACATGCTCAGCAACCTGCCTAATTACACCTTCGAAAAACAAGACTGGCCACATATTCAGAACATACAACTGGCGGATCCCGACTTCAACATCTCGAGACCAGTGGACGTTCTGTTAGACGCTGGAGTGTATGCTGACATAGTAATGAGTGGTATGCTACGAGGACCCTCACACGCACCCATGGCTCAACAGACAAAAGTGGGCTGGGTACTGCTGGGCAATATCAAAACCTTCAACTGCCACGTGCTCATTAATCTTGACGATGTATCTCGATTTTGGGAGATGGAGGAGATAACCGAAACCAATCACAATCTAACATCAGAGGAAGAATACTGTGAATCTATTTATTCAACCACAACAACAAGAAAAGAAGACGGACGATATGCAGTCAGACTTCCAATGAAAATAAACTACGAACAAACCTTGGGCACTTCTAAGCCACAGGCAATCGCACAATTTCGGCAGTTAGAAAAACGATTGGCCAAACAGGAAACATTTTCTACGTCATACAAGAAGTTTATTGACGAATATCTACAACTCGGCCACATGAAGCCATGCACTGAACACCATAAGCCAAGCTACTTCTTACCTCATCACGGCGTACAAAAGCTGGACTCAACAACTACAAAATTGCGCGTAGTCTTTAATGCCTCTGCCAAGACAAGTACAGGACAAAGCTTGAACGATCTCATGGAGTGCGGGCCTAACCTCCAACAAGACCTACAATCTATGATTCTACGTTGGCGAGCCTTTCAATACGTCTACACTGCAGACATTGAGAAGTTTTACCGTCAAGTACTGATACACGATGAAGATCAACACCTGCAAAAAATTGTATGGCGTGACTCTGCTACAGATCTCATCAAAGAATACCAACTGTGCACTGTAACATATGGTACCAAAGCTGCACCATTTTTGGCAATGCGCACCATAATACAACTCGTAATGGACGATGGACACCGCTATCCTCTCGCGGCAGAGATCCTTACTCACCAGCTGTATGTGGATGACCTACTTGGTGGCAGCAACGACATGTTAGAAGCACAAGACGCTCAAAACCAATTGATTGACCTGTTAAAAGGCGGTGGGTTCAATCTTCGCAAATGGGCTAGTAACCACCCCAGATTGCTTCAAACTTTACCTGAACATCTCATAAGCCAGAATATGTTTGACTTCAAGGACGCAGAGAGTAACAAAACACTCGGCTTAACCTGGAATCCGCACACTGATCAGTTTACATTCAAGGCGCCACTTAGTAACACACGTGACGTCACAACGAAGCGGACATTGCTCTCTGATCTATCAAAATTATATGACCCACTTGGTTGGCTGTCTCCGGTAACAATGAAGGCAAAACTCATATTTCAACAAGCTTGGCTTGCTTCAACAAATTGGGATGAACCTCTTCCGGAAGACATACAACAAGAGTGGACAACCTTTCAACAAGAATTGCCCACTATCAATACCATCGCTTTACAACGCTGGATTGGTAACACTAAACAACCCATCGAGTTACACGGATTCAGTGACGCCTCCGAGAAAGCCTACGGCTGCGTTATCTACTGTAAATCTATTAGTGAAGAAGGGCAACAAATTATCACGCTGGTGGCGGGAAAAACTAAGCTCGCACCATTAAGAAAACCCCCGTCTTTACCACGGCTTGAACTATGCGGTGCCCTACTACTGTCTCGACTTATGAAAAAGGTCATAGAGTCAATAAACTCACAGATTGTAACAATACATGGTTGGACAGATTCTATGATCGTGATGGGTTGGCTACAAGGGGGGCCTTCAAGATGGACTACATTTGTGGCTAATCGCGTAACACAGATCACTGTCATCATGCCATCGGGATGCTGGAGGCACGTCAAGTCTGAATATAACCCAGCAGATTGTGCCAGCAGAGGCCTAACTCCACTACAACTGGCGAATCATCATTTATGGTGGGGACCTATTTGGCTAAAAGACAACGATCTCCCACTTCAAGACCAATTCCACACAACTGTTGAAGAGAAAAAGGTCAAACAAGTTTGCGTGTCACAAAGGTCGATGCCATTAATCGGAGAACTTTTAAACAAACACAGCTGTATGGCACGCGTAACTCGAATCCTAAGTTGGATACTTCGGTTCATAAACAATGCACGTGACGTCAACAATGCCATGCGGTCATCGTACTTAGCAACGAGTGACCTGCAGAACGCACATAATGCAATTATCAAGGCTATACAAACTAATCATTTCGCCGACGACATTGCACAACTCAATAAACATCATAAAGTGCGAATAACAAGCAGCATTTTAAACTTAAATCCATTCCTGGACAAACACGAAATCTTACGTGTAGGAGGACGTCTGGAAAATGCCAACTTAAGTCAAGAACAAAAACATCCAATTATCTTACCTTACAATGACAGGTTAACGGAGTTACTGATCGACCAAGCGCACAAGAGGACCCTGCATGGTGGGGCCAGACTAACTCTATCATATCTACGCAACAGATATTGGATTATCAGCGGTTTGAGAGCAGTGAAAAAACGACTTATACGGTGCATCACGTGTCATCGCTTCAAAACTATCAACAACAACCAACTTATGGGTGATTTACCTCCTCCACGCGTCACACCATCAAGGCCTTTCACACACACCGGTGTAGATTTCACTGGGCATGTGGAGGTAAAGGCTAACAAGGGCAGAGGAATAAAGACAATGAAGGCCTACGTAGCTGTATTTGTGTGTCTGTGCACAAAAGCTCTTCACCTCGAACTTGTCTCCGATCTCAGCACAGTGGCTTTTCTGAACGCCTTGAAACGAATGTGTGCCCGCCGAGGAAAGCCCCGTCACATCTACAGCGACAACGGCACCAACTTCGTGGGCGCAGCAAGAGCATTGGAAAAACAACGAAAGGAGGCATTACAATGCTACATAAACAATGACGTCATAACTAACATGTCAGAGTGGGGCATTGAATGGCATTTTAACGCCCCTTCCTGGCCTACTGCTGGTGGACTCTACGAAGCTGCAGTAAAAAGCCTGAAACATCACCTCAAACGAGTACTTGGGGATCAAAAACTTACGTTCGAGGAATTTTCTACACTGTTGGCGCAGATTGAAGGATGTCTCAACTCTCGCCCCCCTGGTGGCGTTGTCAGAGAATATCGAAGACCTTGACTGCTTGACACCAGCTCACTTCCTAATCGGTGAGCCTTCTCTAGAATCACCACTATCCGCTGAGGGTAATAACATGACCTTCTCTACAAGATGGCAACTTACGGAGAAAATGTACAAGGACTTCTGGAGAAGGTGGTCTACTGACTATCTTCAAACTCTACAAACTCGAAGCAAATGGCACTTCCCTACTAAAAACTTAGAAGTTGGGGACGTCGTTATCGTCAGAGAAGACAACATTCCTCCTGCCAAATGGATCCTGGGACGGGTGTTGGAGACTCACCCAGGTGCGGACGGCCGGGTACGAGTCGTCACACTGAAAACTAAAACAAGTAATATGAAGCGACCGATTACAAAATTGTCACGCCTTCCGTTGGATCCGTCATCTTATACAACTGCATCTTCTGACGTTGACACTACGAAGCCTGCAATAAATACACAAAGAAAACGAAGAAACAACAACGGCAAAAAACACTTCAACAACCTTTTTTGTACGTTACTACTTATATTTTCGATGTGTGTTGGACCTACTACGCAACAAATGATCAACATAACAAGGCTTAGCAGTTCAAGAGTCGTTTATTTTGACAAGGTGTCTGATGTGCAGATTATTCAAGATAAGTGGAAAATGGTTGTATACTACAACATGACGACATATTGGCGGAGTTTGGACAACATACAAAACTATGTCAACCATTTGAACACATTATGCAAGAAGGAAGCAGCCTATCTTACAATTTCATCCCAGTTTCAACACGAACTTAACGAAATTCAACACTATAACGATATCTTACGATCAGAACATGGACCGTCTCGAAGAAAAAGAGGACTAGTGAATGGAATAGGATACCTAGCAAACTCCCTTTTTGGTACTCTGGATGAGAGATTTGCCAATCAGTACGTGAAGGATATCAACATAATCCAGTCAAACGAAAATCATCTATTGAATCTCTACAAAAATCACACATCGATCATCGAAAGTGAATATAATCTTCTAAAAAGAAACGAGGAAGTAATGAACACACAATTTCGTATCATCGACAATCATCTCGCTGAAACGGAAAAACGCATACAAATCAGCCATGACAATGCTATGTACATAACAGCTACCGCTCTGGCCGTGAACTTGATCATTTCAAACATACGACAAATACAACAGCAACTCCTAGACCTAGTAACTGACGTGAAGGACGGGAGAGTTGACACCCATCTCATCAAGCCCAACCAATTTGAAGATCAGCTCAACATCATCTCCGGTCATTTACCAAGCGAGTTATCGCTACCCTGTGTGAACACACGCCATTGCACGCGAAGCCTATACAAGCTGGCGCGAGTGCACGTGCGCTTAACAAGTGCATACATAATATTCGAAGTGAAGCTACCGCTAATAAACAACGAACAATATGAACTTAACCACATCATTCCTATTCCGCAAATAACTGGACACACAGAGAAAACTATAGTACTCACATCTGAATACCTTGCTGTAAACCTAAAAGGGGACATGATAATACCCTTAGAAAACCGAGATGTATCATCATGCTTAAATCTGCAAGAAAACAAAATGTTATGTGCTATCAATCAACCTATTTACAACATTAAGGTAGCCGATACATTATGTGAAGCGCAAATATTAAACAATGGCGACTCATCAACATGCCGCACAAGAGTATTGGATTGCAACGACAGGTGGGTGCGATTACACAATCGTGGCGCGTGGCTGTTCTCCTGTTGCGAAGACTGCACGATGCGCATTTTCTGCCCAGCTGGAGTGACGTCACAGCACTTACACGGCACGGGGATTATGTTACTCGGACTTGGGTGTATGCTCAAGGGAGAAAGCTTCATCATTCATGCTCGCAACGACTATCACAGCGAGTTGAAACTAACAGGCAGTGAAGAAAGAATGTACATGCGTGAATCAAGCCTGAACCACATACTGACAGACTTTAATCATACATTTGGACCTGAAGATCATAAAGACGCCTTACAAGAGCTGAAAAACAACATTGATAAGGTCAAGGAACAGCAACAAACACTGAGTGTACAATCACTCACACATGACACACACAACTATGTGTTGTACACCTTAGTCGGATTTATTATTGTAGCCTTCATTGCATGGGGGACATTCCGGCTGAAAAGAAGATGTCAAGGCTGCAGCGTGAATCTTCGCGACAAGCCAGACCCCAACAATGTCGAGCAGCCAACCCAAGGACATTCATCGGAGCATGGGGTCTCGGACATCGATAGTGTGGATGCGGTGATCGCAACGGCTGCCCGTAAACTCAATAGGGGTTCATCGCCTTAAACTTTCTTCTTGTTTATAAAATTGGCAAGATGTACGAGCAAGTACATGATATTTCAACAGTTTAGAAAATAATGCTGATATCGCGCCTGCGCGCGCGATACGTTCACTATAATTACATTTTTTATTCATAAGTATTTTCAGTACAATAAACGCTCTCTACGGAAACGGACACAGTTTTAATTACCACATCCCGTAACGTAGAAGATACAACCTACATTAATATACTACATATCAATTATATGTAGAGGGTCACAATTCACAAAATACCCCCTACAAAATGATTCTTTATATTTAGTGTTTATTTATTGAAGTATTATGTATTATTATAGACCTTAATTAGAATTGTATATTCGTTAATTGATAAAGGTATCTATATATCTGAAATTGATACCAGGTACTATGATAAATATGGATATGGTAAATGTAAATACATACAAAAACACCAGAATATAAGTAAGATTCTTTCCAATCACTGGTTGTAATTTTACCTTTTTAAATTAAATCATCAGTTGCAACTTAAAGCATTAATTTACCATTTGCTCGGCAGTGAAGAGAAAATAACTTGAAGAAACCTGCATTCGTACACGAAGAATAAAATTTTACGAGGACATGTAAAAGTCCGTCAACGCACATTGTCATTACTCCGTAACCCCTTCAGAAATGAGGGGAAGCCTGTGCCTGTATGTATGAGACATATACATATAGACTATTATAATTAATAGGTCGGGTAAAAAGTTTCGTCGTACTTTGTAAAAAAATGTGAAAAAATCTCTTTGGTTGTACTATATGTATTTGGTTGGTTTTATTATAGAGCATTAATAAATAGAAAAATAAAGAGTAAAAACATATTTCCACCATCTTAAACAATTGTTTTTCTGTCCGCCAAAATGAATGAACCTAACGAAGAAATTCGATATATTTTGAAATTTTATTTTATTTTCTCTACGAGTAAGTGGATCCCTTATTTTTTCCACTTTTCTCTATTCTTGGCCACTGAAATCCAATAGTTCGTCGCATCGTTCACCGCAAACTTTCAATTTTATCCGTCCTTCTCTCTAGTGCTGGTATACAATACAATCTACAGAATTGATTTATAAGCCTCAAAGATATTGTATTGCACTTTCCTCCCGTTTAACATAGTTTCATTGTCACATGATGGGTCACAGTATCCATTTCTCATCAGGTGAACTGGGTGCTCGGTTTTCGACTTCACTAAACCTACATAATTGGTAAAAATAAGAGTTAGTGTTCTGCGCTGTGACGGAAACAGTTTCTGTATGGTAAATAGAGATACAAAAAAAAAACTGAGTAGATCACATACGAGTAGCACTAAATGAATGAAGTGTATCTTTTCTAGGATTTAGACCTTTTACTGTTTTACTTGTGCCATGGTAGCTCAGATGGTTAACGCTCGCTGTAAATATAATAGAACGCGAGTAACCTGGGTTCGATCCCCGCTGGCACTAAAGAAATTGTTAATTGCAATTTAAAGTGGTGATTTACCATGTGCTCGGTAGTGAAGGAAAACATCGTGAGGAAACCTGCATGTCCGAGGAATAAGAAAAAAAATTTCGAAGACATGTGAAGTTCGCCAACCCACATTGGGGCTGCGCGGCAGATACTTCCTAGCCCTAAAACCCTCTCAGAAATGAGGGGAGGCCTGTGGCCAGCAGTGGGACGTATATAGGCCGAAACTTTTACTGTTTTATTGACTGAAAAAAAAAATGGGTTTAATAAGTCATCGAAGCTGAAGAATATGGTGGCGGCATAAGAAGATCTTATATCATCCCGTGGATGTTGTTAGAGCCAATAGATGGAAGTGAAACACGAGATCGACAGGACCATCTTCATGAGAACAGAAAAAATAATAATATGAGCCAGTCTACTAGAAACGCTATATTATACAATAGACTTATAGACTATAATACATGGATGGATGTAACAGAAATGAAGTTTGCTTGAATTCAAATCACATGCACCCAGCACTTTTCTTTATAACTTTTGCAGACTATGTTCAGCAGTGAATTTTTAATAGACTGTAATAGATGGATGGAATAGAAATAAAGCTCGTGAAAGCTCTATGAAAAAAGCGCGATACGAATCACATGCTGTGTGCATCCAACATTTTTATTTTTAATTCTTGCGTAGCAGTTATGAATGAAATTTACTTCAAATTTATGGTTAGGTTTGTATTTACGGATAAATTTCGTAGTTTCTTTGAAAAAATTAATAACTTCGTTTACGTATAACACCAAAATTTTCCTAGACGGTAAAAAATCTGCCGGTATACTATAGAATGAACATAAAATCTTTGGTCATTAATAAATTAAAAACGTAAAAGATATATCGTAGTATAGTTTCGTTTTTCTGTAATCACTGACAAAATACACTATTCAAATTGGAAATTCCTCATTCAATTTAACAGCGGCCAACTTACGAAAAATATACATACATATATTATTCGTAAGTTAGTTTTATAAGTCCTACTTAGGTAGGTAGTATGAACCTGTGTATAATTTTTTCTTTACATACACACACACACACACACACACACACACACACACACACACACACATCACACACACACACACACACACACACACACACACACACACCATAGCGTGTGCACTTGTCTTTTTTGTAGCCGAAGCGAGAATATTCAGAAGTTTAATTGACATGAAGTGTCTTTAAATATACTGGGTGTTTTTTTAACAGTGTGGAAAAATTAGGGTGTATCAGGTGAACGGAATAAAAGCCAATGGCACAGATATTTCACAATTTTTTTACATTAACATATTATGAAATTGAACTATCAATAAATACCACTATTTTAAAATTTGAAACTAAATTAATAAATTAATTAAAAAACTACTGAAATTAAAATAATACGCACCAAATTAGTAGTATTTGTTGATAGATCAATTTCATAATATGTTTATATAAAAAAATGTAAAATGTTTCTAATTGTATAAAACTGTAAAAGAGAGGTCCAAAGTTTAGCAGTGAACTTTTAATAGTCTGCAATAAAGAAATAAATGTGTTTACTTGAACATAAAATAACTATTGTAAATATACCCCCCATAAAGAAACCGATTGGAAACCAAGATACTCGAGTGGCAAAGTCGTGTTGGTGAGCGAAGTGTAGGGCAGCCCCCCACTAAACGATGCAGGATGCAGGAACGAAAATGCAGGTGGCACAAAGTTTTAAAGCGTTTCTTGGGGGAGGCCTATGTTCATCAGTGAACTCTTGATACACTGCAATGGTAAAGGTTATAATAAATATTAACCAACTTAATATAAAAATATTATATCCATCCATCTATTTGTAACTGGATGCCATGGATAGATTAATAATACGCAGATTTGCAGAATGCAGGACAGGGAGCTTAAGATCAGGATTCTACAAAAGAATTGCAATCGATATGATCACATTCCTGTCTTCGACATCTGTCTCTCGGATGCGAGTTATTTCAAATCAATAAATAAGTCCGTTACACTATTAAAATGTTATGTGTGATATAATATGAAAAATATTTCATTTGACATTACGTTGTGAATCATATATTTTTACGTAACGGTTATGTGACAAAACTGCTAGGTCAGCGTAGTTTGTCAGCACCTTGTCAAGAGGTGTTAGTGCTGTGTCTCGGCAAAAATTGAAGGTGCAAAGGCCCGTTTGTGCACATGACTTCATCATGATACGGCGCCGGGTCTGGGCGTCTCCCGTAAAATAACACCCATTAAAAGGAAGATGGAAAACAGAAGGACGCGCAAAGCGTTGCTGCCTGGAGGTCGCCAAGGTGCGTCTGGAGCTGGCGCTGGATGCGACAGCTTGCGAACCGCCAGCCGATTGCAAGGTGTTATACGACCACCCAGCAGCTTCTCGCATCTATCATCCCCACCTGCTGGCTTGGCGTCTTTGCGGGCCCACCAATCGGAACCCGGTACTGGTAGAGTACGCCGCATGAGTTGGACAATGCAGATGAATAGCAACGCATTACGGGCGTATTTTAGGGCGAAGGGGGGAGAAATTGGAGGTTTTGCCTGTCGGGCTAGGATATATTGACTTTTTGCTGAATTGGAGCCATCTATAATCGTCACCGAGCAAAAACTGTTGGACCAAGTTCGGTATATCTTGCGCTCAAATATATTTGATATCGCTGAACTCGAACGGCTACGACGTGAGGCTGTTCTCTCATCGGATGAAAATACTACGGCTGAAGATGCTATGCCATAAATTGCAAAGTAACTCGCAAACATGAATGCGCCGTGAATACCTCAATTATGGTTGATTCAAACGATAATGGAACAGTCGCCCAGGAACTGGAACTAGAGCAAATGAGGAGTATATTGGGATAGGCGATTGTGGAAACGCGCAGTAAGCCTCTCAAAAATCGACCGCGACTTCCCCGCATAGCCCTAATCAAGCGGTATGTCGTGAGGGCTTGCTTGAACCCAATTCTGGTGACCTATTTGGAAGACAGCCGGGAAATTTGCGAGACGGACTCAATTCTTTTAGGTACCGCACTGGCAGTCTGCCGTAGCATAGGTGCCAAACTTTACACGGCTGGCCGCACTTCTGGACAAAGTGGCGCTATCTCAGCCTGGAGAATAAAAATTGAAGAACGTATCACAAAGGCGCCTTAGGGCCCTTATTGGCAGACTGATATGCTTCAGGTCAGGCAATAACATGCCAAGGATTGTACGCACCGTCAAGATGTTGTTTGCTAGGACAAATGTCAGTTTTTTTTCAGCCGGATATAACGCGAAAACTGACGAAGCGCATAGACAACCCGAAGAAGAGAATCGCTGCTTGGGGAAAGCTGATTTGGTGATATACCGAGAGTTCGTCACGGTTCAACCAGAATCGTCTTTTCCAAAGTGATCAGAAGTGGCTCTATAAATCATTGCAGCGACTAATGATAAGTGGAACGGGCCCAGCACCGAAACAGGTCGGCACTGTCCCATTATGGCGTGCCCTGTAGTCGGATTCAAAAGACCACAGCGAGAGCCCTTGAACGAAAGTTGTGGCTAGTCAGTGTGCGAGTATTACGCCCAATAGAACCCGTCATCACTACGCCGGATGACGTAGCTGAGGTGGTCCGTGGGACCCCAAACTGGAAAAATTCGGGACTCAGTGGGCTGCATTACTACTGGCTGAAG
The DNA here is from genome assembly GCA_907164705.1 of Parnassius apollo. NCBI lineage: Eukaryota > Metazoa > Arthropoda > Insecta > Lepidoptera > Papilionidae > Parnassius > Parnassius apollo. Next base: position 433,528 of record CAJQZP010000969.1, on the reverse strand, counting down.
GCGTTCGTGGTGTGTCCCGCTTTGCTCGCCCGATAGTTTCAAGAGGATCTTAAACAGAAGTCGCTCTCGAGCTTCTTCACTACTGGGATCACTCATTTGATTCCTAAGGTGCAGGGTATCACAGACCTGATTAAATACAGCCCAAAACGTGTCTGTCAACCATTTATAAGATACTAACATCCATTCTTCACCTGGACTTAAATCAGCTGATATCACGCGCTCAAAATAAATGTCGGGGCGGTGGTCGTAAAACCAAAGAACCACTCCTTATTGACGCGGGCATTAGTAAAGTGGTGAAACGCAACCGTTGGAGCTTCTCCGCCGCCTGGATAGACTACAGAAACGTATAGAGTCGGTTCCTCATACATGGCTAATGAGCATCCTTGAGCTGTACAGGATAGACTGTACAGTTAGGGACTTCCTCGAGCAGTGCATGGGACAGTGGAGTACGATCCTTTGTCATCTGGACGAGCGGATGACGGCTGCGGAAAGACGCGTAAGGATAAGAAAACGTATATTTCAGGGCAATTGTCTGAGTCAAAACTGGTTCTGTCTCTCTTTGAACCCTCTCAGTTCTTTACTAGAGGACTTCGGAAAGGAGGTACAAAGTGACCCAACTCTTCTATATGGATGAACTCAAGTTATTCGCCTCCAGTTGCTCCCATCTTGTGGAATTGCTAAATATCACTTGTGATTTTAGCAATTCTATTAGAATGGAGCTGGAAACGTTTAAGTGTGCGGACCTCTATGTTTATAGGGAAAGGGTTGCTAACTCTGAGCGCATAGATTTATCTATATCCGTCAAACATATATACCGATACCTGGGTATATTACAGAATATCGGTATCGATGAGGCTGGTATGAAATAGTCAGTTTGCGGCGTGTTTTATGCACGCTTAACCAAAGTGCTTAACAGCTTTTTGTCCGGTGTGAATAAGACACGTATAACAGTTGTGTCCTCATGTATACATTTGGCGTACTGAATAGAAAAGTTCACACTACCATGACGTCCCATAGAGTGCATCATCCGAGATCGTCGATAATGAGGTTGCACTTGCCACGAAAACATGGTGGTCGTGGCTTTTTAAGCACACTCACTATGCATAATCGCAAAGTGTGCAACCTCCGTAATTACTTCCTGGCGAGATTAAATAATTAATTCTATAGGGACGTCGGTATTTTAAAAAGGGCTTACCCCTCTTTACTTAGCCAACGAGCAATGGCAGAACCCGGCAGTAGAATAGAATAATTTTTATTCAATATAGAAAACATGACGTAATTCTTATTGAAAGTCATTTTTTACTTTAACACTGGCTCGAAAAAAAATCCTCCGTCCTGGGAAGAACCAGCAAGAAACCCAGCGGGACTTTGAAAAAAAATATTTACAATAGATACAACAATGGTCACAAAATATTTACAAAATTTATTTTAGAAACAGCTTAGAAGCGACCACCTCATTCCCAGGGGTATATAGTAGTCCCCTTTTTATATAGTTTTTGTTTAATTAAATGTTTAAAATTGGTAATAGAGAGACCTTGTTAATTCATGGGACTGGATTTCCCCAAGAATGAATTATTCTATGGAGTCAAGAAACTTGTAACACTAGCTAGTCAAGTTGCGGGAGCTGCCGAGAGCTTTTTAAAAACTAATTAAAACTACGTGTTCACAGAGTGAGATGTGAATTTATTCTGACCATTGTCTTTTTACAATTCTTAATTCTAAGCTTACAGACTACTTAAATTACTACATACTCAGCGTTTATGTATTTATGCTGATGGACGCTTTATACGTATTATGGGTGGTGCTGGTGTAATCATAACTCCTCCCTCCTCAACTGCAAAGTTATCGGCAAGATTTGGATTCCGATGACTTTGCATACAATGTAAGAGCTTAGACTTATTTTTCCAAATTACAATAAGAAGGATAATTAAAATTCTTATTCACTAAGATTTCACTTTCACTTTCCACTATTTCACTTTTCAGTTTGTACGAGAGATATTTTAGTTCATCCAAATTAACGCGATTTAAATTCACTGTTTTCTCCGCATTTGTGGGCTGCTCTATTAATTTCGGTAAAGTTAAAATAGGTGTCACCTTATAGTGCAGTTTTCCTGAATAGTATCGTTTCCGGTGTAATTTAATATTGCCTAATTTTATCTCACAGTTTTAATCGATTTCCAAGAGGTAAGTGCCCTTTAGAGCATTTCTTTGAGTGTCATCGCCACACACCAATTAATAAGACCGCGCTTGAAACGTATCGCAGGTATGAGTTGTTTAAACTTTTCTAGAGCTAAGTTACTTAAATAATTTACTTGTGTGTTCATATGTTGGAACTCATTTACGTATGGCTTATGGATATCTATTAAACTGCTAAATTCTTTATATTTATTGATATTAAAATTTAAATCATCTTTTATGCTACTAAAGTCTAACTGCTTAACTATAACCCACTTATCTACTTCCTTGTATGCTTGTCCTTGCTTTACGGGTAACATGCCTGGATTATGCTCAACCTTTAGAAGTTGAAGGCTTTGGGTCCGGATCATCAGATTCAGGTTCACGAAGATCGCCAACAACCTGTGGAGGGCTTTTCACATTTTTGAGGTGCACTTTAGTTTTTCTTTTCCGTATCGTTACAGGTATTATGTTTGTTTCAATATCCCCTTGTACTTTCGCCTTTTGATACCTAGGCTTATCCTTACTTTTTCTTATGTTAATATCTTTAATAAAAACCGTATCACCTTCTTTAAAATCAATTCCAGATTCCCCCGCTTTTCTTTTTCCTAACTTTTTCTTTATCTGTATGGACTTTTTCGGAAATATACCTATATAAGTATTTAGTTCATCTCGCGTGGTCTTTAACGAGTTGCTGTGTATATGCCATTTCAAAATCAACGTCGAATATTTTACCAGAATCGGTATGACCAAATGCCACTTCAAAGGGTGTTAATCCTGTCGTTGAATGAATAGTATGATTATATGCCATGACTGAATATGTCATGATAGATGCAGCGTCTGTGCATTTTTGTCTGTATTTTTTTATTAAGTCTGTATATTTCAATTATAGTAGAATGAAATCTTTCGATAATGCCTGTCGAATTAGGGTTATTGGGAGTCGTGATATGAGTTTCTATTTTATACATAGATAGGAGCTGACACATAACTTCGTTATTAAATTCAGTGCCTGGATCAGATGATATTTTCTTAGGAATTCCGTACATAGAAAAATATTTAATTAATGCTCGCGCTACTTCAGCGGTTTGTCGACTTGCAATCTCTAAGGCCTGCGCTTATTTGCTAAAAGCATCCACAACGGTTAAATAATACTTCTTCTCAATAGTAAATAAATCTATAAATAGTTCCTGAAAAGGCGCATCCTGAGTTGATGTGAGTTGTAGTACAGGTTTTATTGGTTTTCTATCGTACTTCATTAATCTGCAAGGTTCACAAGCATTTATAACGGCAGCTACAGTGTATTGCATATTTTCCCAATAATAGTTTCTGCGTATTCTTATCATAGTTTTTTTCACACCGCAATGACATGTTTTTCCTTCATGGTGTTTGAGAATGACAGCCTTTTGTTCTTTTTCATCCTCCACATATACTACGTGTTCTGTACATTCAAAGAATTGTACTGCATCCTTCTTAAAGAGTTCTATAATAACTTTTGTAAATAATTTCCTGTGCTCAGCGTTCTCGAAATAAATAAAGTATCGACTCTTAAATTTTATATATTCCTTTAAAAATTGTTTTATTAATTCTTCGTTTTCTAGTGGGAGAAATACCTCTAATACTTTTTGTTTTGCTCTAGATAAATTTCTGACTTGTAGTTTATTTTGGAACCAAGAAAATACTAGGATCTGATTTGGTTTGGTATCTATTGCCTCGCTCAAAATTGGGATTGCTGTTGACTCAGGTTCAATATTTGAGTGTATCGTGTCTGTTCTACTACTGTTAGTTACAGATGGTACAGGGTAATTTTCTTCGAACAATTCTACATGTTCCGTCACACTCGAGTTTGAGTCTGAAATTATCACTGTCTCTGGTTGAGGCTCAGGTCTGTATTTTTCAAGTTCTTTCAGTTGGCGTATTACTTTTTGTATGTCATCGTCATCCACATTAACATCCATTGATGCGTCGTCTAACGCATTAAGTTTTATGCGAGGCAAGGCATCTTCACTCATATGGTTTAGACGTAACTTGTTTAAATTTTCAAGCAATAACTGGTCCGTTTTTAGATCAGAGTGATCTATAAAATTTACATACGATTTATAATTCAGGTGGTTTTCGGAGGCTTTTATTTGAAAATTTTCAGTCTGTGCAGACACGTCATTATCCTCTGAATCATTGTTTTCGTCGACCTCTATTATAGAATTTTCTTGTATGTATTCATCTTCATAATAATTGCCGTATGTTTCTTCATACATGTAATTTTGAGGAAATTAATGGAGATAGTATGATGGATAAATTTCTAATTCGTTTAGGTGGAAACCTGGCTTTAGAGGGGCAGTTCTCATAGAAACATCAGTATCATTAGAAACCGGCTTATTATGCACATTATTATTACTAGGATGATTAAAACTGAGAATTACCAAACTGTTGTGGTAACATTGGTTGCATGGGGCTACAGCCCTGGGGTCTAAATCCAAAGTTTGGTCGGTATCCAAAATTAGGTCGGTATCCAAACTGAGGTGGGTGATATTGCTTAGGGAAACTCATTTGCTGTTGAGGCTTATTTTGTGGTAACGGAATCTTCATTTGTCTACTATGGGGAATGCCAAACTTAAACTGAGGTGGTGTTCCGAAATTCTGCCTAGAAGGTTGGTGGTTGGTGCTAACACTTGTCTAAAACTTGTAGGCTGTGTTGGCATTGCGAATTTAAACGATGGCTGTTGTACTGGTATACTACTAGACTGTGACTTAGACATATGGCTAGACTGTAACATTTTATTACGCATCTGGTATTGTTCATAGAAGTTTACTTCTTCTAGAACTATACTTAGTGCTTCCTCTAGTGTACTGGGTGTTTTCAACCTAACAATGCGCACCATATTTTCAGGTAAATTATATAAGAAAACCTGCAGAGCGGTGTTATTATAAATAATAGTTTTACTTATTTTTAAGTTTTTATCAACAATTTGATTAACCTTCGATAATAGCACTGATTTAACGGATTGTATACGACAAAAATCTATATAATTCTCATTTTGGTGTTTCTTTAAAGTTTCTAATTCAATGGCTAAACATTCTTCGCTACGTGTGTCGCCGAAGTGAGTTAAAAACAATTCCTTGAATTCCGCCCACGTCTCTATTCTTCCCCTTCACTGATAAGCGACGCGGCCTCGCCCGTAAGACGACTAGTAATGATTTGCATTATATATTATTCATTTTGCACATCGGATGATTTAAAGTTATTTATTATATATTCACATTTACGCAAAAATAATTTTAAATGGCGTTTATCGCCGCTAAATGTTGGTATTAATTTAATTAATTCGTTAGGGATAAGTTTAATTTCCGACATTTTTAAAAATTTATTCACTGGTTCTACACACAAAAATTAAAAAAATAGAATAAAATATTTAATATAACTCTACTAGTTCTAAAAATGTTGCAAGAAAATTCGAGTATAAGTACTAACCTATTATGTATTAACGTGTCGAGTAATCTTTAAATTAAGAAACACATGTAGACACAATAAGAACTTAATATGTATAACACTTAATATAATATTACTCTATAATTTCATTGAGTAATACGGAACTTAATATTATGTACGTATTACAATTAATTTAATATTATTTTTAATTTTTATTAATTGATAATTATTTATTGCATTTAATACTTTATAAAATTTACGTAAAATTAGTATTTGAAACCCAAATAACAGTCAAAATGGAAAATGTCTAATTCCAAGTTCACTAAGGGATATGAAGGAGGTGAAGAGTCGTCCTCACCAGCCCGCAGTACCCATCATCAGCTTCACGGCTCCTTATTCATGACGAATTTGTTTGGTTCGCTGGATCACCACGATGTATGAGTCGCCCGCCGATGCGTGAAAATGGGTAAAATTGTATACGCGATATTCATGAACGGTGGCACAGCTTTTCCGGTGATCCTACCGGCTGCGCCAGTCAAATTGCGGGAGCTTTTTAAAAACTAATTAAAACTAATTAAAATTACGTGTTCACAGAGTAATATGTGAATTTATTCTGACCATTGTCTTTTTACAATTCTTAATCCTAAGCTTTACAGTCTACTTAAATTACTACATACTCAGCGTTTATGTATTTATGCTGATGGACGCTTTATACGTATTATGGGTGGTGCTGGTGTAACCATAACTAGCTTGTGTTTGTTTCTAGTATTTACAGAGTGTATATAACTTTTTTTTTACTAAAACTAGCTTTGCTTTTGTGAACATACACAACATAATATGCTGAGAGGCCATAGTTAATATATTTATTTCTTAAAAATTTTCTCTAAGAGACTCTCTCGTTTTAAGGTTGTAAATAGCTCTTATGGCCTTCTTGTGTATCAAAAATAGTTTATAACTCAGCTGCATTTCCTCATAGCAAAATCCCATATGACATTATGCTTTGGAAATAACTAAAATTAACTAATTTAGCTGTTTCGACACTAGCGAGATCTTTAATCTTTTTTACAGCATAATCTGCAGAGTTTAGTCTGCTTGCTAGTTTAGATATATTGTCGCCACACTAAAGCTTAGCATCGAGAGTGATGCCAAGAACTGTACTGTTATAGAGTTTTGGTGATGATATGATATTATCAGCACACACCGACTCTGAAGAAACCAGTATTGAATGCTGACAATCACATTGATGTTTTACTAAGGAGTCAAAACGCTCTTGATTACATTTACATGTCTTTACCAGGTTATCCATAGCCAGTATGTGTTATTTTATTTCATTTTGAGCTGAGTTATATTTATTGGACACAGTTTGAAGGGAGTCAGAAAGTAGTAAATTTTCTGATTTAAGGCACTCTATGTCAGTCTCATAACATTTTTTTAATATTAGCCACCTTAATTGAATACAATTTAAGTTCGTATATCATGTTTGCTTTTCTTTACATTCATTGACATAATTTTTGGTATTGAACTTATTTTTACTAACTTTGGTATTTTTTCATGTGCTTATAAACTCCTATATATGTCTTTAATTTGGTTTTACTGCAATTAATACTTACTGTGTTTCCTGAAGTGGAAAAGTCGTCATCTGTCAAATCTGTTCCAGATTGCTGTAATATTTTAGAGGTATTACATTGCACAAGCTCAGAGAACAGGCTTTGAGTCTAGGAGGCTTTTAGGTTATCTATGTACGTTTTAAGTTTTACTATTTGCTCATTAACCTCATTCAGCTATAACTTCAATGCAGAAATTAACCTAAGAGCTTTCTCATATTCCTTGCTGCATTGGTCAAACTCATTAACCGTTCTTTGTAGCTGATCTCTTCTGTAATACTAGTGTAATTAGTGTGTAACTTAACCATATCACTTTTTAATTGTGTATTTTTGGCAATTATGCCAACTGTTTCTTTTTCATTATCATTGCTTTCTTTACGCAATAGTTCACATTGCTCCTTGGACGCCTTAAGTTCCTGGAGCGCAAGCTGGATTAGGTTCCCCATCTGACGCGTCTTGACGTTACAAGTATACATTTTACTATTTTTTGTAAATAATAAATGAAAATTAAGATCGAAAACAGATGAGCAGAGCAAGCTAATGTCGAGATTAGATAGATTTTAAAATATTATTTACAGATCTCAAATCAAATTATCATTAGAATAATTCGCAATGAAACCTGCAAAGAATGTATTGCATAGAATTACCGACCAGGAGACCATATGGAAGGGAAGGAGCTCCATGGGAGGTTTTACAAAGCTCTTCATGAGCCATTTGTAGACACAGTAGCCTACCTCCACTGGCTACGCTTTGGTGACCTCTTCGGGTAAACCGAGGGTTTTGTCTGTGCAAAACAGGATCAGATTATTAAGACCAACAACTATCGGAGATACATCCTAAAGGATGGCACGGTCGACATCTTCAAGCTTGTCGCCATCCTGCTGAGTCACTTAGGCATATTATCTCCGGTTGTTCGGCGCTTTCTAACTCTTAGTATTTACGCAGGTACAACCTAGTAGCCAGAATTTTCACCAGGAGCTTGCTATGAAATGTGGACCGGAAATTACCGTATTACACGTACTTGCCGTGCTCGAAAACGGTCGCGCCAGGCTCTACTGGGACCGGGCCATCATCACAGACAGAACTATTCTTGTGAATAAGCCTGATATTGTGCTGATGTACCGGATACAGTGAAGGATATTTTTGGTCGATATTACCATTTCGTGTGACGAGAACCTCTTAAAAGCCGAAACAGATAAGCAAACAAAAGATTAGGACCTGGCTCAATAAGTGACTGACAGACAGACACCGAGACTGAAATTAATCCTGTAGTAGTTTCTGCAAACGAGTTTATCCCAGTCAGCTTCTCGGGTCATTTGAGGCGACTGGGACTCCGTGACGCTCCGGGCTCAAATGCAGAAGGCGGTACTCCTCGATACCGCCCGCATCGTTCGCCGGTTTCTTTCCCTTTACCCCAGACCCTCGGCTGTTTGGTCTACCCTGCCGACGGCTTCCATCAGGTTGGGCATTTATTTATTTATGTTACTATAATAAATATATATTTACGTATATCATTTCCTTTTATGTATTTATTCAGCCCAACCATATGAGAATACTCTATGAATCCCCGACAACAATAATAATGTGCTCCAGACTTTCGCTCATGGCGGCGAGAGACGCCGAGCGGCAATGAGACACCGCCAACTTCCTGACTTCGGGCAGTTACTGAGATTTTTTATGTATATGTATAGAAATACTTTGTATAGTCTTATACTTAGACTTTAATAGATCAAAAATGAATGCTAATTTAGCATCATTATTATCATCATAATTTTTTTTCTTTTTTGTTAAAAGAATATTAACAATGCTATAAGCATTACTAATATTCCCCTTAACCACTCGTAGTAACCTTAAATTGCTTGTGTTACGAGTGGTTAATGCCAGTAGTAGAATGGCGGATTCGAACCCACGACTTTTTTGAGCTCGCGGTCCGCGCCCTGACATTAGGCTACTGTCGCTTACGATTACTCGTATTACATCCATCATTACAGCCCATCACAAGTCCATTGCCCTCAGGCAAAAAATGTCACAAAGCACGCTTCATATAGTAGGGGGGCTGCTCTAGACTTCCCTTACCGGACGAGGCTGTTATTTTAGAACTCTTCTTCCCCGTCAGTTGGCGGTTCTCAGAGCTATATAGCCAGCTCATTGGCCAGGGTAACTGACTGCGCAATGAATTGGTAATTTAGCGTTAGAATTAATGATTATATATGTAACGCTTTTACAAATTTGGTAAATTTAGGTTACTGGAAAGTCTGTTTCAGATGAAGTTCGCTCTAATCAACTTTCAATGGTATTAAATTTCTTATAAATAGTATAAGCCGATGAAGCACGTAATTTAATCTTTGCGACTCTAGACTTAGTTGATTGGAGTTCGTAAAACGAATCTACTGGAACTTTCTCTTAAATTTATAAATTTAAAGGACAAGAATATTTCTCGGCAACAACTTTATACTGTAAAATAATAAAGCATGCATGAAATGTGTAAAATAAGAGCAACACTGCATATCATGGTGTTAAACAGATAGTATTCGACCGAAGCTTCGGCTTCGGTTTCAGTCGAAATGAGCAGAAGTTTTAGCCGAAACCGAAGGTTTCTAGCATGCGCCGAAAATGAACTGTTGTGAATAAGCAAGAGAGCGATGGACGTGTTGACGCAATTTTTATAATCTCCAGATCAACATCTAGAGATGATTAAAATTACCATTTTATATTATACAGTCAACATAATATTAAAATTATATGTTTTGGTAATATAAGCTAATCTTTAATTTTTTAGCGTTTTTAAGGTTTTGTCTGCAGCTTAAGCCGAAGGTTGTGGCGATAGTCGATTAGCCGGTTTCGGATTCAGTTTCTGCTAAAAATTGACCTTCAATCTGATACTAGAAACAGGGCATTTTCTGTGACGTGTAAGTGTCACGGAACTAGAGACCCATTTTTTCTAGTAACGAGTCATTCCATTTTAGTCCTTTAGGGTGATATCCTATCTACATTTTTATTTTTATATGATAAATTTATATCTATGGACCGTAATGTTCACTTTCTATCAGGTGGACTGTGTGCTCATTTGTCACCTTTACTTAATTAAAAAAAATAGTATATAGCAAGTTGTAGCACTTACAAAATTCAATATATTATGAGCTAATATACTCGTATAGAGCTGGTATCTTCTGATAAACTCAGTCAGTAGTCAGATAGTAAACAGTACGTATAAACACATAACCACATATGAACAGTATATACGAGTACGTTCAATATTGTCTCGCTCTATTGCAAGGTGCAGTTATCTAAGGATCTCAAACCTTTCTTCTAATAAAAATGTTTACTAGCCACCGTTGAAAGATTGAAGCTTAAGATGGTGTTTAATGTTCCCTGTATTTTAAACAATACGACGTCCTGTGTGCTGGAATAACGCAACGAGAAAAAGTAGCAATTTTAAAAAACGAGCACCGGAAGTTTAGCTCCTGACCGTTCCTCTTCATTCAATTTAAGTAATGTCAACGGTGTTCGTAATGAATTACGTGGACTTTCTGAATAAATGTCAACTTTGCTTAAGTTACTGGATTCGGTAAAAAATATTCAAGCTGATTTGGCTGATCGTAAATCGACAAAATATAAGTTGTGAAGGATTCGTCAGATTAGAGCTGAGGTGGATCGAAATGGAGGAATTTCGAACCCTCCAGGAAACCAAAGAAGATAATATGAATCGTCTAGAATAGAATTTACAAAAACTGGAAACTTTCTTTATGAAGGACAGCAGCGATCACCGTTGAACAATATTGAAATCAAGGGAGTTCCTGTAACTAACACGGATTTTTTTTCCATTATACCTATCAAAAATAGCAACCTCAATAAATTTCAATATTAGCGATAAAAACATAAATTAAATTGTTGGGGCTCCTTCCCGCAAATATGAAAACAATAAAAGCATAATTCTCTAACATATCGGTTGTGCACAAACATGCCAGAGATAACTTCATTACAGCAGAAAGAAAGCGTGAATCCCTAACTTCGTTGGATAAAAGTTTTAACGTCATTAACAGAATCATTATTAACCACCATTTAACATTTCGAACAAATTTTTATTACACAAAACGAAACCTACAAAATCCTTGTACAAAAAAACATAAAATTGTTCTAATAAAGACGGATAGTAAAAATGGAGTCGGATTTAAGAAAAATTGTTTAGTTTCTCAAGTTACTGTTAGGTTTAATTTACCTTACCTTAAGTTTACCTTCTCTAAAAAAAGTTAGAGAAGCGTCGGTATCGTCTATTCATTAATCGTGGGTTGCACCTCGCTTTTGTTTGCTTAACGACAGGGCATGCTCTTGCTATCTGTGTTTGTTTTTCTTATATCTATTTTGTTCAATATGTTGTTAAGTTTAATGTAACGTCTTGTATATTGAATCTCAGGCGTGCTGTGTTACTTGTTTTAGAGATTACGAGTAATTATTTATGATTATTTGTAGGCATACAGGAATTATTTTATGTGCTTAGCGTGTTGTTCACTTTTATAATAGCACTTATATTCAGTGGCGTAGCGTGAGATTTTGCCATCCAGGGCCGCCCGAAAATTGCCCCCCCCCCATTTCGTTATTTTACTTTAAAGTTTAAATATTTAATTTAACGGAATTAATATACATCGTAAAACTGAGAGTCAATATAAACTACCACTGATTCGGAAGGAACATACATCTATGGAAAGAAATAGCGCAAGAAACCCCCAGGAAGTTTATCTTTTAAAATGTCAGTTTGTTTACAAGGCGTAACTGTACTAACTTAACACTAGGTACATACAACAATTAATAATAATATTACCACATAAAATGTTATAATGTGCAAAAATTTAAATCTATTTTAAGTAAATTTCTTATAGATGAATGTTATATAATGTCAATGAATTTCTATTTACTGATAATTTAAATATGTAATTTAATAATTTTATTTTGACTCTACTTAATTTTATTATTGTGATTTGTTTTTTATATACTATATTTAATTTTATGATGTATGGATATATAAATTCCTATGCTACTAAAGCATTTCACGGAGGTACTATAAATTATAATATTGTAAACCTTGTTACATGTGAAAAGGAATAAAATGATTGATTGATTGATTGATTGACATTGATATGGTATGGTGTGGTATAGGGGAACGAAAATGGCCTGAATTGCTCCGAGAAAGGTATGGTACGGCCGTGCCGCGTTTTTTGCTCGAATTGGCGGAAGTGCAATAGTTAATTAAAACTAAAATAAATATTAAAAAATTGTATAAATATATGTAAGGAAAGCAGGAAAATATGAAAAACTGTTATAAGACTGAAATAGAGTCTCTTAATTCAGAAGTTTTGAAAAGTTCTTTTATACTCAAACTTTTTAATGGATATAGTTTTATAAAGCTAGAGCCATGTTTTAATATACGGAATAGCTTATGTGTATTTTTAATCCTCTCGTGTTTTAATCTTACACTGAATTTATTAATTATATTGGTATATCTAGCTGCGCTGACCCAGCAGACGTTCACAGCTGGCCCGAAAAGTTCCAGGTCAAATTCAATCCGGGCTTTTTAAAGAATAAATAATTATTCTTAACTCAACCGAGATGTCCCCTTTTAGGTTTAGGTTTTGCGATTTTCTTCTTTGGCACTAAAAAGAGTAATTTTGATCCATAATTTGGAATTTGTTTGTCGCCCAAAACAAAATTTTTGAATTTAGTTCAAAATTATACACTTGCCACGACCATTATTGTAATATTAATGTGTAGTGTAGTTTAACCACTGTCAGGCTACTGTTTTCTCTACTAACAAAAGTAATATACCTCCTCATAGTTATCCTTATCAATGGCTATCAATTACGATGGTTCTAACCATGTGAGTTCTTTCTACGAGCTGATCATTGATGATCGATTATCTGGTGTTCTGTTTGTACCTATCTCTCGTGTAGCCCAACTGAGTAGACTGTAACTGCGGCTTCCACGTTTTACTAATCTTGATTTGACTTGTGCATCTTATTCTGCATCTGTTGCGCTGTGGCTTGATGACCTATTTTTCGGCCTGGTGACGAAAGGTGGAACATGGTCACCTATGACTTCGTTCAAAGGTGATAAATATTCCAAATCAGAATCAATTCGCAGTGTTTAAATTTTTCCACTTAACCATGTTAATAAATGACAAAAAAAACAGATAAGAAATAAATGTAAACAAAAATAATAGTACGTAGCTATTTTTGGTGTTTTATCTTTAAGACCCCGCGCACTAGCCCGCGTACTAAGCAGCCACGAACTCCCTGCTGCGGCAGCCAAAAAACGCGCCCGATTGCACGGCAGCCCGTTGACTGCGCGCAGCCAGAGCGAGTAGGGCGAATGTATGTGGCTGCCGTCAGTCACCGCGCACTTGTCGTAGCAGCCAGACGTATTTTGTTTTCTGAAATCACAAAATGACTTTCGATACGGAGAAATTTATTCGCGAAATTGGAAACCGTAAAGCAATATGGGATATATCTTCAGAAGAATACAGTGATCGTCACGATTACTGTATTCTTCTAAAAAATTCTTCTGTAAAGAAAAGAAAATGGGAAGAAATCACAAATATAAAAAATGTAAATGTGCGAGGACAATTTAACAGCAAATGAAAAAAGTGAATTTGGTACGTTATGTTTTTATTAGTTAGTATTTCATTATTCTATGGATATATTGTTAGTTTATTGTTTATACACTTAAAAGTATAGTAGTAGGTACCTACTATCCCAACGCATATTGGTTTTGCCATTCTAGCGGATTTTCATTGATAAAATAGTCCGCAAATAAATCTCTATAAGATACTGATGATCGGCTCCCTCTATTTAAGGGACCTGGGGTTATTTCGAGGTCTGGAGGAACGTACAGTGTGTCTTTAAATCTATAACCATCTCTTTCGCGCACGTAATTAAGTAAGACACAGCATGCTTGTACTATGGCAATTGCAAATTTTTGTCGGACATCCAGTGGACGGTGAAAAATTCTCCATTTGTTTGCCAGAATCCCAAACGTGCATTCTATGTGCCGCCTTGCCCGAGACAGTCTATAGTTAAAGATTCTTTTTTTTGGCTGTTAAACCCCTTCCTCCATAAGGTCGCATTAAATTTTCAGATAAACCAAATGTCTCATCTCCCGCAATGACGTATGGCATCGGTACACCATTATTTGATATGGGGCTCTTCTCCGGGATTCGTATATCGTTATTGACGACTTTTTGATACAAAATAGATTGTTTAAATATGGATGAGTCACTACATTTTCCATATGTCCCAATATCTATATATGTGAACTTATAATCCGCATCGCATATAGCAAGTAAAACGATTAAGAAATAATTCTTATAATTATAATAAAGTAATTCTGAGTTGCTGGGTTTAATTACTCTTATATGCTTGCCGTCGATGGCACCAATAAAATTGGGATAGTTTGCATTTTCATTGAAACCTTTTGCTATTTCAAGCCACCTTTCTTCATTTAATTCTGGAAACGTTGACTGTCTCATGTTCTCCCAAATCGCCATGCAAATTTCATATATGACATCTCGGACAGTGGTATGTCCAATCTGAAAATTATGGCTGATTTCCATCATAGAACAGCTTGTAGCAAGATATCTGTAATAAAGTACTTATATTAATTTTCAGGTAAATCTCTACAGCAAAAGTGGAAGAACATCAGGACTAGTTACAGCAGGGAAATAAAACGCAGAACCGGTGCTAAAAGTGGAGCAGCAGCTTCGCGTAAGAGTCCTTAAGTATATTTCGAACAACTACAGTTTCTGAAGGCCACTGTAATAAATAATGAAACTCAAAATAGAATGGGTGAAACACGGTCTGCGGAAACCAACGATGACAGCGATTGTATTCAAGGTAAACGACCCGTTTCCAAAAAGAAGAAAACATGTGACGACGAAAATTAATTTGGTTCAAGTATTAAAGGAAAGTATCGCAATAAGAGAAGAGCGTGAAAGAAAGCAAGAATCTGATTCAGATAGACTATTTATGCTTTCGCTTCTAGAAGATTTTAAAAACATTCCGAAACATCGTAAACTTTCTACGAGAATGGAGTTAATTGACGTAATAAAAAGAGCTCAAATGCCTTTTATGGAAACTTACAATTCCGAATTTGGTGTGTTTCGCCAAGGTCATGTTGATTATGAACCAGGGACATCAACCGCCAGATTATTTAGACCAGAAACATCGGTTAGTGGACAGTATCGCCATGGATACTCGACTGAATATGGACCGGGAAACTCGAGCAGTAGGCAATATCGCCATGAATACTCAACTGAATATAGGCCGGAAATCTCGAGCAGTGGGCAATATCGCCACGAATACTCGACGCAGTCAAATTATGGGCCAGAAGTCACGAGCAGTGAAAGCCGCCGTGCATATTCTACGTCTGTTCCAGACATGCAAGACAATACCGGATATACTGAGGTGTTATCTCCATCTGACACAAATATAACAGATACGTCTCAGAATTCTGAATTACTTGAACTATTTCAGAAAAATCCTTTACTATTAATGTAAGAAATAAAGAATAAATGTCATAAACAATTAACAGTATTTTTTATTTTAGCACTTACCTCAATGTAATCACCAATTTTTCTTCTGGAGTTATAAAAGCTCGCATAGGAGTATCAGTGCCCTTGATTGAATTTATTATATTTTCCAAAAGGTTATTAAATGATTGCACTGACATTCTCGTGTAGTTAAAAAACCGGTCTGGGTATTTACGAACATCTTTAAAATAGATATAAAATTAGCCTTTTGAGTGCCGTTCTAGAAAAAGAGAATGAATCCAATGTCTTTTAACTTTGCGTTTTTTACGAGATACGCACAAAATTACAAGTTCTTCCACGGCCATATCCCTCGAAAAAAGGATCGCATCTGGCTGTCCATTGGCTGTCAAACGGCCGCCGTAGCCTGGCTGCGCAGCCAGGTTGCCTAAAGTGGCTGCTCAAATATTTCGGCCAACGCAGCCTGGCTCAGTAGCCAGGCTGCCTAGTGCGCGGCATGCCTAACTTTTACATATTTTGAAACAAAGAAATCAAGCGATTATACAAATTTGTGTCACAATGTCAATTCTGGCCGAAACCAGTTCTTCGTATAGTCCTTGTATGGGAACATTTGGGCGCAGAAGTATATTTATAGACATGTATGTCTTATGTTGTAAATAAGTAAAAATGAAGCAAATACATACACAAGTAATTTAATACGTCCATCCACAAGAAACTGACCAAATCCACTCAGAACAGCGACTTCAAGAGGCCGAGTGACTACAAGACCATTTATTATAGTGATCAAATAAGGTTTGAATCAATACTTTTTATATACGGTCGCACATAATACTAGCGTGAAATAGCAGAATAATGCTTTTATGTTTCGTATGTTGAGTGACGAGAGCCGGAAAACCTTTTTATTGATATCAAGGTATAAAGCGTAGTCCACAAGAGTAACTACGCATCTATATTTTAATTTTTAATCGGGAATAGATGTGGGTATATTGGGTTGCAATATCCACTTACCAACAGGTGAGCTGATTGATACTTTATCATTATTACTTGTCATTTGTCATTATTACTTCTTAGAATATTAAAATGACTAAACTAGTCACGAATAAATTTTCGAGGTTGAATGATTTCCAGCCATATTACTCGTACTACCTAAAACGAAAAATAAAATAACAATGTCTTGATAATTTGCTCGCCATATGAAGTGGGTTTTATTTACAGTGCTTGCATAAGCAACGCTTCTTATTGACATTGGAATGCAATCAATCTTTTTGCAAAATAGATTGGTTTTTGTGCTTTCATTTCATTTTATCAATCGATAAAATTTTTCTGCCACAATAATGTAATGTGAATATAATAAAATACTTAAAGCGATTTACTTTGCATACTACCAATTTATATTTATAGCAATTTATGTATTTATGTTTATAGCAATTTATGTAGTATACACATAGATAATTTAAATTCAAAATGTTTATTCTGTAACAAAAAAATTAACAATCATAGCAGTATATTAGAGTTCTCCTTTTAAGTATTTTTAAATACTTGTGACAGGAAAAACTCGCTCTTCCTTAATTAACATACAATACTTTAGTTACAAGAATAGCATAATATTCCTTTCCTAAAATAATTTATTATGAAAAAAATATGAAGATGTGTGCGCGTGTGTGCGTGTGCATGTGTGCGTGTGCATGTGTGTGTGTGTGTGTGTGTGTGTGTGTGTGTGTGTGTGTGTGTGTGTGTGTGTGCGTGTATGTGTGTGTGTGCGTGCGTGCGTGCGCGCGCGCGCGTGTGTTTGTGTGCGCGCGCGCGCGTATGTGTGTGTGTGTGTGTGTGTGTATGTGTGTGTGTGTGTGTGTGTGTGTGTGTGTGTGTGTGTGTGTGTTTTTGTAAGTCGTGTTATTTTAACAAATTTTCTATTTCGTGATAGTCTTTCCGTTTGAGCCATTCAATGAGAATTACCTTACATTCTTTACTGGTTTTAGAATAAATATTCAATTCTTTATTTAAGTAGTTATATAAATACGAGGACTTTTTTGCCTGTTGCCGTCTAGCAAATGCTGTTTTAACCGGATCACTTGGAGCTACGTTAGTTTTCCTCCTTTTACTTTCAATTTCAGGGTTATATGCAAGGGACTTGTGTACCTTAAGAACTATATTTAGTATGTATAACTTACGAACTGTAAGAAGATCACATAGTGTGTATAAATCTTGTGTTGGGAATTTGTAAGGTTTAAAATTCATAACCTTCAGTAATGATCTCTGGGCTCTTTCTAAATCTAAAAACTTTGTTTTTGTAGCACCTCCCCATATACTAATACAATATACCAGAACTGATTGAACTAAAGAAATATATACTTGTTTTAATATAGGTGGTGTTGCGAGATGTCTCAAAATTTTGAAAAACCATATGAATTTTCTAATCCTAGTCATTAACAGTTCAATATGTAGATGCCAAGATAATCGCTGATCCAAAAGTATTCCAAGATATTTTGTACTTGATACTTTGTTTATGTGAGGGCATGGGCAGTTAGAGTTATTAAGGTCAACACAAGAATGAATTTTAATATTAAAATTAGGTTGAGTCCTATTGTAGTTAGTAAAACATATATAGTTAGTCTTAGATGTATTGATAGTCAATAAATGTAATCTCAACCATTCTGCAACCTTGGCTAACCCCACTTCAGCGCTATGCCGGACATCTTCCCAGCTTCGACCACAGAATGCCAGAGCAGTGTCATCTGCATACGAGAACACGTACCCATTTTGTAGCGATATATTACATAGGGAGTTTACGTAAACCAAAAATAGAGTCGCACTCAGTACACTCCCCTGTGGGACGCCGTAGGTAATGGTAGAATCATGACTACAATGCTCTCCTATTTTGACTCGTTGTCTACGGTTTGTTAAGTAATCTTTAAATAAATCTAGGGGTTTACCTCTAATACCTATTTGTTCAAGTTTCTTTACAAGAGTGGGGACAGAGACGCTATCAAAGGCTTTTTTTATGTCGAGAAAAACTGTTAAACATTTATTTCCTTTGTCGACTTGGTCAACAATGAGTGAAGTTAGACTTGAAATAGCGTCTTCTGTGCAAAGACCTCGTCTAAAGCCAAATTGTGATATTGAGAGTATTTTGTATTTATTTAAATAATTAGTCAAACGATTATTTAACAATTTTTCTAAAATTTTGGATATTGCGGGAAGAACAGATATAGGTCTGTAGTTACTTGGATCGCTTCTGTCTCCACCCTTGTATACAGGAGTAACTAATGCCAACTTCAGAGCAGTAGGAAAAACGCCATCCCTAAAGCAAAGATTAACCAGGTGTGTTATTATGGGTACTAATATTACATTCGCATGTTTTAGAAAATTGGTGGTGATATTGTCATATCCAATATCACCAATAATTCTGAGTATAAAAACTAATAAAATCAGTCAATGAAGTCAAATATAAAGTCTATAAATAAGCATTTTTAACAAGTGGCAGATTGAATTATTTTTTATTTCTCACAAATACAATAAAGGCGAGGTATGTATGGAGTTAAGGGCTCGATGTTAATTTAACAAAAATACGCAAGCAACACAGAGTAACTGACATACTCCAATGGTTTAGTAAACTGAAGTGGCAATGGGCCGGCCATATAGCTGAAAGAACCGACAACCGACGGGGAAAAAAGGTTCTCGAGAATCAGCCTCGTACTGGTAGGCGTAGTGTAGGGCGACCCCGCACTAGATGGAGTGACGACCCGGTAAGACATGCAGAAAGTCGATAGATGCAGATGGCTCAGGGCCGTTCTTTGTGGCATTCCTTGGGTCGGCCTATGTTCATCAGTGAACTTGTGAAGGGCTGTACTGATGATGTCGATGAAATGTTGATTACTCAACATCGGGTTTAGTTAAATCGTTTATTACAATTTTAAAGAGTTGATTAACTATGTGTGTCGACGGCAAAGGTAAACATTGTAAGAAATCCTGCATGTCTATTAAATAAAATATTTCGAGGACATGCGAAGCTTACCAACACGCAATGTACTGGCGATGAAGACTAATTGCTCCATAACTTTATGATAAATGAGGGAATTCCATAGCCATTTTTAAACGTTATTTTTATATATTGTATATAGGGATAACGGGCATACGGATCGATTTTTATAGTAAGTGACTGTTGCTTCCCATGAACAACTGCCACACAATATAACAAGTGCAGCTTATATGTACCTATGAACTAAGTCCGAATAAAATAATTTATTATTATTATTATTATATGGGATATAACATATCAAATAATATATCATACATTTTTATTCATTGGAAAAATATATTACATAGTATTTGGTAAAGTATTTAATTTTCAAAAATGACATAGCGACCTCATTGAAGCGCTAGTAACCAAATCGCTTAGAATTCGGTAAGTGAAACCTAATGCTAATGCGCGCTACAAAGCTTGTTTTCGTCTACCCCAGGAACTTTATAACACGGATGGTATGATTAAAGAAGTTTCACTAATTCCTTCGCCATTAATATTAATTTGTTTTCATTTAATGGAAATATTTCTTGGTACATAAAAAGAAATAACTTTATGCAGCTTCTCGTAATGAAAAAGGTATTACATGAATTCAAATTTCTAGATAGAAATAATTTTTCTATTTGTTTTACGCGGTGGGACACTTTTTGCCAGGGAGTCCAGCGAAAATACCACTCTCTCGTTTATTTCTGTCGTCAATTAGCAGTGCGTGTAATATTGAGTTTTTATCTGAAGAGTGTAGTAATGCCCCCTAGACTGAATTTGGTAACGGCTTTCAGTATTTTTGTATAGAAGAGGGGGCAAACCTTCAAACGGCTTCTCTGATTGTAAAGTGTTGAACTCCGCTTATGAAATACTGGAACAAGGGAATCACCGGTGCTTTGCCAGTCTTTATAAATGGAGAAAACATTCTTAACATTGAATAGCCATCAGCACATAATCCGTCAGGACTTTGCTAATTTGCCTGTACTCCATAGTCCAATGGGACAGAAATTTGACAAGGTACAAAGTCGCTTACTTCTTGACTCAGATCTGATTATTGTTCAACATAGAATTGCGCTGCTAGACCAACAAAACAGTTTTAGTCAAAGAGACAGCCTCTTAAAGATAAAGAATACCAATATAATTACAGGCTGTGAGCGATACCATCTTAGTCCTCAGAGGGGTGAACGAATCTGTAGTTTTCTTTATTTGAAATTGAATGCAGGTGACTAGGAGACGTTGCTGTAACACTTCAACTTTTATAAAAAAATAATAACGACGCTCTTTTCATATTTTATCCCTATTTAAATTTGCGGCAGCTGCCACTTAAAAAGGATAACCTTTATCGCATTTTCCTTACTTAGTACCTAATCTAACATTTAAAATGGAAGCGCCGAATAATGGAAAGGATTTAAATAATAATTTAGAATTTTATTCCGTTATTAATATTAAAATATAATACTTTGATTAAATTAAATCTGGAACAATTTCTGTTCATCAACATCAGATAAAAATAATTGATAAGTATTGCATTTACTGAAATTCCCTTGGTGTTGCAGTATGAACAACTGGCGGCAGTCGACATTTACCGACAGGTTAGTTTTTTATAGTAGAGGGGACAAACGGGCATACCTGATAGTAAGTGATTACCGCAACACCAGGGGAATTGCAGATGCGTTGCCGGCCTTTTAAAGAAGAATCGACTCATTTCTTGAAGGTCCCTAATTCTTATCGGTCCGGAAAAATCTCTGGCGGTAGTCGATTCCACAAGGAAGTTATGCGAGGAAGAAAACTTCTTTTAAATCGCACGGTAGTGGACTGCCAGTCATGTTAGCCGATGGTGGATGGTTACGCGAGTTCAGTCACGATGTACGATGGTGAAATTGTGTGTCTGGAATTAGTCAGAACAATTCCTCAGAGCACACTTCGAGCAGCTGATGATCCTCAAGGTATCGCATGAGTTGGCTGTTAATGGTTGATTCAATTATTTAAGAGAACAAGGAAGTGATGGCGATAGACCTATAGTTGAACGGATCACAGCTGGTACCTTTTTTTAGGATCAGGTGCACGAAAGCTGTCTTCCATGATTTCGGTACTATGTCTAGGAGTAGGAGGAAGAGTAAGAGTACCGGAAAAGACGCGTTAAAACCGGTGCCAACTCCAGACTACACGCAATAGGAGGGATGCCATTAGGCCCACTCGACTTGTAAACAGCATGTCCTGCATGGAGGACTCACAACGCGAGATGATTGGCGGTGTGTTCCCCCCGTCATTAAGAGTCGAGTTGGACGCAAAGAGAGAGCCCAGAAGATTGACTTTCTCCTTTGCGGCATGAGCCAGTTAGTCGTCCTCCCAATGCATTGCTTGGGTGTGGATGCTAAGTGAGGGATTCTCTATCACCGAGGGTGCTAGTACCCTCATGGAGTAATGTTATATTTAACTCTGCTACCACGACGTGAGGGGGGGGGGAATTGGGCCTGCAGCCACCTGCACTCACCAGACAAAATGCAGAATCAAAGCTTCTACTTTACGTTGGTCTTCTGTGAGGTCGTGGTACCACCCCGGTTTGAGCCGACCCATACGTGCAACAGCAAAGGCTGCTGCATGGTTCTATCACTACTAGGATCACTAAGCCCTTTTCTTATAAAACATACTACACAAATGTCCACGGTTATAAGGGAATATTACATTTATTACTACATAAACATACAGGTAAATATTACATTTTATTTCTTGGGGAATATTTTGTGATTGCATCAATAATTTATTTTTTGGGCGTGATAATTCAGTGGCACGTATTTTTATAATCTAAAACAACCGGAGCGAGATCAGGTGCAGGATAAACAGCTTTACGTGCTTTATAATTAATGTTTTAGTAAATAGGCACCATAACCATTACGACTGAACACAAGTCCACTACTGAACACAAACCTCCCCTTTATAGACGTGATATTACAGATGTCATAGCCATAGTCAAACTACCGGTTGACGTAGTTTATTTACACTGCCACTACACGGTTGAAAATGAGCATCCTCAGTTTAATTTTGTTATATATATATATATATATATATATATATATATATATATATATATATATATATATATATATATATATATATGTACATATACATATATTTATTTATCAGCCGATACTACGGGACGAAATGGAGTGATAGGGCTAGCTGCTGCTGCAAATTTCGAAGGTATGTGAAGTTCGCCAACACTTATTGGGTTTGCGTGGTGGACATTTATTTGCCCTTAAATCCTCTCAGAAATAAGAGGAGGCCTGTGCACAGCGGTGGGATGTATATAGGCAGTAACTTTTAATATGTTAATTGTATTTCTGTCACATAAAAATCGTATCGTTTAACATTATAGAGGACTAAAATAAATAAAAGGATGAAAAGAAAACCAGTTCATATTAACACATTATTTAAATAAATTGCAGCCTAAACACGTCTAATTGCTGGGCACAGGCGTCTGGAGAAATTGGAAATCAAAGGGTTTAGTTTTTGAACTGGACTCGCTATGGAAACTAACGTTTCGAGTTTAAAGAAAACAGTCGAGTATTATTTAGACCGATAAACACAATTTATGTCTACGATTTGTCGAAGCCATTTGATTTGATTAGTATCTTGTTACAGAAATCAGATAGTATTAAGTGGACATCAGAATCAAATTACATTTTAAATATTGATAAAAATCGTTTAAATAAATTAACACGCACCTCTTTTGTATTTTTTGGTAGATTTTGTCACGTTTACCGTATAAATTATTATAAAACCTAAATCTATGCGCCCTTTCTATTGTTTTATAGTAATTTAGCATTTTAGATTTTTGGATTTTTCTAGTGTGTAATTAGTGTTTAGTATAGTGTTTTATTATAAAATTGTTAAAAGCTTTAAATTGTTAGAAGCTTTTGTGTAAATATAATTTATCTTTTTACATAAATGGTTTCGAGTAATATATAGAAATAATTGTGATATTCACGCTGCTGTCCTGCGCTGGATATGTACATTTTTTACTATGAAAATACAATTAAAATCTATTTGTAATGAAGTAAAAGCACTAAAACAAGTAATATAAAATAATAAATAAACAGAAACAAGTATTATATCGAAATTTATAACGAAAATAAATGTACGAAAAATTCCATGTTAGGTCATTTTTTAGAAACGCCACGTGACGCGAAGCGCACAGGCCGTGCGAACATTTTAGCTGGGGACTAAGAGGTTAAATAGTATTAAATAAAACTTTTCTTTCATTTTTAATATTGTACATAAATTTGCGTCTGACACGACCCACGGACCCTTGTCAGAGAGACACCTTAGATCTTATATTAATATTATTACGACTATTTTCATTCTATAACTTCGTTTTTCTATTAATATTGGTCAATTTTAGATAACATATTAAAAAAAGTAATTTATCTTTAGATATTAGGAAATTCAATATATTCTAAAAAAATACGAAAATTCTTTAGGAACGTAATGCTATTTAATTGATATAAATAAGCAATGACGGTAATCTGTCACAAACATAGTGAACCAGATACAGAACCAACGGAATTACTTGTTTTCTGAGGCTTTCCGAAACACCGCTAAAGTCTTGACTCTGGGCTGCTACTGAGAATTTCTGGATAGAAAACCAAATTGATTTTGGGCCCGAACACATCCATTACTTAAAGCTCAAAAAAGACTCCTCCCCGGTTTAGGTTAGTTATATGTTTCATTTGTTTGCAGCATGAGTCAATATAAATACTTACGTAATTTCATTGATTTTGTTAGGGTAATTAAATATTTAATTTTAGGTAGGCATTAAGATTGTAGTTTTCATTTTAATTTTATATTAAATATTAATAACAGTGCCTATACTTAATAGCAATAATAGGAGATTGTGCTTGCTTAATCTTTAAGTTAAAGTTGATCCTTTTTCTGTTGTATGAAACCAAGGGTTGGCTAGACAAATTCTGGAGAAAATTATGGATTCCGTTATTGCGGTCATTTGTTATTTATTTACAATACGAAACACAACCTCATAGTTTGCCCGATTCGTTTCTTAATTCGATTGTGGGTCCGTCTAGGAAGGTATGTGTGAAAGTGCCAAATTTTAAAAGAGCCGAAATCATGTTCTCCTATTTATAAGCAAAATTACCAAAAGTAAGTTTTATTCATTAAGTAGCAACATTGAATATTAGTAACTCACCAACCATTGACAGTTCTAGGCTCATCAGTGGCGTTACTAGACTTCATCAAATATTTCGTTGCGATAAAGTAGGTTTATGTTTACTCTAATATTTTTTACAAGGAAAGTCTCAGTGCCAAAATGGTTTTACTTTATTGTTGTATATGTATAAATCTATATATAATTTATTTGTAATGTAATTCACAATGTGATCCTATCAGAAGTAAAGTAGTAAATTTTAACAAAGCAAAACTAACCGGCCGGCCGACTCGAACCGAGTTGGTACCACGACGTCACAGAATATCAGCGTAAAGTAGAGATTTACCTTTGCATTTCGCTTGGTAAGTGCAGGTGGCCAGAGGCCCAATCTCCACCCCCCCCCCATGGTAGCGGAATAAAAACCTCCCCAGGAGTGTATCCCTGGTGACGGAAAATCCCTCGCTGAGCATCCACAACCAAGTTATCGTAATCTTCCTGAGAGTGAATGCTCAGGCTGCCCCGCGAATTAGGGGGGAGGGGGAGGGGAGAGTTATTTAGGCCATTCCAATCGTGACTAAAACAATATCGCAACATCAGGGGACTTCGTTCCAGACCTCTATAAAAAGAGCAGTGAAAAGTCATCAGAAACCTTAAAATTGAATCAAGAACTTTGTAGCTAATTTGTTGCTAATTAGTTGTCAAAATTACGATTTTGTTGCTCCAACCGGCTTACTGCTATATTTACATTAAGATAGCAGTATAAAGTTTAAATCAATCACATCATCAAATGAGATAATTTGTTGTTAATTAGTTGCTGAAATATAATACAATAATAATATAAAAAATCCAAAAAAATTTTTTTGAAAAAAAAATAATACTAAAAATTAAGTTATCTTTTAATAATGGTTGTGAAGTTTCAAATAAATGAGTATTTTGCTGCTAAAATCGGTCGATTAGCTGTATCAAGTAATAAGTTACAAAATATAAGCCAGCAACAAAATAAAATCGATGTATCAAGATCACGACAAGCACCTAGAAATTATTTAGTAATTATTTATGTACATGCTAAATTTAATAGGAGATTTTAGTTAAAAAACGGCAGGTATTTTGTTGCTGGTACTA